>OZ037767.1:6252206-6852206 GCA_964035545.1 Bugula neritina
TAATGGCACTCATAACATAATACTAATATGTAGATTACTCACATTGGTGTTAGTAAGTTCAGTCAGCACTATTAATAGCTAAAACATTGTTCATGATTAAAACAAGCATTTGTACCACCACAGCAAAGCATTATTCACTGGAAAAAGTAATATTCTTACTTTTGAGTGGTCCTGGGTTACTTGGTTTGTTGGTAGCCATGGACTCGTTGGAGAGTTTCAAAGAGCCTGCACTTAAGTTGAACTTTCCAACTTGCACCTAAAGGGAATAAATAAATAATCAGAATTATAAAGTTATAAAATGCAAAATTCGGACAAAACAGTGGGTAGAATTGCAGAGATTGTTATTTATAATCATGAGAGATGAAGGAGTTATTACAGCCATGCATACAGACCTCTATAGAAACAGACCATGTGTCAGTAGATTGGAGAGAAAGGTAGGACTGGTTGAAGATGGGTTCACATTTCAGTTCCTTTTCCATCAGTTCAACCACATTACAAGGTGTGATAGCTGAGACAACATTATCAACTAGATATACTTTGTAGTCTGCAGGTAGAAGAGATGTGTTGAGGTTGTCTCCCTTTACATTCAGCATTTTATCTGTTTCTACGTGGAATATCTACAATAGGAATATGGTGTTCTATATAATATCTTATTAAAACATGCAAAGAAAATGATAAATTTAAGACATTGCCTTCATACAGTTTATTTCTTTTTAGTCATAAAAAATGCTATTTGGTGTAGTGTTTTTCAACTTTATTGCCTTCAAACACTGAAAAAAGTTATGAAATTAAATGAAGAATGTTTCCTATTAGATTTTTGCTTGTCTGAAATTATTAAATTGCAATAATTAACACTCACTGGAGGACTGCTTGGGTAGAACTTAAAAGAAGGCTGGACATTTTGAATAGTAAAGGGAATTTGTGCACTACTAGTTATCTGTGTTTCTATTGGCTTGCTGTCCCCAATCAGAACTGCTGTAAGATTTAATTCTTTACTCCCTGTAAGAAAAGTAAAACAGTGAAATATTATAATGTAGATAATGTAGTAAAATTAACTGTAATATTATAGGTTTGACAGATTGGAGCTGTAAAATAATTATTACTATTCATGAATACTATATAGAACCTTAAAGTAAATATAAACTGTTTAGTAACTTAAGTATTACTTACCAGGAGTTTTGTGGATGTTGAAAGCTTCTTCTAAATCTGGAATAACACAAGATACAGAGTCATTCGTAGAGTTGAGTTTACAAGGTCCACTTGGCCCAAACTGCAAAATAATATGCTATCTGTGGAAAACATTTTGTATTCTTATACAATATTATAAAATAAACATACTATTAGTTGGCTGCTAGATACAGTTCACTCATATAGAAAATGCTGCTGACAAGGCAATGCCTCATATTTATGTTATATTCTATGAATCTTTTTGTCATAGTTGTAGTGTTTTGAATGTTTACTGCATGCAATAGAGTTGTTTATTATTACTGCATGAATCAGATGATATTTGGCAACTGTATGATGTCATATTCTGTGTATATATAAGATGGAGATTTACAAATAGAGAGACAGCTTTTAACCCTCAACCAAGTCTAGTCTCCGCAGCATAGATATAACAACTGCAACTTGACACAACATGAAAATAGTATAATAATATAATCCAACAACTAAACCTTTGAAATATTGGTTTGAAAATGTAAAAATACTTTCTTCCAATGCTGAATGTACAAATATTAGTTTAAAATATGTCAAAAGTTCATATATAAATTTACACATTGCCAACAGTTGCTATAGTATATACATCAATATACTAAAATACAGTACACTGCACACCGCAGTGTATTATATATAATTTTCTACAATGCATGCTTCAGTTATGTAACATGTGTATTACAAATATCCTATTACATACTCTGTATAAACTCATAATACATATATAACTACATTTACCTGTTGAGACGAGGAGTTGTCTGCTAATGGGAGATAAAACTGTAAGCTGTATGAATGAGCAGAAGACATGTTGGTACCATTAAATTCTATTGTCAATCCACCACTAACAAATAGTACAATAAACACTATCAACTCAGTTTATACATGCATAGTGTTTACAAATTTTATTTACATGTTTCGAAAATTATTTAATCAATAATCTTACAATTGTTTTTACTAAATACAATATGTTAGAAATGGTAGTGCAGCATATCCTATATATTTCAAATGTGTCAGCGGTTTGTAACTTCCAAAACCAAAGCATTTTCTTACATACATGAGACTAGTTTATAATACTTTGAATTGTCAACTATTTGAAAACTGATGTAATTGATAACTTATAATATTAAAAACTAACTGAAATTTTATAAAAACATAGCTTAATTACCTAACAATAGCTGAGGTTCTAGAGACACTAGTAATGTGAGGATTGGGAAGGTATTGATAATGTACCACCGTGTACACATGACCATCGAGTGAGGAGATTTGGACTAGACAATCATTTATATCAGCACTTTCTTCCTCATATGCAGGCATCTGAAATTCTACCCCTCGGTCTACAAAACTGAATGGCGAATGATTGAATTAACCTAGTGTGTACTAGAAAACCTGGTTTATTTATATCATGATAAAATTAATAGACTTTCTAGATTTTAAAAAAGTACGTATAAACAAAGAATTCAACATATATTATCTACTATTGCATTGACAAATGAGTTATCTAGTTTTAGAAATAATTGTGATTAGAGGCAATTTCTAGAATCTACAAGCTACTAAACAAAACTCTACAGGAACAGCTACTTTTAGCTAAACATGGGTTTGTAGCTTCTCATGTTACCCACATTCCAACTAATATAATACTGTTATATGTTCTTCAGTATAATTACTTTTAGAAAATCAAAAGATAATATTGTATAATATAAGTCGCACACTGCAAAGTTATTAACATAATTATGATACTGTGGAACATGTCAAACCAACTATAAAAGCATGCATCATAATATAAAACCTTCATGCTTACTATTTTATTGAAGTTACTTGTTGAGAAAAGTTCCCTATGCACTTCACGTAGACATTCACTTCTGCAGGTAAAGTTCCATTAACAGTAACAGTTGTACCTCCTGACTTTTGACCTCTAGTTGGTGACACAGACATCACATTTGGAGGCTAAAATGAGAACTTTTGTATAAACCAATAAATATGAACAACTACATAAAAGGAATATATTTAGTATTGCACAAAATCTAAATTCGATTTTGTTGAAAAAAATTATCAATTGCATACAAAGTCCTAAAAATATCAGGCAAATCAATGATCAAACTATCTGTAACATCATCTCAGATAGACGCTAGACTAAGTTTCCCCACTTAGATGTTATTTATTTATATTGGTACAATATATATTTTATGTACAATTTATTTGAATATTATTTATATTTATATATATATATATATATATATATATATATATATATATATATATATATACATATATATATATATATACATATATATATATATATATATACATATATATATATATATATATATATATATATATATATATATATATATATATATATATACATATATATATATATACATATATATATATATATATATACATATATATATATATATATATATACATATATATATATATATATATATATATGTGTATATATATATATATATATATATATGTATATATATATATATATATATATATATATATATATATATATATATATATATATATATATATATATATATATATATATATATATATATATATATGTATATATATATTTAAGTAAAGCACGTATTGAGCACATGAATAAATTTCTTTGATTTGCATTAACATAATAATTTTACATATTTTTTGCTTCTTGTTTGAACAGATATTTTGTTAATGAATATATTCAATAATTAAAGATAAGGTTTATTATCAATATATTACTGTGTTTTTGTCCCACACAAATCTATGAAAATTAGAATATTATTTCAGATAATTTATGTTAGATATTATAGCTACTAGCACTTTAGCTATTTAGCAATCAATGCTACAGCCATATAGGTATATGTAAGTATATCACTATGTTATTATACGGCACCAAAATAAAAAAATAGCGTCTAACTGGGAAGCGTCCAAGTAGGAAATGGTCAAGAGGGAAATTTATCCTAGCGCCTAGCTGGGAAGCTTCTATCTGGGATGAAACCGGATTAATAGCTTTATTACTACTTATTTCTTATCATCAAGCATATTTTGGAATAAATCACTCCAAAGCAGCAACAATTTGAGGTTATGGGCTATAAGTCAACTTCAATCATTGTTAGTAAAAAAAAACTTTTATCCGATCAAATATATTGCAAAGCAATCAGACAATCTGCAACCTACATAGCATAGCTTACAGTGCATAATAGTTGTTGATTTGGTAACATAGAGCTTCTGAATTACTTTGAACATATTGTTTTTTGAGCAAGTAAACAAAAAGTTTGTTTTTAAAAGTTATTTTAATTTTATCTGGCGCAAAACTCACACCACATTCTGGGGGTACGTCACTCCATCTACCTATAACTCTGCCGTTTAGGTCCATATCTCTCACACACTTTCTGATAGCACTAGTAGAGTTGACTATTCCATAACCTGTGTTACATCTGTACTCTATTTCTTCACCATGATAATATCTCTCTTTCACAGGACTGTAGCTTATATTGCTGGTCACATTTGGTCCACTACACAAAGGTTGGTCTGCGTAGATAACAAAATTAATGATTACATATAGAAGCCACAAAAAAATCAATGTTGCTAAACTATTTACTGTCAGCTTAAAGCATCAAAACATTTCTTCAATCATTGTGTTAGCAGCCAATGCCTCACAGTACCAGTAATACTTACTAGCTATTTAGTTACCATCGTTTATAAAAATTAGTTTGATTCTATATAACATAGAGTATGAAATATCAAATCACTTACCAAATTAAAGTAGCTATATAGTGCAACTTAGTGCCTTTTAAAAAAATGAAATAATAAGTAGCAGAACTTACAGAATGGTAATCTAAGCATGTAGCTGTATGGATGACTATTAGAGGCATTCACAGCAGCTGTGTAGATATGCTCATCCATCACTTGGACAACCCAAGGTTGTTTAACCATACACTCAGATATAGAACCCAATTTGTAGGCCATTTTGGCGGAGCCTTAAACAGAATGATTACTTTGAAAAAGTTGACCTTAAACACAGGAACTAGTGGCCAATTTGAACAAACCAATAACCTGCAAATTCTGTTTCTATGATATTATGTTTACATCATGAGATAAGGAGAGAAGGTTTTATTATCCGTCATAATTTCATAGTGTCATTTCCATGTCATATTGTTTACAGTTATGGATAGTAAAACAGTATTGACCTAAAAAAACGTTAGAAATCTCTACACAATAATTCATAAAGATTCAGTCAGCTGTACAACTAGCAGCCCTATACTGTCACATCTATTATTATTCTCAACTAAATATACTTGCAGCTGGTCAACTATCCTTCTTTAGTAAAAGTTTGACCAAGTATAAGCAAAATCATCTGTACTAATTTTTGACTAACAATAATTCTACACAGCTTGGTTAATTTGGTTGTGAGTTTTTATTTAACTAAACCAAACTGTAGCTTTCTCAATACTGTTTGTTTTCAGAAGTTATAATGTGTCTATTATCAGCATTCAGTATAGCATGCAGTTGAGAGACCTCTCAATTACTTGAGCTTTTGTTTTTAAAATTAGTAGATCTAATCTCTATTTAAAGACAGAGACATTATGATGGTGAAGTCAATCTGTATAATTATATAATATAATCTGAAATATAGATACCTATGCCAGTACAGATGGTTGAAACCAAACGATCTAGAATATTCACCATAATCAACGAAGAGGAAAAAGACTTAGCAGCTACCAGAACCTGATCCTCTATCAACCAGGTCATGTCTGTCAAACCTTCAATCAGAAAATTGTGCAAACTGTTAAATTTTCATGAAAATAGCAATAATTAGATTTTCATGAAAAATAAAATTTCAGATGCTTATGGTAATTTTGAAAGTTAATTAAATTTTTTTTTATTTTTACTGTTGATAAATTTATTAATCATGTGTAATAGATAATAAAAGTTTTTGTAGACACCACTCTTATGGAAACTTTACCAGGCAACAACTTGTAAAAATTAAACGTAGTTTTTAACCATATGATCATATAAGATTTTAACACCCTTTAGGCATTTCAATTGGATTATAAAGCAGTTACAAACCTGGAAAAGAACTCAACAATGTTCCATCTTCTGCTTTATAGCCAGGTGTTAGGTGTGCTAAAGGAACCGCTAGCTTTGTGGTAAGATCAACTAGACTAATGCCAGGATTGCTTTTGTGGCTAACATACAAATATCTTTTAGTGCTATCCATTACAAAGGAGTAACAGCCCTTCAGTTGACCTGGTGGTATCACAGGTGTGATTGTTCCTGTAATATCACTACATAGCATACAATGTGTTTGAAATATATCATCTATAGTCTAGTAGGGGTAACAGGGAGAGGGGGAGGGGGGCACAACGGGCTGATTTTTGAGTTTTTTGCTCTCATTCGTCTGTTTTTCAAGTTACTAGTTCAATAATCTCTAGTCTAAATGCTACACCAGTTGTCTATTATAGATATCAGTTGGTCATTTCTATTTCTCTCACAAATTTCAGAATGATGAAATTTTCATGACGAAAAAATTGGCCCATTGTGCCCTGGTACCAGGGTACAATGGGCCACTGGGTGGGACAAAACAAATATATTGAAGCTTTGTTGATTTGGTTGCATCTGATCTTTATTTAATTAATTTACACAAATAAATAAAAATACTCTTTCAGATCTACAGCAAAAATCATGTTTTAGCTGTACAGTTTGTACCACCACAGATAACAAGGGGAGGCAAAATCAAACGCACATCACTCATTTCTACGATACTATTTTTATTACTGTTGATTAGAATCAAAAATGTTTATTCTATTTCCACTTCACAGGAACTTTCACCAGAAAAACTTCAGTAGCATGTACTACAAAATTCTGAGTGAATTTGTTTATGAACTGTAGCTAAGGTGCATGGCTGAGGTTTGTGACTGGATTGCGGAAGGGGAAGGGAAAAGAAATGAGCAAATCAGAATTTATTTTAGTCAAAGACATGTATAATCCCTCAATGATGTAATGTATAATAAATATTATGACTATCCATTAGTAGCAACAGCAGAGTGTTTTGTATAGTGTATAACATGGCAAAGCTATAACCTAACCAGATGTACCACCTACCATGATGTCTTTGAAATCTTACAAACAGGTCAGAAATGGCTATATCTATAGATTTTATTAACATTTCATCTAATTTTCTGGGCAAAAAAACTAATAACAGTGACCAGGGTGCAATGGTCAGGTGGCCAATTGTGCCTTGATCAGCGTGGCCCATTGTGTCCTGTGTGGCCAAGTTGAAAATAAATGTGGCTCAAGAAAAATTAATTTTACAGTTTGCTATTATACTAGTTAAGCAATGTAGAAACAAGCAATGGCAACAATACTAGTAAAATCTAGGCTTGTTACCTTTGAGTGCAAAAAGTTATAAAGCTTTAACGCCATCTTGAAAAATTTACAAAAAGTAGGTCAAGACAGTTTTTGACTCGCCTCTTCAATATGTATGCCCTGCAAGTGTTGAAACTTTAATGGCTGAAAAATTATGTCAATACCTTTCTATTAAAAAAATCATAACTCTAAGTCAATAAGTTCTCCCACAATTTGACTGGTTTTTGTACCCCTATGACGTTGTGCCCCCCCCCTTGTTATTCCTATTTGTACTCAATAAAGTGGCACTAATCAAAGATGAATTAAATTTAATGGAGCTATTGAGACAGCCAAAAATACTTTTTTATGTAGAAATAATTTCTCACCATTTTAAAAATTCTGAAATTGTTTAAAACATTATCACTTCAATATGTTCCAAAGCCACTTTCACTGTAGTTTTCATAAGCATTTATGTAAGCATAACAACTGTAGTTTAACACCAACACCCACTAAAATATTTTCAACAAACTAACCAGATAGCATATCATGTTTCACCACTCTGTCATGAAGTAAATAGTAAAAGGTATCTTCTTCCTTATTGGCTATAATTTTCTGAGGAAGCTCCAATACAGTTTTCAGTGCTAGAGATGATTTATCTGGTAAAGGTACCGCTCTTCCACAGATTCCAGCAAAAGTGGACACAACTCTAGTTTGTGTGTCAACCTTACGAATACAGTGGTTGGATAAATCAGCTACCAGCACTTCTCTTCCACCACTTATTGGCAAGATGTCTTGAACTCCATTGAAATAAGCATCTGAACCAACTCCGTTACCAAACGCACTATCTAGTACACGTCCTGTGAAATTGGAAATAAAAAAAAGCATTTCAGTTGTCAAATTACTTAAAATTCGCAGCTTGTAAACACAACTTTGACACAATTGCAGAAGACTTATGGTTTTCACACTTGAGAACATAAAATGATAATCAAAGTTACATCAAATACTTGACCCAGATTAAAATCTTGCTTCATAACTTCATTAATGGTTAAGAATATGTGTGACTTTGGACATGCATGCAGTATTATTCAACAGATTTGCAATTTGCACTTACAACAAATGTAAGAGGTGATTTTATTTTTGGCATAAGTGCACTGATTCATCCTTATGTTCTAACACAAACACCAAGTGGTATCTGTAGTTTGCAGTTCTATATAACATATTACACCAGCAGGCATGATTCTTCGTATATTGTAAGGACAGAAGGCCAATATTGGTAATGCACAGAAATAGAGTAAATTAACAACATTAGCATATTATGACCAACATCAACCAACTAAACCGGATAATATGCTGTGCATCAAAGTTATTAAGGTGACGAAAATGTTGAATTAGAATGTGTTGCATCCTATATATATATATATTGGAAACATGAAATAATAATTTGAGTTGACCAGAAGTGGGTTCACTCATTGGTAATAAATATGAATTCTAATTTGTTTTATTTGGTACAAACAACCAAATTTGGACCCAAAATTGAAGTTTTTCAAAACCCATAAAAACTTTTAGATGTCAATTTCAAATATGTATAAAACAGATTGAGAAAAGTCATGTGATAATAAAAGACTGCCTTCAGGCAAAATAAAAAGTCTGGAAAGTATTCACTGCATGATGCATGAGCAAAACCATTCATTCTTAAAAGCATATTTGGGTTTATATAATATGAAAACATATTGTTGGTGTAGTCTGCATCACATTTGAAAGAGTAAAATAGTGGTATTATATAACAATAGGCAAACTACCCGAATAGAGAGTTTTTGATAATTGAACATATATTATTCACCATAACGGTAATGCAAAATCATCAAAGGAAATATCAGATTTTTGACTAGTGATGACTTAATAACAAAAAATCACATAGATAACATGAAATATCCAACTATTGATTAGACAATCTATGCCTGGAATCTAGATTGGGAACATGGCTTTAAAGTATTATATAGGGCCATATCTGACATACTAGATAACACAATTACTACCTCATGGTAGAAATAACGCTTATATTATAGAATCAGAACAATTATAACTTAGCATACCTTTATATATTGAGCCAGGATGATATATAGTTGAAAAACTTACATATATGTGTTGAGGTCAAATGCCTGCAATATTATGGCAACAATAAGCCTAGTAGGAGTCTAACTATCATCACTTAGCAGTTAACATACATTCTAGACAAATACCTTTGTCTATAGTCTATATACTGTCTATACTCTATTGAGTCAGTATGGTAGGTAATAAAAACCTTCAAAATACCTGCAATATTTGTGACATTCCTGTTGGAAAAAACCCTGATAACAGAGTTACCATCACCAACTATGAACCCTCCAGGATTCAGCAAGTCTCTCTCAATGTCTTCCACCTCCCTCAGCTCGTAATAATTTACTCTAACTTCTTCCAAATCTCCAAATGAGACAAGACTTTAAATATAAGCAACAGGTTTAGTAAAGAATGCAGTTCAACAGTTAGTACTGCACAACAGTTCTGTACATATAAGGTCACCATGTGTAGAAAGAGATACCCAAGATCTTTTAGGGAGCAGACTAAACACATAGAATACCTACAGCTAACAGGTATAGAAATGAAACTAGTCAATAGATATTTGATCTATTGAAATCCTGTAATTGATTCAATAATAAAAAAGCCAATGGCTAAGAAAAAACAGTATTACTTTTCTATTTAACCTAATATTTCAATGTAAGCTTTTTGCCAATTTCTATTTATAGCTGAAACTTCACAAAAATCGAATTTCTTGTCTTATTCAACTTGCCAGCAAAGCGATCAGACAACTGCTATTAAACAAGACATCATTCCTCCCTCAACCACCTACTGCCTGTCCTTAGACTGAGTGTACATGTGACTTAATAGTAACTGGGCATTAAAGTGTTGTGTTGCTACGTATAACCATAAACTACTTCCTTTCATAATGAAACAATGATGCCAGACTTTTAGCAGCAAAGAGTACTTACGTTTCAGAGAGAGTAGTATCAGTATTAGTCCCATTATTAAAATCTACACATATGATCATCAGCAGAACTAAAAAAGTTGGTTTAGTTAGATTTCCCATTATCCAAATATATCACAAATAGACACTGATGAGCTTTACATTACACAAACTTTGTGCTCTACAGTTTAGATTATGAATGCAAGTGTTAGGCTAACAAATGCATGAGGGCTGATATGATTCACATTTCCTGTTTCCTCATCACATTCCAGAACAGATGTTGTGTTGTTACACTTGATTGAGCAGAAGTCATGAAATTAATTTTACTTTTGGATTCAAACTATTGAGGCTGTCAATCAAGTCTTAATATTTCTGTAAAATAATGTGCCAAGCATTAAATTTTAGCTAATACATGTGAAAATGATTATATTATACATCTATATATACATTCATACGGCACCACTATTCTGCATAGCATAAAGAATCTGTTTTAAATCATAGCCAATTTGACATACTTATTGCATTAGTAAAGAGTTACGGTTTATTTTATTACTATACTTACAACATGCATGAGGTTTTCAGCAGTTAAATATTACATTAGGAGTTCCCTCTCTTGCCACATGCATTTCTCAGATACTTTGAAAGCAGTGAATATGCACATTTGGTTGGTAAAATGACATAATGCAATATTAGACAGAGTAAATGCAATAAAATATTATTAATAATATAATAAACATCAGTCACTATTATAACATACCAGTTTACCGCTACAGTCAAATATAAGTCAGCTTTTAGAGTGGTCGAAGTTTCAGTGCCAGTGTTTAGAGCTGGCTTTTTGGGGGGGGGGGGGGGAGAGACAAGCTTTGCAACATGTGATAGATACATTGGGTGATTAGGTGAGGTTTGAAGCTATGTAGCATCAACAAGTATATTAATTATATCACTCAATTTAGCTTATGGCCATCTCTATGAAGGAACTTCTTTAAACAGGGCTAGAAAAAGGATTTTTTTATGGCAGAGAAGCAATTTTAGCTGGAATACAATGGTCTTTTTCTTGCATTCAAACTCCTGATCTCGTGTTTACTATACTCCATTGCTTTGATCATTAGACGACATTTGGTCATCATTACATTACATAGCACTTAAATATTTGTTATATTTCAACTACTATCTTCTAACCAGAACGTGCCATCTCATTCCAAGTATAATCAGTACGCAAGGAAGTGCAGGTACATTTGTGAATATTTAGTTGTGTTGCAACAGAATTATATATAAAAAACAAATCATGGCTGGGTGCCAATTTGAGTTTTAGGATTTTACTATGAAACAAACATTACTTAAAGATATACTATATATGTTTACTGCAGCCTCAACACTCACGCAAGTTTATAGTCACTACCCCTGTGAGAAACCCCTGATGGAAAGGGTTTGTTAAAGCAGGCTAAAGACTAAAGTTGCGTTTATACCTTCACGATTTTCGGTCAAAATTTCAATTTGGCCGGGTTGAAATTTCTCCGAGTTGCATTGCATTGTAAAAGCCACTCGTTGAAATTTTTGTACTGTGATAACTTAATCGGCCAATTTTAGAATAGGAGTAATAACTCCTTGTAAACATCGTTATTTAGTTATTACTTTGGCGATTAGACAACGTACTTATACGGTTATAATTACATAGCCTACGCCTTCTCAATTATCGCTTTTATGCTTTCCGCTTCACTAATTCACGACGTTTACAAAGGGCATCAAATAGCTATTATGCGAGTCAAATTTCAATTTTAGAAAGTGAGCAACCGCATCAATATGATTTCAACGAGTTTCGGTTTGACTATAAAGGGGTACCCGGACAAGCATTATTAACTTAAACTCGGTACTTTTTTCAGCAGAGGTATAAACGCAACTTAAGCCTAGGGCCACACGGTGCGTATTTTCGCATGCGAAAATCGAAACCACAAGTAACAAAGGCGTTCACTGTAGCGTCAGTGATGCGTGATAAATAAAGCTTTCATTTTTAAATCGCACTCGCTTTCAATAAAACGCAATTTACTGGAATTTAGCACTAAAATAACGAAATTGGGCTCGCTTAATCACTACCAGCCAATTAGGTGACGACGACAGAGACGATTCGCACTTGCGTTGAAAATGCAGAGCGACAAGTGCGAACGTTTTCTCAACGCGCACAGTGGACACCTTTGCTACTTGTGATTTCAATTTTCGCATGCGAAAATACGCACAGTGTGGCCCTAGGCTTAATATTTATATGTGGCACAGGAGCAATTATGAATGGGTGCTCTTCCTAACATCACCAATGGCCTTTGTCCGGGTTTGAACCCATGACCTCATGTTTACTAGACAAACGCTCTAACCCCGGCTGCTCCTTAATGTAGCTTCAGCAGTTTTAGTTTAATAAACTACTGCTATTGGGGGGGGGGGGGGGGCAAACTTGCAAATAATATTATGACAGACAAATAATAGCGGTAATTCAGTATCTTGTTTAAATTCAATTACTGCATAAATTTTGAAAGTCTTCCCATTTTTCCTGGATGCCTTAAATATTTGGCAAGCAAGTAACTTTGCAATAGCGTAAGCAATAATGCACAAAATACATTCAACAATCAAAATGCACCCTTCTCAGCTAGCAGAATTTCCTTCAGACCTCACAGTTCAAATGATGATTGACAAGTCTAATGTTCACCAAAGTTATCTGTCCTTGGCAAGTAAGACAAGTGACAGCAAGTGCCCGCATAAACTTTAATACTGTCAAAGTTTCAGAATGTCATTATTTAAAAGTGTCAGAATGCATGAACATTGTTTTACACTTTATTTAACTATCCGCTGATTAACTTGCTATAAATTCAGTTAAGATATGTTTTATATATGTTTATTAAAATACTTGAATAATATCATATTTAACTGTGGGAACTGTTATGTGAAGTGATTCATTAGTGAGAGTTTCAGCAACTACCAGACTCAACTGCTGAATACTACACACTGCTATAAAGAAATTTGGTGTGACATGATGTGCCTAAGGAACTAAGGTACTAGACCACTATTTCATTATATAGTAATGCGGGTTTTCTATCCATCCCCCTTTACAAACTGATATATTTATTTTCAAGAATAATTAGTTCCACTATGTTATTAAACAACATGTTATACTATGCTATGCTATGCAGTACAAATAAAGAACTTGAATAACGGTGTATGTTTGTTATTATTTTATTTGGCAGAACATTATGTTTTGTAAGAAAGTTCATGCAACATCTAATGCAGAAAAAATGCACCAAGCAGTCAAAGCAATCAATAAGCCGTAACCTATCACTATAAAAGTGAGAGACAATCGAATACTAGAGAGAAATAAACCTATTATTATAATACAAATTAAAAAGATACAATATTATATATAATATACTATCTCTATGTACAACCTGCTCTGACATGTCATAACAGAGTTACTACAGTGTCTGTATGATCATTGATCTCTGTGATGTCATTCAACACTTCATATTCTCATTGTACTACGTGCTAATGTAAGCAGTACTTTATATTCAATAAGAGAGGACAACTCTAGTATAACACTGCAGCTCAGTTGTTCAGCTATACACAACTTTTACATTCACAGTCCTTCCAGCTTCTCATATCTACATATCTTAGCTTTCACACTTCCTCCAATTATTGGAATTTTCTGAAACAAATAATACATAAAATAAAGCTATATATATTTTATTGTATTTTTGTATTCTATGGGCCTGAAGCTAAAAATTAGTGCAAATATACACTAACTCAGAAATACTCCTTGGTTAGAAATACACGAATTAAAGTAACAGTTCTCTTCCAATAAAAATTAGTAACTTATTTGTAGCTATCAAACTACAGTACAATTCAAATAAAGATAAGAGAATTACCCTGTTGACTGTGTAGGAGCTGGACATTGTAGGTTCAAGCTTTTGAATCTTATCAGATATTGTTGATTGAGCTTTTATGTTGATTTCCGGGCAGATTTCTGCTGTCTGAAACAGAAACCATATTTCTTAGCTTAATGAAATGAAAAACTAGTTTTGGATGAGCTAGTATAAAACTTTGCATTTCATACCTTTAAACAATGAAATATAATTATACTAACATTAAAACTGCGATGAGTTTAAGTACAAAAGGCCATTCCTTGCAGTACTTATATACTGCTTATACAACCGTATACTATTTGCTATATTGTCTAGTTATGCACTATAGTGTTTCTAGTTAAACACTGTCTTAGTTAATAAATATATGAGTTTAGTTACCTGAGTTAAAATAACTTGTTGCAGGTTTCTGAGTTGAGTTTTTGTTATTTGCTTCTTACGAAACATTTTGTAGACAACTCCCAACTCCTGGAGAATTTCTAGTTGTTCTTCCTGCAAGTAATAACGTAGATTCAGTGTTGATGATTTGATCGATTCTTTCAGCTTTTTTGTTATATATTTAGATAATTATAAATTATATTTTTTCTCCAATAAAATTAACTACTTATTAGTTATAAATTTGTAATCGCAATTAGTCATTACGTAATGCGTAACATTTTACTTACTGTTGATTTGTTATGAATCACTCTCTTTGCCCACATGACATCACCTTTACTAAACATGGAGAAATCACAAATCACATACATGGCTAGCTTTCAAAGTAGAATTATAGTATCTTGAGTAGCAAAATATCACACCCGACTTATTTGTTTGCTGTGAAGTTTGTGACTTTATGTCACGAGGTTACGATGTTCATTGTTGAGTTTACAGTTTGGATTATTGTTGTTTATACTTCCATATATGACCACATTTGAATTGCAGACTATTTAGATACATTCATTACAACTTTTGCTCATAAGAAACTTTTTATAGGACAAATAACAATATTGTGTTAATTATTATATTTAAACTGTCCAGTGTTCATATTTGAAGATTATCAATGCTCTCATAACATTTTATATCATGTGATAATTCTGCTATCTAACTATAGTGTCTGTTGTTTGCACACTTTGTCAATTTCCGGAGGCAGTGGAAAAACTGTTTTTTACTGACAAGTATATACTTTTCCATCTTCGTTGCTTTCCAATTAGTGAAAACATAAAATGTGTTCGCGTGGCTATATATGCGTTTGTATGTGTAAAAGTGTGTATACACATAATTTTACAAACGTGCACAGTCCAAGATTATTGCTCAAGTGATGTGTCATGTGATTAAATCAAGTTTCTTTCACAGGAAACATCAATCTAAAGAGTTATAATATATTTGTAACAATTTATTACAATTTATAAATTAAAATGTAAAAAATATGTTATCAAAACTGAATGATTACAAGAAGTAGCTGTACATACTGAGCTTGAACTTTTAGGCATAACGGAACAGATGTTTTATAAATATAAAAGAGCAACAACAAACCAAATGGTGTTCTGTTCAAGGTCTTAGAGGTGAGATAACTCCATAACTCAAACAAAAAGCTAATGTTTAATAAAAACTTGAATCGGCAAATGTGTAAAAGGTGCAACAAGAAGAACTAAATTACATTGTTTTGAATAAAAAATTGCACCATGAAATTGCCAAAACACTTGGATTAATACAGCTGCAATCACCATTGCAGACATATGCAAATACATACATAATGTGAAAGGTGAAAATATAATATAATATTGTATGCTGAAAAAAGTAGTTTAGCAATAAAAATAGCACCAGAAACATGAACAAATCAAGCAAAATAAATAGAATGAGTGGTGCAAGTAGTGTACTCTGCAATAAGACTATGACATGTATAGATTGTGAAACAGGTCACTCTCAGTCACAGTAAACTGCTATTTACTAGCTATTTTTATTGCAGTTGCAGGAGAACAGGTAAACAGCTGGCATAGCCCTGGAGGACACCAGAGCTTTGCTAGTAGACTGTATAATGAGTAATCTAATTGGATAGTAGCAAGAGCCACTGGAGTATTTCCAAATCATTTCTTTTTAATTTTCTACGGTTAGCAAAGCAAGTGCTATAATCCAGGAGATTTATGATGGCCATGTAGTACGTGTAAAGATATGGTGTCTATAATTGAGATCACTGACATTACCCTAGCAAATGCAATTGCAGTGTTTCAAAATGTGATATGCACTCAACAACCAAGAACTGTTTCTTATCACATAAATCAGAATATTACAGTAAAGGGGCGAGATTTAAATAACTACCCACATTATATAAACCTCAGGTAAAAACTAAACAAACAGGGGAGATAACTATATGACGGACACGGGTAGATTAGAGTCGCTGTCCAAGGCAGCGTATTCTTCTTCGTCTTCCTCGAGCACCATGTCCACTGAACTTTCCGACAGCAACATGTCATCTTCTTGAGACTTTAGTTCATTGATAGCCGAGTGGAGACTCATGAGTTTACACAGCAGATAGCCATCCATCTGCCTCAGGGACGACTGCAATGGTACATGTAATATAGTACATCCTAGAGGGTACATGTGATATAGTGTATCCTAGAGGGTCATGTGATATAGTGTATCCTAGAGGGTACACGTGATATAGTGTATCCTAGAAGGTACATGTGATATAGTGCATCCTAGAGGGTACACGTGATATAGTGTATCCTAGAGGGTACATGTGATGTAGTGTATCCTGGAGGGTACACGTGATATAGTGTATCCTAGAGGGTATTTGTGATATAGTGTATCCTAGAGGGTACATGTGATATAGTGTATCCTAGAGGGTACATGTGATATAGTGTATCCTAGAGGGTATATGTAATATAGTGTATCCTAGAGGGTACATGTGATATAGTGTATCCTCGAGGGTACATGTGATATAGTGTATCCTAGAGGGTACATGTGATATAGTGTATCCTAGAGGGTACATGTGATATAGTGTATCCTAGAGGGTACATGTGATATAGTGTATCCTAGAGGGTACATGTGATATAGTGTATCCTAGAGGGTACACGTGTTGTAGTGTATCCTAGAGGGTACATGTGATATAGCGTATCCTAGAGGGTACATGTGATATAGTGTATCCTAGAGGGTACACGTGACATAGTGTATCCTAGAGGGTACACGTGACATAGTGTATCCTAGAGGGTACATGTGATATAGTGTATCCTAGAGGGTACACGTGATATAGTGTATCCTAGAGGGTACAGTGTGACACAGTATATTCATTCTAAAAGAAAGTAAATAGAATATATCTGGTAAAACATATATTCTATAATATAAACAGCAGTGTTGAGTCATTATAATCTGTCTGTCTGCCCAAAGATTACTAAAAATTTTGTTTACTGATAATTCACTAAATTATTTATATATATTATATAAAATAAAATTATGATGACACAGAAGATAGATTTGCTCAACTAAAAGGCATGTTAATTATGTATATTACTATACAAAAATCAGTAATTTCGAAGTGGCCTAAATGATAACATTAGATAGCATTAAACTTGCCATTTCTTTCCTGAGTAGAGTAAGTGATGCCGACATAGATTTAGCCTGGTCAGTCATGGAACTATTATTTAATTTTGCGCTCACACTATCAGAGGCAGCATTTTCCTGAAAAATTATACAATCATAAATACACACCAGAAAAAAAATGCTAATAAAATTATAACTTTGATAAAACATTAATTCGGATAGAAAACATATACTTTTAGGTCCAGCTAAATAAACTAGAAATGAAATAGTAGATTCAAATAAACCACCTGGCTCATAGTCATCTGCTCGGAGTAGACTTTGAGCGACTCACTCCACTGCGAGTTGACTGAGTTGGCTATGATACTCAGCACTTTTGGAGCTCGAGGCAAACCAGTTGACTGCAAACTACTGGGTGAATTGGAAGTCATCTGTAAAATAGAAAATGTGATCATGGCTGCCTATAACTATATATACTTATTTAACTTTTCTATTTTAGTGTTGAAACTAAAACTTTCTGAAAAGTAGTACTACTACGAGTACTAATACTAGCTGCCCTAGTAGTACTAGCAGCAGCTGTAACAGCAACAGCAGTAGCAACTAGCAGCAGTATTATTAACAGTAGGCGTATTACATCAGTGTCAACATGAGCAGGAGTATTTGTATTGCTATTACCCTACGAGTATGATTATTAAAAAAAACAAATTATTAGTATCACTGGACAAATATTATTTATCGCTATTACTTATACCATTAAAATAGTTGTTAAAATTTTTATAAGATTAAAAATGTAAAATAAAAAATATGAAATATTGTTTTATCAGGCAATTGCAAATTTCAAATAGTCAGATACTCATATGCTATTAATACAACTAGAACAAATAACATAATGCAGTACTCACAGTCACACCTAGTCGCACTGTGACTATCATTATCAATTTGTATTAGTATAGGACTAAGACTAATTATTATTATTAATAGCTACTACTAGTACTGCTAGTATTATTATTATATTTATTGTTATAATTAATTCATTATTACTTAAAATTACTAATATTAGAAGTATTACTAATAGTCTAATATTATTAGTAGTGGTGAGTAGTAGCATTACTATTGCAGTTATTATTATTAATAGTAGCCTACTACTATAACAGTAAGATACTTATAGTTAATGTTAATGTTGTACTATGCCGACCATCATGTCCGCTGTCAATTTACTTTAAATATTAAGGACTTAACTTTTAAGGTATTAGTACTATCATTAATTTATCATTAAGCCATTATAATTATTCAGACTAAATTTAATGATAATGGTAATCACTATCAGTATCATGGTGAAAGTGATAATCATAATGATTATTATAATTTATAATTATTATTTGATGATAACTATAATATTAGTATTACTATTATTACTACTACTATAACTATTACTATTAGTATTACTATTACTATTAGTATTACTATTAGTATTACTATTACTATTAGTATTACTATTACTATTAGTATTAGTAAACACTAAATGTAATAGACTAATACTAATAGTAATAGTTTAAGTTTTAGTTATACTTATAGATAATATTAATAGTTACTATTACTAATACTCTAATTACTAATAGTAATACTAATAGTATTACTATTAGTATTAGTATTACTATGTCTATTAGATTTAGTATTACTATTAGTATTACTATTAATATTATTATTACTATTAGTATTAACTATTATGGTATTATTATATTATTACTAATACTTATAATTTTTATTGTGCATTCAATTTTATCTTATTTTCAATTTAAATTTTAATGAAACTATTAAATGAAACAGACATGAGACAGAGATGTCAGTCTCAGACATGAGTGATTGAGTGTGACACTCACATTCTGATTCTGATTCACACTGACAACCCAGAATTTGATGTAACTGTAAGATAAACAGTATTAAATTCAATAGTTATAACCTTTAAACTGAAAAGAAAATCTATATTAGCTTTGACTTTTCAAGCATGTACTTACGTCTTATTATTATACTTAGAGCATAAGTTGTAATTATACTTATAGTTATAGTAGCCTACAATGATTGGCGAAGTGGAAATCAAAATAGAACCTTGAATAGTAATGGCGTCACTACCAAAGTTTAGCTACAGAGTTCAAGGCATGTTTACCAAAACGTATAAGGTAACGCCTTGAAAGTCAAACGTCTTTAATCACTAATGTAATAAACTGAGGTTATAGAAAGAAAAAGGAGAAGAAAACCCCGATTGACGAAAAACGGAATATAAAGGCCAGTTTTTTCACTAAACAAGGCAAAGGGTTATATAAATAAAATTAAACCAAGATTGATTATTTATATATTATATTAAAGGATTATTTTAATATATTAGGCTACATAAAATAACTTGCCCATCAAAATGTTTAGATGCTAATGTGTTTTAAGAAATTTTTTCCAGAAAACTCTTAAAAAGTTACTTATGGCATATAATACTATAAATGTTGCAGCATGTACACGAATAAAGACTATTTTATAAAATAAAACTTTATTCAAAAACACACAAAAATAGTATTGCTTATGCCAGAATAGGACAAATGTATGACACTTTCAGCACGTTATGCCCCAACATAGATAGATAAAATTATTGATAACTGAAAATAAATGTACATACGCTGTATAGAAACTGTAAATTACAATTGCTAACTATTAATTGGTATTCAACAAGTTGAGCACACGAAAACTTATACTAATAAAAAAAATGTTGAGCTTCAATAATCTGTCAGTCAAACTTTGGTAAAGCTGCAAAAATAGGTCATATTGTGATTAGTTATTACACAGTATAATTAGCATGTATATTAATACGAATACTTTTATAAATAAATATTATGGCAATGAAAACAAACAATGTTTTTTAACAATTTTGAAAGATGACGCTTATTGTGTAGCAAATTTTGAAATCTTAATTTTCTGCTTGCATCACTTGTTTTTCTTATAGTAGAAGTTTGTTGCAATTAGAGCTAATTTTACAAACACCTGTATTGATCCATGTTGACTGTGTATACATTATACTACCACCTTTGAATAAGATAAAGGTGAAATACACCGACATTTTTTGGTTACAAAATTGATCACATATACATGTATTTAAAGTTTTATGACAAATTCTCAAGTGATATATCTATATAATGTAAAGAACACCATATAACACAGATGTGCTGTAGATAAGTAACTTATATACAACACAATGTGTGGAGCCTTAGGGGGTTAAGTTTGTTTCTTCCTGCATGCTGATTATAAAATATTGTCTCCTCCAGTATAATATTTAAAATTATATAATCATTTAGTATATGATGTTCTAAGAATAGATTTTGAGTGTTGAGTTTAAAAACAATGTGACAAAGTAATAGCTATACTGAGCTTTTTGGTGACAATTTGTGAAACAAGCGGTAATTGATCTTAGTTTATAGTTGTTAAAATATAGTGTATGCTTAAAGAGTATATAAACTTTTTATAAAATTTTTAAAAGTCCTAATTTATTTAGAATTCTATATCCCAAGTTTCACCAGTATTTATTAGTTTTGAAATTTGTCTTCTTGCAGAAGTGAGAAACTAGGAACAGGCCTGCTGTAACAGACAGATTTTAGTCGCTATAATTATATGATGGACCACAACTGTACATTAGGCAGTTCAAGTTAACACAAGACTAACAGCTGTTTTGATTAACATGAAGTGATATTTCAGGTTGAGAGAAGAAAGAATATGAATTGATAAAACATAATATGTCTGATACATGTTACTTAAAACATTTATTTGTAAAGAAGAACTAAACCAAATGTTACACAGAAAAGTAGGTCTAAATTTCATCAATACTAAAAGGAATTAGTTCTATTTAGCATGCATTATGGAAGAGTACTGTAAAACGCAATAAAAAATATTGTAAAATTATACTTGAAGCAGCTGCTTAACCCTGATTAATTTTGTTCAAAAGGTTGAATTTTGCGAGAAAACTTTAAACTATTATGCACTATTAAAAAGTTGAGAATGATGAATGAATATATAAGTGATTTTACAGTTGTTATTTTTAGTGAAAAGTTTTTGTATATACTAAACAGAAGGATGAATCAGAATTATTCTAGGTCATAAAAAAATGTTTCTTCAAACAATAGGTATTCTATCAATACTTTTGGTAACTGGCAAAGTTGAGGAACTTTCTTGACTAAAGGATGACCAAGACACCTCCTTACAACTGGACGGCATATTTCTTTTAGAGTTTGAACTTTATAGTAGCAGTAACCTTTTAGAAACTCTACTGCTTCTGGAGCATTCACATTTTTTTCTCTCAACTGATTTAATAAAATACTTGCTGCTAAGTTAGATTTATCTGATCTTGGAGGTCTAGAAGGTTCTATTCCGTGATTTACAAGCAGGTAGAGACAACTCAAATATCGTCTTTTTGCTAGAGCACATTGTTCTGCAGTAATACCTATAATCATAGATTTACCAAAACTATTGTCTATATTTTGTAAACTTTGCTGCTCTATATTATATCATAATATGATTAGTACAAACAGTTTTGCCTAAAGAAGGAAATAAAAAAGATATACTTAAACAGAGTGAGCTGCAGGCCTAAATAAATTATCTGTTCTTGCTACTTTGTTGGTTAGTAATAAAAAAACTTCGAATAAAAATTGAAAAACAATCATAATGAAAGTAAAAGTAACTTTTTTGAAAAACCATTAATGGCCAAGAGTGAATACACAACAGTCTGAAAAGCACAGGTAATAAAAGTAGATGGTGCATCATACCTCCAAAAGGAAACATCCTACAAAACGCTAGACCACAATCAGCCTTAAATAAGAGGTCTGTATTTGCTCCATTGTTGATGAGTGTCAAGAGAACTTTTGGCAAAAAGTAGTTGTAGGCCCAAAATACTGCAGGAGGATTTTCTGTAAAATGTCAAGTTCAAAATGTTATAACAGTCTTGAATAAAATAATGTAATTGATTTCTTGAAAAGTAATTCAGTTAAATATACTCAAGTGGTAACAGTTGGTAGTTTGGTTTGTTGATACAAAGCCGCTTCACCTTGGTGAATAAAACCATGTCTATGGCTGACTATAACTCAATATTCTCAAGCACTTTATATGAGATAATTTTTTATATTAATTTAATAATTCAACACAGCATATTAATCAACCAAAAATAACAAGACTAATGAAACTTTAATTATTACATCAACTTGATATTTGTCAACAAGCTTGATGCTTCACATAAGAAGTCAACATTTTTGTACTTTTATTCATACAGACAATTGACAATATAATTAAAAAATAAAGTGAAATTACTCCTACCAGGCCTTTGGAAATGGTTAATGTCAATATTTGGATATCTCAAAAGCTCCTTCAAACATCTAAAGTAAAAAACCAAAAATACGGGAATAATATAATTACAACAGGCTAGAGACTATCATAATAACGGTTTTTTGAAACTTTTAGTTCCAGCTCACAAGACTATTGGGATACTTACTTTAACAAATACATACTTCTTATAACTCATAATTCAGTATATTTTAACAAAAGCTGTTTTAATTATGCATAATTACGCCTTTGTTATATTTAAACTATTTTGAATGTTTATTACTAGTAGGTTAAAGAATTGTACTATTATTTGCAGAGAGCTGGACCTATAACTTTTTAATAAGTTTGAAAAAACTTTCAGCCTTGCATAGTTAGAAAATACTCACAAATTACCTATCATAACTAGTAGCTGAAACTCAAGAACATGTAACTAAGTGTAAAAAATACATAGAAAAAATTTGACAAATAATATTGAAAGTACAAATAATACTGGGAATATTAATAAATTTAGCCAATGTATCTTTAAACCCTTGTAGCTAATATAATACTAACCTGTATATTATTTCATCTAATTTGACTAAATTATCTGATTGGAAACTGAAGAATTCAAAGTTTGAGATGTTATGCAGCATGTTGACAGGAGTAGATTGCTCTTCATTAATCATATAAGCTACATCTGCACCATTTTCAAGTAGTAACCTGATAAAGCTGGGTGACTTCAGGTAGCAAGCTAAATGCAAGGGTGTCCATCCTTTGCAGATTACATTAACTCGTAAACCTAAAGTAATGTAAATAAGTCAAATATGTAAATAGATAAAACAGATAAAATCTATATTTTTCCTGTTATACTTTTATGAAGTTTCTATAATCGTGCTCAAAAATCAAGTTTTCAATAAAACTTGGTCATAAACAAAATTTGAAAAAAGATTTATAGGAACTATCAGTGAAGTTGAAATTCTATACCTATGCAAGTTTTAGGAAATGATAGGCTAGCTCTATACCACCAAATCTAATTCACCAAATTAATTGACAATGCTTTCCCCTAAAATTATCCTATATATATACTAGTCTGTTTATTTGATGCATATTTTTACCTTTATTATAAAACTAACCATGGTCAATGAGAATCTTTGCTATCTCTATCTGATTATTACATACGGCTGCCAACACTTCACTTTCTGCACGGTCATCATCTTTTGTAACAACAGCCCCTTTATCCAGCAATGTCTTTACCAACCTACAATTCAATAACATCTCATTGCATTATTAGTATAAGTTTAACAATACATTGTATATATACATTAGCATTTGTGTGTGCGTGTGTGTGTGCGTGTGTGTGTGCGTGTGTGTGTGCGTGTGTGTGTGCGTGTGTGTGTGTGTGCGTGTGTGTGTGTGTGTGTGTGTGTGCGTGTGTGTGTGTGTGTGTGTGTGTGTGTGTGTGTTTGTGTGTTTGTTAGGGTTGTTTTCAATCTATTGCTTCTAATAGTAAATACAGAAAGAAGAAAAATAAAAATGTTTAGCTAAGAAAAAGAGAAGCACAAAAAAGAAAAACAAAAACCCTGCTCAATCAATTCAGCAAGGAGGCCCTATCCATATACCAGCTAGGCCAAACTCCGTCCATAAACCCTTTTCTTAGGTCTCAGCTTCCCTCTTACAATTAAGAGTTATTATCTCCCAAAATGAAATTTGTTGAACAAAATAGGCATGAAATCAATATTTTTTGTGGTTTTGGTTGCTGAGCAATGCCTAAATGTTTCTTTAGCATAGCCCAGTAACCAAAAACCACATAAATGCTTTCAAGGTTATTTCTGTCAAAATTATTTATGAAATAATGTTTTTAAAATTTTTTTTGAATTGTTACTATGCTTATTTATACAAAAATATCTCACAAAACAACAATTTTACAGCATAATTTGAATCCTATGTATAGCAGCTAAACCTCAAATTTTTTATGAGTTTGCTCTTTATACAAAGGTTCAACCTATTTTCTGTAAGAGATCACAACTCTCAATTGTAAAGAGGATATCAGCAACTTATGAAAAGAGTCTATGAACAGACTACAAAGTTATGCTCTCTCTCAAAATCATATGAATGTTTATTAAACAACTTAAAACTTTGCCCTTTGTTCCTTTTAAATTTATTAGTTTTAGTTGCATTGCTGACTTTCAATTGTTTCTCATAATCATTATCTACCTATAGTTTTTTAATTTTGCTATAAGGTAGCAGTGTAATGAAATGTAAAAAGTATCCAAATTTAAATAGCATTCAAGTAGGCATAATATTTAATATGTCAGAATTGATCTCCACATTTTCACTTGCTTTATTTTTAGAATTATTCTCAATGCCTTCTTTACAAAATAAAAATTTCATCACTGTCCCAACCCAAGTACTAGAAGTACTAACGCTCCCAAGTACTAGAAGTACTAACGCTCCCAAGTACTAGAAGTACTAACGCTCCCAAGTACTAGAAGTACTAACGCTCCCAAGTACTAGAAGGACTAACGCTCCCAAGTACTAGAAGTACTAACGCTCCCAAGTACTAGAAGTACTAACGCTCTCAAGTACTAGAAGTACTAACACTCCCAAGTACTAGAAGTACTAACGGTCCCAAGTATTAGAAGTACTAACGGTCCCAAGTACTAGATGTACTAACGCTCCCAAGTACTAGAAGTACTAACGCTCCCAAGTATCAACGAGACCCCTAAAACTTCAAACTAGAGGTAACATATGGATAAAAAAGCATAGTAAATGTCAATCAATGTTTTTGTGTTAAAGTACTTCCTTACATGTCTCATTATTAAAACTAAAATTATGTGTGCGTGTCTTTAGATAGCCAACTGTCAATAGTTTTGCACAGTTATAACATGCATTGCATTACTTATAGCAACTAAGAGTGACATGATCAACTTTGTCTTCAATGTATTTACATTTTTCTTACAGAAACACCATAAGGTTTTGTTGTTTTGTTAAACACTTAGACGGCTGATTATTATGCTTGCACTTACTCTGTATGTCCAACAAAAACAGCAAAGTGTAAAGCTGTGTATCCTTCACGTGTCTTATCATTAATTGTAAAGGCTTCAGCAGGATCATTTAGCAGAGTTATTACCTGTAATATGTTTACAGGAAAATATCTCATAATCTGTTTCATAAAGTTATACTAATTATAAATATATTTCTCGTAGTATACATAAATGCAATACTTTTTAAAGCATCAATCTGCGTTGACTGATTGTAGCTTTATTCAAAAAGCATTACATGCAGTGACTGCCTAGCCTGCTGCATTAGCATTAAAAATTAGCCCTCAACTGTTGCATATATAACTAAATAAATAAATAAATAAATAAATAAATAAATAAATACATACATATATATGTATGTATATGTATGTATATATATGTATATACATATATATACATATATATACATATATATACATACATATATATATATATATATATATATATATATATATATATATATATATATATATATATATATATATATATATATATATATATATATATAATAATAATAATAATAATTTGCCCTGCACAAAACATTTCTTTATGATATGTTACCTCAGCTGTTGGTGCATTGCAAATAATTGCTCTGTGTAGCAAGGTTAAACCCTCTCTATCAACATATTCTTGCTGCTCCTCAGAGAGAAAAGCATTGTGGGAATATCCAAGAGACTCTCTGACTGCCTGAATTCATGGAATAAGCTCATGTTTTTAAGAAGTTTACAGCTGTGTGCAGGGTTTAGAAACTTATTTAATGTATGTATATTTCATTTATTTTTTACCCAAGGACTAAAATAGTAACATTTGGACAACATAGCAAAGCCTGCAAAGTTTTGTGTGGAATTGCCTTATTAGCAGCTCCAAGATAAGGGTATTGCATGTAGTTTAGGATTCTCAAAATTGGAATTAGATCCCGAAATCCAAACCTAAACATCCTTAAGTGCTCTATTCATTCACCCTCAACTTGGAGCTGCTTATAAACCACTTCCCTTGTGTGTGAACTAATACTGTGCTATACCTCAAATCGATTTTCATTAATGGAATAACACATTGTCCTCAATGTCATTATCCTATCCTGTCCATAGTGTCTAGCCATTGTTTTTGTGGTTAGAGTCTTTTTTGTCTTTAGCATATATGTTTCTAATTTAGATTTTTTTGTGTTTCCCTTTCTTTATTTGCCAACTGTCACTAGACCAATATCTACAAAAATCACATTGAATCACACATACAAGCAGATGTCAGAAGTATTTCAAAATTAAGACTCTCTCAACACAAAGGTTTCTGGAAAACTTCAACCTAGCAATTTTTGCTAACTTTTTAGACCATTTAAAAAGATTAAACTGCTTTCTAAAATATTTTACTAAACTATGTATACATTATTGCTAAAGAGATATTATAATAATTTATTTAAATTTATGAGTTTTGATGAAGGTTTGTAATGATTTACACTATAATAATTCAGTACATAACAAAGTAATTATTATCTAGAAATGATTAGTTTTAAAATTTACTGTTATTGAGCTATTGGTAAAAATTCAATTTAGCAATGAGGTAATTGGTTAACCCTGGAAAGTAATACTGGTAAATTCATTTAAAAGCTGGTCTTGATACTTTAATGCTCAAGTTTTTTAGGAAACATTTTACACATTCACATGTTGAAAAGAATTTAAACAATAAAAAAAGTTACCTTGTATATATAGCAGCTGACGGAGTTTCAGGTAAAAATCAAACTTCCTCTGTACTGCAGACAACCAGAAATGAAACAGCACTACTGCATATAAACTAAATAAAGCTAACAAGCTATTTCTATGTGAGCTTTACAGCTTTTATTCACCAGTGCATCCAGCTTTCTTTCAAATTTATCTAAGCTGTAAAAGTAGTTTGTTGAGATATTTCATCGGATGAAAAGTTACTTCAACTTATTTTAACATCAATTTATAGCAAAGCTGCAATATTTATATCACATCGGCTCAGTTCTGATCTATTTGATATAAGTAACTTATATACAGCACAATGTGTAGAGCCTTAGGGGGTTAAATTTGTTTCTTCCTGAATGCCGATTATAAAATCTTGTCTTCCCCAGTATAATATGCAAAATGCAAAATTATATAATCATTTAGCATATGATGTTCTAATAATTGATTCTGAGTGTTGAGTTTAAAAACAATGTGACAAAGTAATAGCTATACTGAGCTTTTTGGTGACAATTTGTGGAACAAGTGATAATTGATCTTAGTTTATTTAGTTGTTAAAATATAGTGTATGCTTAAAGAGTTAAAACGAATGTGACAGTAACTTTTTATAAAAGTCTAAAGTCCTAATTTATTTAGCATTTCATAACACCAGTTTATTTCACCAATATTTATTAGTTTTAAAATTTGTCTTCTTATAATAGTGAGAAACTAAGAACAGGCCTGCTGTAATAAAACATATTTTAGTCACTATAATTCTATGATGGACTGCAACTGTACATTAGGCAGTTAAAGTTAACATGTAAGATCAACAACTGCTTTGATTACCATGAAGTAATATTTCAGGTTGAGAGAAGAGAGAATATGAATTGATATATCATATGTCTGATGCATGTTGCTTTAAAATGTTTATGGTCAACCAGAACTACACAAATATTCTATAGAATGTGGTCTAAATTTTATCAATATACTAACAAAGAATTAGTTCTGTTTAGCATGCATTATGAAAAGCTGTTTACTCCCACTACCTGAACAGGATAAAAATGAGATAGGTGAGAATAAAAAAATGGAAGAGCATTCCTTGTGAAACTCAATCATAAAAAGGAATTGTAAAATTATGCATAAACTGCAGCTGCTCAATCTTGATGAAGTTTTAAAAAAGATTTCAAACCAATAAAAATATTGAAAACTTGGAAAAGATAAATGAATAATATATAAGTGATTTTATAGCTTTTGCTTTTAAAGTAAAAAAATTATACATAAAGATACTAAGAACATGGTTAAAGAATTATATGCTTTTTACATCGGAATTATTCTAGGTCATCAAAATCTGTGTCTTGAAGCAGTAGGTATTCTATCAATACTTTTGGTAACTGGTAAAGTTGAGGAACTTTCTTGACTAAAGAATGACCAAGACATCTCTCCTTACAACTGGACGGCATATTTCTTTTAGAGTTTGAACATTATAGTAGCAGTAATCTTCTAGAAACTCTACTGCATCTACATTTTTTTCTCTTAACTGATTCAATAAAATACTTGCTGCTAAGTTGGCTTTATCTGATCTTGGAGGTCTAGAAGGTTCTATTCCGTGGTTCACAAGCAGGTAGAGACAACTCAAATATACCGCCTTTTTGCTAGAGCACATTGTTCTGCAGTAATACCTATAATCATAGATTTACCAACATTATTATCATATAATTAGTACAGACAATTTTGCCTCCCAAAGGAAACAAGAAATATACTTAAACATGGTGAGCAGGCTTAAATAAGTTACCAGTTTTTGCTACGTTGTTGGTCAGCATCACCTCCCTATTCACATTTACCGTATCGTATCGTGTAACCATGACATGTGTGAAAGAAACTCATGATACATTTCAGGTAAACTAAAAAAGATCACAATAGGTTGTAATGCATCAATCTTTAGTATTGTAGGCAACTAATTTAATTATAATCACTTTGTGATGTTTTTGTATCTTTAACGATGACTTTCATGGTTTTAGTTTATTATTAAAGGCAAAGCAATATTAAACTCTCTCATCAAATTGCATTGACTAAGAGATTTTTGATAGTAGCATTATTACTTCTGCGCGGCCTATAAAGATGGAGTTTTCAGATATAAGTCTAGGGCAAGACATAGAAGATGTCTGATTAACAGAGATTGAGCTAAAACTAAGTAGCACCTGGAAACAATAAAAAGTTGATCATCTAGACCCTTGCCAATAAGATGAGGTTGTCTTATCAGCTCAATTTCTCTGTAGCTCTGTATCTGATCACTTGCTACAGCTGCTTATAAATATTTATTGTTGTCAGTCTGCTGTTACGGTGATAAATATTATGTTGCAGATAAGAGTCAAATTTTATACTGTTTTTTACAAAATGATAGGAAACAGTACAAAATATTTAGATTTATAAAAAACTATAATATATATTATATAGCACGACCTCCTATCTACTACTCCTTCAGTCTTCAGGCTCCCCTGGCCTTTCAACTCCCTCAAAGTATTGCAAAATTTTACACTTCACTAAATAGCTTGAAAAATAATTGCCTCTACCGCGATTTAACCACAGGCCGCTGGCTTGCAGGCAGGTGTGCCAACCAAATACACCACAGAGGCTGCTGGGCAAACTCATCACTGCACTATGTAATATCTTCCATGCAGTAATTGAATAAGTTCTCTTTTAGATCCTTATGCTATAACATTCTACATGTCTATAACATTTGTCTTTGTATAAATATGCCAGAAACTACTAAAGTAAAGTTTTTCAAACAAAACTGAAAAAATTTCAAAGTCTGTATTTGAGAAAATTTCAATTTTTTTTTAGATCACTTAAGTTTCACTTATTCCCATCTCAGTAGTTGCTATATGTGGTAAAAATAAAATATAGGCGCTTAGAGCAAATCTTGTATAAATTCCTATAGTCAGCTGGACATACATGTTTCCTAATTTACCAAAACCTAATAAAGTTAGTTAAAATAGTTAACAATAAATTTTAATTTTAGTAATACCATTTATTAGAAATTATAAATTTGGGCTTCATTAAAACTTCTTTGAATGTTTAATTATTTTGTTTTTGTAACCAATCATGCCTATAACAACATAACATTTTTTTTCTGTCACTATGCAAAATAGTTGTTATATAGATAGTTTTTTTATGCGTCATGAACTTGACAGTTGTTTTTGCCATACTCCTGTGATTTTATTTAAAATCGATTGCTCTTTTTTCAATCTTTTTATGATTCTCCTTGCACTTAATTTACTTGCTCTAAATCTATTAGATTCTATAAAGCTATGAATAATTTTGTACTTTTGCATGTGTATTGTATGCATCTAATCAATTATTGTCTCCGTGTATTTTTGTGTGCTTTACTGCATTGAACATTGTTAATTGAATCATTTTTCTACAATTATCAACAAATAATGTGAACTTTTTTTTAGAAATAGGTGTTTTATACAAACTCTAAATTCTTTTACAATTAAAAAAATTTATGTTGCTTGTAAAACTGCCTTTTCTTCTATCAAAACTTCTTTAAAGATAAAACAATTTAAATTAGTTCAGTTGGTAGAAAAACAAAGTAATTGCTTTGCAGTTTTAGTATTCATATTAGACATTCACCTGAATAAAAACAGAAAAGCAAAGTCAATAAATTGGTGTTTAGTATTTAAGCAGTATAACTTTTAGACATTGGTAGAACTGTTAACCAATCAGCTGAAAGCTGCAACGTGGAATAATCTGGTTCCGAAACTATATATATAAGGAGAAGTTGATCTTTTAGTACATAAAGTGTTTATTAGCACTGCATTTAACAACATATACAAGTGTGGTTGAACATAATATAGGGTCAGGTAAGAAACTAAAATGGTTCAAGTACTAGACTGACTGTGCTACATAGATTGAAATAAAAACAGTTTTTATCATCATATATTGAGCTACACACATGCACGCACATTAATGTATATCAATATACACAAACAAGTATATTATAGTTAACATGTCCTTATATATTAAATAGTCTGCAGTTTTTAACTAATTTTTAAAAGAGAATCTCTTCTATATACGCAGCTCATGTGTGTTGTAGAATACAGACTCAACATGAATGTTCATGCATTGTTACTAACTGTCATTATCATGATCATTTTTATAAGTAAGTATCAAGTTTTTTGTATATTTCATCAATGAGAAAGTTTATTTTATGTGGACATACTTTGCATCAGGTTTTGTATTAGGTTTTAACTAACATGTATTATAATAGTCAATATATAAATATATGTTTTAGACAGCGTGTTTCTACTGCATGTTTAACAGTCACTTTTTTAAAATTGTATTAAGTACTATTCCTTGTTTTATTTTTGTTAAATTATACAATTGTGAGGAACTATTTTTTTCCAATTAAAATGTTACAACGATATTCATGAATATTTGATTCTTTCTTAGGTTCTGCTTCATCTTTATGGACAGCAAAATATGGAAGGTGCAAAAAGCATTGTAGAGCCAGGGGGTTGAACACATCCAATAATTTAATATTTGGATACTGTTTATGTCATAATATAGACTAAGAAAAGAGCTAAGTCTAACATAATTTTGAACCAAAAAAATAATCCTCTTTCAGTCACCGCCTATAACAGTGGTTTTATAATGACTGCTAATTGATATAAGTTTCATAGTTCTGCAGATTACAAATTCTAATCTCATTCAAATATCCATTCATATGATGTAATACCTGTTTTTTGAACAATAAAGTAACTGCTGTTTTTAAAAAATCTCTGTGTGTTGGACAAGTCAGGCTAAGTGAAATTTATTCAATTTTGATATTGATACGTCATTATTATAATAGTTTAGCTTGTAAAATTATATCATAGATGTAATTGTAACACGCAACATATGCAGTGTTTTATCAAATCAAATGACAGTTTAAAGTTTCAGCATTAGCACTAGAAATAAGATAACAAATGAGACTGTATTAAAAGATTAGACGTATCACGTTACTTTCAAATAATAATTCTTCTATTTTTTCCAACTGGTTTTTATGAATCAAGCTGTAACTATGTGCTATTATCTACTAGTTTATAGTATATGCTTTCTCTATAATGCTCAATATATATTCTCTCTCATATACGGACATTTGACCTGCTATTCCCATCATATTAATAATCATCATAATATACAAGGCAAGCAACAGCAAATGTCATATACCTGAATGAATTTTGTCTGATTTATCATTCCATCAATCCTCAATGCATTGGTCTGGTGAGTGCCAGCTTAATACTATATTAAAGAGAATATAGCAATTGTTTCATGAACTCCTTATCTGAAAGGTAGGCTACCTAACTTAAGAAAATACAGTGAAGCTAATAGCTAGAACTTTACTTTTAGTAATACTGTGGTAAACTTTGGGTTATCTATATTGTTAATAGTTGGCAGAGAATAGCTCTGTTATTAACTCACTGGGATTAGTAGCCCGACATTTGTATATGCCTTGAAAATGCTATCATTTGTAACTCTCTAGTAATCATGTAAATGGTTTTCCTGAATGGGGGGGGGGGGGGGGGAGAGGGGGTATAACAATGGCTAGCGATAATAGCTGCCTGGGCAAGTCTGGGGAATTCTTATCTTCCAAGTGACAGTTATGCATCGACTTGTCCCAGAGAGTTCTAGAACATTCAGAACTTCCGTTTGGATGAATACGTAAATGGTACACAGCGTTATTCATAAGCTTAGGCTTATTGGCCAGCCTTTAAATGGTCTATCTCAGTATATAAAGAGGTGACCATGCTAGCTCGGAGAGTTTGAGAATAGTTAGGCACTGTAGCATTTTTAGTCTTTGCGCACTGTTATTTTGCTACTTGATCATGTAATTTTTTAGATGACTTTTTAGTAATAATAAATGGAGTAAGTTTGACCTTTTTAATAGGCAATCCTAAAATGCATGCCTACCCACAGAATACTCTCGCACCTTTCTCAGACAGGGGACAGATCCCGAAACAGCTGCTGTCCACAGATTGAGATATATATATATATATATATATATATATATATATATATATATATATATATATATATATATATATATATATATATATATATATATATATACTTATGTAAATATACACTAAAATATACCTTGCTGATTACGTTAAATGCATCAGAGGCTGTAGCTATACACATGACGATAAAAACTATTTTTATTTCGGTCTATGTAGCACAGTCAGGCTAACACACACACACACGCACACACGCACACACGCACACACGCACACACGCACACACGCACACACGCACACACGCACACACGCACACACGTACACACGTACACACGTACACATGTACACACGTACACACGTACACATGTACACAGGTACACACAATTTATCACACCTATATGTACGAACTATATACAAGCCATTATTGTAGCCAAGTCACAATATAAAATGATATAAATGGAATTAAATGAACATATTTATTATAGAGCTGTAACTTGCAAAATTTAGTTACAGATATAAAATTTTACTTTGCAAAATGTAGTAATATATACTAATTTATATATGGGGTTCAGAGAATTGAGTGATATGTAGTGATGAGTTTTCCCAGTGGCCCCTGTGGTGTGATTGGTTAGGGTGCCTGCTTGCAAGCCTTTGGTTCGAATCCCGATGGGGGCAACTATACTTTGCTTGTAATCACTCTGTGATGTCTTTGTATATTGAATGGTAGGGCTCTATATGTTTAAGTTCATTATTACAGACAAAGCAATTTGACTGTCTTGGCAAAATGTATTGTTTGATAGTAACATAATAATTATATATTTTTACTTTTTGACTTATGCCCTATAATATGAAGATTGAGTCTTGATCTGCTTGATTACCAACACCAAGCAGCGTGCACCTGGAAATACAAAATCATTTGTATATGCTGAGGTTGTTGTTTTGCCGGACTATCATTTCAAATTAAATGTAACTTCAGTGTATCTGATCACCTGCAACAAGTGCTTATAAACATTTATTGTTGTCTGCTACTGTGTTATGATGACGACTGTTATGATAGAGATAGCATGATGAAAGTCATCTGCCTGTTATATGTAAGAAGAGAAAATAGGTATATAGAGCATAGAGAGAATACACACTATAATAAACTAGTAGGAAAGAGTAGTTAGATTCACAGAAAGGTGAATAAAAGTTGAGTAATTTTACTAGTAAAAGCGGTTAGTTTGATACTTTCAATTTAGTAATACATTTTCATTTCTTATCTTATTTCCCTATAAATGCTTAATTTTTAAATTGTCATTTGATTTGATAAAACACTATATGCATTTTGTATGTCACAAGTATGCGTATATAAATAAATTTTACAAGGCAAACAACTATATGATAATAATGTATCGATATGATTATCTTATTTTTAAGGCTATTGTTTAACTTTTAAACTGTCATTTGATTTGATAAAATGTTAAATTTTGCACTTTACAATTATACATATAATACAATTTCACGAGCTTAACTATACTATAATAGTGAGGTACCAATAAGTGTATTATATTTCATAATACACTTATTGGTACACTTATGCAACACACAGAAATTTTTTTAAAACAATAGTTGCTTTATTGCTCAAAAGACAGGCGTTACATCATGAACTGATATTTGAATGAGTTTAGAATTTATAATATGCAGAACTATAAAACTTATATTAAATAACAGTCATTTAAAACCATCATTGTATAGGTGGTGACTAAAAGCAGCTTGCCTTCTTTGTTTAAAACTATGTTAGACTTAGCGTGTTTTTATTTCCTCACCACATAAACAATATCCCAAAAGATAATTATGATGTGTGGCTCTCCCTGTTGCCTTACAATGACGTCTGCACCTTTTAGAACTTGCTGTCCATAGAGATGAAGCTGAACCTACAAAAAAAATCAAATCTTCAGAAATATCATTGTAAAGCTTTGCAAAAATTATTTAATAAAATCTGGGTATTGAAAGTAATAAAACAAATGCTAGCACTGAATTTCATTTTTTCAAAAAAACTATCTTGTCAAAAATGCGGTTCAAACACACAGCTTAAAATGTCATCTAATTGTATTGACTAAATTTTAGTTGATATATTAAGTAACACAAAACTTGCAAAATACGTCAATATAAAGTCACTTTTAACCATTGATAAAAGAAAGAAAAAAGTTGATATACTTACTTATAAAAATGATCATGAAGATGGCAGTTAGTAACAATGCATGAGCATTCATGTTGAGTCTGTATTCTACAACACACAATTACAATAATAAGTTTTCTTTTAAATACTGGTTAAATTGTTGTAGAAATATAACAAAAATGATCTGTTAATTGTTTCTTTGCAGTTAATATGTGTGTTTACATGTGTGTGTGCTTTTATGTGCATTATTGTGCATGTATAAAAAATATACTACAATTATGTAAAAATTTACTGTAAAAAATATCTTGCTGATCATGTTAAATGCATCAGAAACTGTAGCTCAATACATGATGATAAAAACTATTTTTATTTCAATCTATGTATAGCACATGCAGTCAAGCTAAGACTTGAACCATCTTTAGTTTCTTACCTGACCCTATATTATGTTCAACCTCACTTGTATATGGTGTTAAATGCAGTGCTGATAGACACTTTATGTATTAAAAGATCAACTTCTCCTTATATATATATGTTTTCTGAGGCGGATTATTACATGTACCTTTCAGTTGATTGGTTAAAAATCTTACCAATGTCTAAAATACTGTCTTAATATTGAACAACAGTTTATTTATTTTGCTGGTTTGATTTTATTTGGGTGAATGTTTAATAAATACTAAAACTGCAAAGCAATTTTTCTGTTTTTTCACTAATTGAACTAACTCAAACCGTTTTATCTTAAAGAAATATTTGATGGCAGAAAAAGTGATTATGAAAGCAACATAAAGCTTTTAAATTTTGAAATTATTTATAGCTCGTATAAAATAAGGAGTTTTAATCACAAAGTATTTCAAATTAACTATTGATTATTGCAGAAGCATAATTTAATTAACCCTGTTTAAACCATCAAAACACACAAAAATACACAGAAGCAAGTAAATGCATATACAACACATGCAAAAATGCAGAATCATACAAAGCTTTTCAGAATCTAATAGATTAAGAACAAGGAGAAATGCTCAAGGAATATAAAGAAACTGAAAAAAATCAAGTTTCAATTAAAAGTCACGGGAGTGTAGCAAAAGAGTATTCAGTTCAATATATATAACATATATATCAATACAGGCATCTAATAACAACCAGTTTGCAAATAAGCGGAAGGTGGGGCAGGAAATAGTGTTATGCTGTAGGTGCAGAATAGTTTGAAAAATTAAAAATAGCACTACTTAAACTGAAACTACTTCAACTAACTTTACTAACTTTACTATTTCTTAAGTCAGGCAGCATTTCTTGCTGATTAGGAAATTATAGAAACAAATCATTATATATATCATTATATATTTATGTATTATATATGATGATGCGACCGTATCTGGTAAGAATTGATATGGGAATTAGTGAACGCAAAGTTGCATAAACTTTTGACTGAAACAGGAATTTTATTAAATAAGCTGTTATACATAGTTTTGATAATTTTTCAGTTTTATTTTAAAAACTTTACTTTGGCAATTTCTGCCATTTATACAAAAAAGAATGAGATAGAAAAGTAGAAAAGAATCTAAAAAGAAATTATTCACGCAATTACTTCGTGAAAGATATATAAAAAAATAAGTAAATCTATCAACTATACATGTTTTTTTTGTGTATAAAATGCGTCAGTTAGCAATAGTATCTTTTACAAGTAAACCATGACTTGTGAAAGAACATTAATGCTACATTTGTTTCAAGTAGCCTAACAAATATCACAATTGGTTGTAATGTACTGATCTTTGGGTAAGTAGTTTATTCGAAATCACTTTGGGATATTTGTATATATTGAATTGTAGAGCTATTTATATTTGAGTTTATTATTGCAGGCAATGCAATTAAACTGTCTTAGCAAATTGTATTGACTTAGAGATTTTTGACAGCAACATCATTATTTCCTGCCTTTAAAGATATAGACCTTCAGATACAAGATATAGCCTTCATATTGCTATAATAACATCAAAAAAATCTGGAATAATAAACTGATCATATAAACTATATTTTGCTTATGATGAGGTTGTTTTACCAGATTATCATTTTAATTTATCTGTAACTGTGTATATGGTCACCTAGCTGCATCACCTGCCTAAAAGTTTTACCTGCATTGTATTATGATGATAAATAGTATTATGATGAAAATAAAAAGTCAATGGCTGTAAGGGGTTATAGAGGGAATACATTGAGCATAGAAAAAATACAGACTATAAAAAACTAATAGGAAGCAATATATATAGTTGGTTTCAACAAAAGGTATATAGTTGAATAAGATTAGAATAATTGCTAGTAATTGCAGTTAGTTTGACGTACTTCCAGCTTTGTAATTTGATTGCATTCCCTATGTGGTTTTGATGACGATAGTGCCTATTTTTAACAAATTTTACCATATGAATTAGTGAAATAATATATGGGGCATGTTAAAATTATAACTGTAGTAAAACTTTGCTAGGCAAGCAACTATATATAATAATAATAACGTATCGATGTGTGTATATTAAATTCATTTTATGATTTTATATTTTCACTTAGCTTGACTTGACCAACACCCATAAGTTTTTTAAGACAATATTAACTTTATTGCTCAAAAAGCAGGCGTTACATTAAAAACTGATATTTGAAGAAGTTTAGAAGTTGTGATCTGCAAAACTATAAAACTTATATCAAATAGCAGTCCATTTAAACCACCATTAGTTGGTGACTGAAAGCAGCTTATCTTCCTGGTTTAAAACTATGTTAGACTTAAATTGTTTTTATTTTCATACCACAATAACAATATCCAAACAAAAAATTATCATAGGTGGTTCTCTTCCTAGCCTTACAATGCTTCATGCACCTTGTATAACTTGCTGTCCATAAAGAGGAAGCTTTGCCTGTGAAAAAAATAGAATCGTTAAGAAAATCATTGTAATGCTTTGCAAAATTTATTTGATCATATTTCGGCATTGAAAGTAATAAAAAACTGCTAGCATTGGATTTAATGTTTCAGGAAAAGTTCCTTGTCAAAAAATGCAGAACTCAAACACACAGTTTCAAACATCTAATTGTATTGACTAAATTTCAGTTGCTGTATTAGGTAACACAAAACCTGCAAAATATGAAAATTTATAACAGAAATTGTAACTGTAGATAAAAAAAAGTTGATACTTACTTATAAAAATGATCTTGATAATGACAGTTAGTAACAATGCATGAACATTCATGTTGGATCTGTATTCTACAACACACAGCTAGAATAAGCTTTCTTTTAAACACTGGTTGAATTACTGTAGACATATAACATAAAAATATAAAATGTCAACTGCTTGTTTAAAGTTGATATATGTGTGCAAGCATGCGTGCGTGTGCTCACACATAACTACATACTAAAAAATATACTGCCCTGAATATGTTAAATCAATTAGAAATTACAGCTGAATATATATATATATATATATATATATATATATATATATATATATATATATATATATATATATATATATATATATACACATATAACAATCACAATAGTATGTGTGCAGCATAAGTATACAGCAATTAATTTAATCAATTTCAAATTGTTTCATGGAAACACATGGTTTGTCATCCTGATAGAAATTTATTCACACCAGTTCCACTTGGAGTGACTATCTAGAATAATCTGTTTATCCTGAATATATGTTTATATCGTTAATCTAGCACAGTAGAAAAACATTTGGTTTCTTACCTGGCTTATGTTCAACAGTGCTTGTAAGTTGTTACATGCAGTGCACAGGAAGATACACACATTGTACTGTGCTAAACTTTCACTTATATACTCTTTTTGCACTTTGCTCTTAATTGATTGGTTTACAGCTCTACCAACTTCTGGAGTTCTAATGATTAACTATCATAGTTCACTTTAGTAATTTTACTGACTCTTGTATTTTTAACTTATTTTCTATAACAGACATACCATACCTACAAAGAAGTTTGCTCTGCATCTTTTGTAATAAAACTTTAAAATTTGAGAGGTTTTAATTATGAAGGACTAATGGGCTAGCTCATCTAAAAAAAAATTGTGTTTGTGTGTGTCAATTATGCATGTCATAAGTTTGTCTGTAAAACAAGTAACTTTGTACAATATATAAATTTTCTACCCTCTATTTGCAGCTCTCTAAGAACTGTTCTAAGTTGCTTTAACTTGCACTATTTTCTATAACTTTCATTTAAAAGTTTTCTATGTTTTGATGATATTGTGTTTCACATAGACTTACGCAAGTTCATAGTCACTATTCCTGTGAGCACTCCTGATAGAAAGAGTCTTTTTAAAGCTGGCTAACCACTTATTCATATAATTTGGCATAGAGGCAATTATGCTGACTGGATGCTCTATCTAACATCACTAATGACCTTCTTTGGGGTTAGAATTTATGATCTAGTGTTTACTAAGCTAGCGCTGTAACCCTTAGCCCACGGCTGTTTCTAGATAGTGCTTTGAACAGATAAATAGCTGAATTTATCATAATGAATTTTTAAATCATTACCAAAAAGCTGTCATCATTGTAATATTATACTTATATACATCAACCCAAATCTATCATCTTAGTCAAGTTGATGAAATCATTTAGATATGCTTAGTTTTGACTATTCACGAAAAAGTTGATCTTACTTGATAATAATAATAAGTAAAATCTATTAATTTTTTTCCAAAAAACTTACTTCCAAGTAAAATCTTTAGGTGTGCTTATACAGTATTTGCACATTGATTTTTCTCATGAGAGTTATCTTTGATTATTCAATCCTTATACTGCATTAACCTATTATTTTAGCAAACTTCAAAGGCCCGTTTCACTGCTAAATTTCTGTATGGGCTAAATTTATTCAAAAGTGTATTAAAGGAATTCATCTTTAGCTATGAGGCTTTGTGCAAACAAAAAGAGGCTGAAGCATTCCAGCGTATTGGTAGAAAACATACTGCTGTAATGAACAAATGTTTTCATATAAAAAATAATAAACTATCCCTATATTTGCTAATATTGAACTATAATTATAATATGCTTGTCAGATTGCACACACCCAATATAATTCATTTAAAGCAAGCTGCAGGCCGCATTTAAGATTGGAATAGTTTTGTTCTGATATTGTTGAAGAAGTAAAAGTCACCTCTGTTAACCCTAGTTTTTAAAACTGTCACCTCAGTGTTTAATTAAAGCTGCATTAAGATATTTTTTCCCATGCATTAAGTGGTCAGCACACACCGATCTTCAGAATACATTTTTCTGAATACATTATGGCCTGATAATAATATGTTTACTTCCACTTTCATCAATAGTGTGATTAATGTGTATAATATAGGCTATTGTCCCTATAATATATTGTGGGAATATTTCATATTATATTTTGTCCATTTCTTGTATAAACAATAGATGCTACCAACAAAACTCCATTACATTGTAATTATAACATGGTGCTAAAATTAATGATGATTTCAAAATCAACATAAATGCAAAATAAACAGTGAATGTCCACACTTTGGCCACCAATTTATTCTCTTTTAGCTTTAAAGCTTACTACCATTTTGCTGTAACATGTATGCATATAAAATATTTCCACAATACATTATGGGGACAATAGCCTATGATATATATACACATTAATCACACTATTGATAAAAGTGGAAGTAAACATATTGTTATCAGGTAAAATTTATTCTGAAGATTGGTGTGTGCTGACCACTTAATGCATGGGAAAAACAATTTTAATACAATTTCAATTAAACACTAAGGTGACAGTTTTAAAAATTAGAGTCAACAGAGGTGATTTTTACTTTTCCAATAACATCAGAACAAAAGTCTGTGTTGTGCATCACACACACGCAAGCAAGCAAGCGCACACACGCACACACACCACAGTGTACTTGACGCAGTATCACACATAAAATGTGGAATGTAATAGCTGCTCACATTGGTTTTGTATGTAGTTGTGAAAAAATTTGTTACTTTAAAATATTAATGTACGGTAGTACACTAGTTGTTGCGATCGTTTATTAGCTTGTCTGAGTTGCTTCCTCCTGGCTCCTAGCGCTATTGGGCAAAATGCAGAAAGAGGCTGTTCTTTAAAAAAAGACCACGAATCAAGTTTACGCGTGACTACTTATGTTAGATAACATATGATTCGTCTCTTTTTTTAAACATGTCGAAATAAACTCCATGTAACGTTTTCCAAAACCGGAGAAATTGTCAAACTGGCGTGGCTAGAATTTTTTCCCATAGCTGCATGCAGAATATCGAGCATTATTATTACTATTAGTATTAGTATTAGTATTACTATATTATTTTTTATTACATTTACTACTCACTGATGTTACAATTGCTGTTACTTATTAATGTTACTATTAGTATTAGTATTTATAATATTATTTCTTGCAATAGATTAGCTTTACATTAGATACAGTTCCAAATTGTGAATACAAGTATAGTTGAGTTATACTTGAAGCTGGTGAGACTGACTCCAAGAGTGAGTTAAACTTCATGAGTTAATCTTATCAACTTATGCTTAAAGACTAAGAGGTATAGTTATAAATATGCAGTGCTACTTATAGTTATACTTATAGTTAATGTTATAAAGATACTATTTCAAATAGTACTAGTGCTAGTATGCTAGAGCGTGAGCTCTATGAAAAATTCAACTCAACTGTCGAAGTCAATTTTATTTTTAATTTCAACCTGAAAGTGAATGAGAATCACATTCTGATTCACTGAAACTGAAAGTTATTCAATATCAGTATCATTCAACCACCGGTCAATGCAATTCTAGACTAGTAATACTAAGACTGAATAATAGTCATAGTATTAGTAATGCTTAAGTTTAACTAAATACTCTTACTCTATCTCCCACTTGAACGTTATAGCCCATGGCTATAGCATAAGCATTAGTTTAAAATATAAAATTTAATATTATAATTATTATTAATATTAGTTATACTTGAACTAATTCACTTTTAGTGATGGTACTCAGGCAATGGTATTAGTAGTTCTACCTAAAGTAAAAAGTGAAACTGCAAGACTTAAGGTGAAAGTTATACTCATGCTGATACTCATACTTATAGTTATACTTATAGTATTACTTATGGATAACACAAGTTAAGGTTTAGTGTAACTGTAGGTGACAACTATAATAATGGTTGTGATATTATGATATTTTCAATTTTTATTTTAGTGTTTTTTATAAGTTTTTTTTTTGATTTAAATTAATAATTGTAGTTTGGGAGATATTATAATTTTGTATTAAAGTTGTAGCATACATTGTTATAAAAACAACGTGTCAATGTTGTACAATCAATAGCAATTGAAATTTGTATTACCATCAGAATAAGGTATTTTTGTTAATGGAAGCCGCAAAACAATTCATTTATGATTTTAATAAAAATCTGAATGTTTGAGTCATTACTAGTTCAGATCAATTCATAAGTCAAGAGACTTTTTTTTAATAATTTGCAATATAATTTTCTATCAAACTACGAAAGCATGTCACTTTTTTATTTTTGCAGCCATGCCTTTTAGCTGTATTTAGCTTTACCACAAATTTCAAAATAAGCTCTAAAATAAATTTGTAGCTTTCCTAGTAAAATTAAGATATTAAAAATATGTGATACTAGTCAGTTTGTAATTTGATATTTAAAAAAAAAATTCTTGGTAATTGCCTTGAAAATATAATGTTTTTATTGGTCATTATTATAGTTGTTAACAAACAGGTATAGGTCTAAAAATTGGCAAAGTTATTTTGTAGTCTTACTGTAGTTTGTCCTGAATAGTCAAATTCTAAAAATATCACTGGTTCACAGTCACCTTGGCATTTGAAGGGTTATTTTTCATATCATTAAGTCTGATTTCTGCTATTTTAGAACTTTGCTATCTACGATTATTGATGAGGAAAATAGGATTTCAAAGTTTAAACACATTTTTTAAATGTTATATATATAGCCAAAAGGCAACAAAAATCCCACAATGGGTGTGGTGTAAAAGTGATTTGTCTAAATAGGCAATCAGAGCTTCTAGTTGGTAAATATATAGGCTTTCCATTTTCATATTTCGCTCAGTTTTCATTATATATTATTGAATTTCATTAGATACAATGTTATTTTTCTGTTGACGATATTTATTTCCTCTGTGTATATTGATGCAATGCGTTTATGTAGGAGTAGAAGATGGACTTGTTGGACTCCAAACTGCTTGTTAGTAGTTTAACGAGTTGCTTAGAAGATTCTTATGAAGGCAATCAGCAGAAGGCTCTGCAACTCTTGCATGCCTCAGCATCTCATAAAGTGAGTTGCAATTGTTCTTTTATCATTTCTTCTCCGGTTTTAATTAATGTATGATTGTAGTTTATGCTATCATATTGCTGCAACTATTGATGCCAAATAATCTTTTGATCATGTGTATATACCTAACAGTACTACTATGTGCCAGAGTTTTTATTTATCTCTCATAATCTAATAATTAGAGTTAGTTCTTTCTATGCTGATTCACTGTACGCGTCATTAATTAAAATACAGATCTTACAGTATACAGCATAATATTCTAGTCCTGATTATTACCACTGCCTACAAAACTCATTGCAGGAGCTGTTGGACACTAAAGGTATTCTGAGAGCATTTCAGTACTTATACAGCAGTAGAACCCAAGACTCCATTTCTGCTGCTTATCTCCTCCTCGCTGCCTTCGCTGACTCTAGTAGAAGTATAGATGCAGTCCGAGAACTCAGCACAACCTCCCCTTCCTTAGTCGATATTGTGAGTCTGGCTAACTATTTATATACATATATAATCATATAGTACGTATATAATATGATTATATAGTATATATACATATATAGTCATATAGTACGCATATTATATGATTATATAATATATATATATACTATATAATCATATAGTATATACACTATATGATTATAACAGTATGTATGCTATACGTTTATATTATATTTATATAATATATGCTATATGATTATATATGTTTCAGTTCATCTGCCAACTACTATCTACATTTGTTCAATCAGTAAATGTTAATCTGTTTTTGAAGTTTATGTGACTAAGAAAGACACTGATGCATCATCCAGATAATAATTTACATTTCAATTTGTCATGTTAACCACATTTTATAATACCGCTATTGATTAAACATGTTCATCCGCATTTGAAATGAGATTGTCTACTCGTGTCAACATTGTGATAACTCTTATAGAGTGTGCTACTCAACGGAGTATCAATCAACAGCAAGAGTGGAAATAAAGAGGAGTTATCTCTCCTTCTCCTACATGTAATATTAAACGTTTTGGAACATCAGGCTATTGAGGCAAAACAGGATCTTGTCACTGCCAGCCAGTACTACCCCCTCCACCCTTCACTCCTCTGTCTACGCTACTTGCTGCGGTTAGTGCTTCCACAATTCTTGTATACACAGAGGAGATGTTTCATACGACCATCCAGACTGCTGTTGATGTTTCAGCACATACTCTGTAAACTCTCAGCTTTTTTCCAAAACCTGAACTCGATGTGTCTAGCTATTACAATAACACATTTATATTTTATTAGTGCTTCAGGCTCTCTTCATAAGGTGTGTGTTTGCTGCCATGGGGGGAGAGGGGGGGAGTGAAAAAGAGAACCTTACCATTGTATATTTAATATCTGATGTCCTGGATTTATGACATTCACTAGTCAATAATGGAACTAATCAATGTATTACTAAAAATATTCAACATTATTTTGGTTTCAATGTATTTAATATTCAGCTAAGCACTTTTTATTCACAGTGTAATATTATTTATTGTTTAATAAACACCATAAAACTGCTATATATTAATTTGTGTTATCCTACAGGTTAGGCAAGTTGATGTCTGCATGGTGCAGCATGTAAATATTCAACTCTTCCTTTTACTAATTTATTAGAGTTTCCTAAAATCAAGGCCATTATTGATGTAATTTACAGCTAATTGTTTAGGGATGAGCTTTGTTTTTCATAGGTTAAATTCATTTTCTGTTTGTGCAGTGAAAATTATTATGACTCGCGTCAAGTTTGGTGGTGGTTGACTTTAAAATTTCTCAAATCTTAGTAGCTGGACCCTCATTTAAAAATTATTTAAAACTTATTTGAATATTTTATTGTTGTTTTTAGTTCTGCTGAAATAAAGGATTCCATGAAATGGCAGTTGCTAATAACTCGACTGTTTCATGTGACATTTGATCAGGTTTATCCTCTCGTAAATCCTGTGGTCTGTCATTCTTCCCCAGAAGGTTATCTGCCACCAGATGAGAGTGATGACGTCACTGATGATGTCACTGATGATGTCACTAATACTAGCAAAGGTACTCCATACAGTTTTACTTCACACTGCACACATGAGTTCATCTGGTGCCTAAACTTAGTGGATGAGGAGTTTTTTCTAGCACATTTGCACGAGACCTTATGATATAACATGATCTTTGGTCAAACCTTTCTATGAGCCCTCAAACGTTACTCATTGTGTTGGACATGGTTGTGGTGCAATAGGGAGGGGAAGTTGGTTATGAAAAAGTTAGTTGTTATATAAGAACACACTTGCTTATGCATGAACAGCCAAAAGTGTAGATATACAATTATGTTTGATTCATTTCTCTACATGTTTATTCTGTGTTTCTAAATAGCTCTTAAGTTTTACATCTTATATACTATGTTGTGTAGACGTGTCAGGAGGTAAAGCGAGGCCTGGGTTACCTCAATTTCTGGTTGTTTGCTGCTGGAGAACAATAAAGGAGATCTCTCTTGTGTACGGAGCATTAATGGAGAAAGTTGTACCACAGGCTGGTGATATTGTCACCCACAAGCAGGTACCCCAGGTGTCATATAACCACTCATGACTCTGCACTCATGATATGAAGCACTCAGCTACCTTACTACACACTCTACCTTGCTGGTGCTGGGACTACTTCTACCTGCAGAATCTTGACTCAATAAACCAACTACTATCAAACGCTGCAGATAGCAAAATGTTTATTTTGGGTTTCAGGTGACTTTACAGAGCTAAACAGACTAGTGTTTTAGTACAGTGCTCTCTCCGTAGCTCACAAACCACTTTCTCACAAGACTGTAGAGTCAACACACTATTATTACAGTCCTCCGTACATAGTTCATGGATCATTTTCTCACAAGACTCCATAGGTCACGAGATGGATTTGGACTTCCGCTTTGTTATCGGAAATACTATTGAAAATCAGCGACATAGCATTTTTTTGTGTGGATTTCAAATTTTAAGTAGTGATTGCCATTATTATGGTAGCTCTTTCTTATATAAATGATGGAGAGGCATGAAATGTGACTAAAGTTCAAATGCAAAATTGTGTATAAATTAACAGGTTTAGATTAAATATGTTTAAGCCGAATTATTATTCGGTGAGTTAAATCTGGAGTTGAGGTTTTGGAACCCGTAGTGAGATACAGAGGGAGGATTGTATTAATTTCATTTTTGTGCTAAAGCGAAAGAAATGATTAGTTAACTATTAACACTCCCACAGACATTGATAGTACACACCTGTCTCAAGACTGTATTGAATGTTCTTATTACAGATAAGAGAATATATTAAAGTATTTTATGAATCTATACTACTTAATGCAAAACACAGAGGAGCATTTGAAATGGCATATACTGGGTACTGTAGCTACTGGCACACAATATGGAGGTGAGTGACAAGTGTAGCACATCACGTGACTAGGTTGAGCAGGTGGAACAAGTTGTTTCATCTGATGCCACACTGACTCAGTAACCCAGTTAATTCATATGTTTTTATTCTGCATATTGAATAGCCAACTGGTACAAAAACATTGCCAATGTTATCACTATACACTAATCTTATAAGAATGCATTTGCTGAGTTAATTTATTCAGGTTTTTTAGTAAACCTTTTATTAAAAATTTAATTACGTTGAAGTTAAATGTAAGATTTAACGTTTTATGAGCTGTTGATGAATAAAACAGGTATTTATGTGTAGCCTACTTGTGATATAAAACATACTAAGCTTTGCTAGGCTAGCGAGTGTTGATTTAAACAATTGCTGCATGTTTTAGACTGGACAACTCCCGTTCCTTCGTATCAGAATTTCTTAATGATAGTCCGTATTCAATGTTACTATCCAAAGAGACTGCAGAGAGTCTATGCGCTACCAGAAGGAGCGCTGGTTTACCGTTTATGGTTCAGGCCTTCGTCACTTCAGAGCCAAAACACAACAACCACTCTGCTTTGAAGAAGGTTATCCGTGACTTACTCGACATTCAGCTGTATGTCCAGGGTAAGTTTCTCTCTCAGCCTGCATTGCTTTGTTATATCCAGTGCATACACTCAGTCATGTACGTATGGATTCACACAATTCATAGTGAAAGTAAATTTTGTTTTCCAAACGTTTAGCTAAATCTTGATGTGATGGTTTGTTACAAATTCTACGAATTTCGCTGATATACAAGTTCTTAAGGAAATCACACAAGTGTATAGGCACCATGTATTTACTTAGCAGTATTCTAGTATTCCTTCTTAAGTCAGGTTTAATTGTGAATGTATCGAAGATGAACTCACTCACGCAAGTTTATAGTCACCATCCCTGTGAGAAACCCCTGATAGAAAGGGTTTTTAAATCGGCTAAGGACTTATTCAGATGGGGCACAGAAGCAATTATGACTGAATGCTCCTTGGATGCTTCTTCTAACATCACCAATGGCCATTACTGGGGTTTGAAGCCATGACTACGTGTTTACTAAGCCAAACGCTCTAGACCCTAGACCACGGCTGCTCCCTGCATACAAGTGTTTAGATAAAGCTTTATTTCTTTTTGTATTTAGTAAGGCGAGGCTATTAGCACTTGATACAAGTTGGTAGTTGTCTTCTCTCTGACTGACATACTAATAGTAGCTGGTGGTGGTGTCTTGTAGGAGATGGAGAAGTAGAGTTGTACAGTCAGACTCAGCTGGTACATTCTCTCAACGTGCTCAGAGCTCTCTTCAGGTCATCTAATCTCGGAGACGCTGTCCAGCCGTATGTTGGTGACGGGCTAAAATCAGCGGTGAAAGGTTATCAGTCTCAGGTGAGAGGTCAAAGGTCACGTGTCTGATTAAAGCATATGGTGATGTAATAAACTTGAAAGAGGTAGCCTACCCATGACTCACCACATCATTTGTGGAGTTCTGTGCCCTTTTTATGAGCCGCACATCTTCATCTTACAAAGAAACTTTTGATGTGATCAGAATTTAGCTTGTAAGTTATGTGTTGCACTTGTTTTTTTTCACACGGGTTTAGAGTCGCCACCCTGTGAGAACCCCTGATGGAAAGATTTTTTAGTGGGTTGAGGACTTATTTTCTAGTGTGACAAAAGAACAGCTCTAACTGAATTCCCTTCATAACAATGACAATGGTGTTTGCTGAAAGTCGAATCACTGACCTTGTGTTTACTAATCCAGTTCTCTAACCACTGGATTGTGGTTGCTGCCTCATGCATTGCATTTGTTGACAAACATTAAATAGTACATTGTATTTCACTAGTAAAAGACGGAAGGTTTGAATGTAATTGCTTTGCAAAGCATTACTTGGTCTCTGAAACCGCAATGCAGACAATCAGTATGCTGAATGTAAATATTGTGCACATGTATAGGCGTGGCCTGTCAGGAACGCATCTACCCTGCTGTTCAGTGCCGTGATAACTCGTATGTTCGGAGTCAAGGTGGGCAAAGATGATCTGAGTAAACACACTGGCATGGCTGGTCAACTTTTCTTTCAGAAGTTTCCGGAAGTCCATCCGTTCCTTCTGCAGGTGACTATATATTAAAACTTTGTGGTAGTTTTATTGCAGTTGATATCTCAACAGTAAGTAGTGAATTCTATACAGTAGATGGTGAACTATAAACAATAATGGAAGCTGCTGTCATGGAAACAGATAGCGCCACCTGTCACAGCGTAACTACTTTCTTTATAGCTTCTACTTAAATGGCGAATATTATCTTAGCTCATGTGAAGTTAATATTCGACTGTTTATGTGTACAAAGTAACATAGAATCGTATATTATAGCTGCTACCCACTAAATGGTCATAATCTAAGACTGGGTGTGCATCACGGACTAATTTTATAACCGAAAGTTTTTTGTTTTGTCCTTCGCTCACATCAAGTCATGTGGTCACGACCTTTATGTTTGTATGTTTCACTTCTTATAACAATATATACATTAGCGGCTAAACTGTAAAAAATAGGTAAAGACTATAAATCTATAGTGTGTAATAAATTAAGTAAAAACACCCACACCTATACGTAGTGTTAGTCACTGGTTTACAGGCTACTGACTTTATCTGCTGCAGGAACTGGACAACTGCACTTCTTTCAGATCTCCTGGTGGCAAGACACTGCTTCAGCCCAACCTCTACTTGCTACTCATTGTCCTGTGTAAACTCTACCCATCACAAAGAGATTCGGGAGGTGCTAGCCTCTCTCTAGAGGTCTTTGTACCCTACATACACAGGTATTCATATATAGACTTGTTGGTACGTCATGTAGATGAGGTCCGGGAGAATCAGCTAGTATATTGTATCATGTGATTTCAGATGCGCTGCCAGTCCTGTATACAAAATAAGAATGCTGGCAGCGATAGCTCTGTCCAATGTGTTAGACCGTGACCTTTTGACCTTGAAGAAGACCTCCACTGACCTCTGTGATCAGATCATGCTGACAGGCTGCCACAACTCTCTGCATGGACTGCTGCTTCAAATTTTATATCTGTACAGTATGTTGCTGACAATTATATAATTCAATCACTTGTGTTTATACCTAAAAGTCTGAATGTCTGAATACATACACAGAGGTAGGTGCAGTAATGGAGAAATTGAGAAAAGCCTGTGTTCTAGATCGGAAATGTAGAATAAGAAGTTATGTTCTCTTGAGAATTTCAACCCCGCCCCAAATCAAAGTTTAATAATAAAATTAAAGAACTTAGTCTATCTCAATTTCTCCACTACTGCTCGTAAATAAATATGTTTATTCTTCAACATGGACTAATCATTTACTTCATGTGTTACATGTTTTATATACTGAGTTCTATTTACATTATCTAGCGTCCTCTCCCACATCAGAAGCTGACAACTCCGAGTGCTACTTTCAGCCAGTGCTGGAGATGATACTAAACACATGTGATAAAATACTTTCAAGGTAAAACTTGTATTTCCCTTGCTGACACTCTACGTAGTGATTAGCACCTGTAATGGTCAGTGAATCAGTCCTATGACAGCCTGCACTTGTAGCAAGCATGTTCTCCTTTATTTGTTAAATTATTCGTTTGTTATATTTATTGTGAAATATAAGTGAAAACATTTAGGAGCAGCCGTGGTTTAAGGGTTAGTTAAACCTTAGGCTTAGTAAACCCGAGCTTATGGGTTCAAAGACAAAGCCCGTTTGTGATTTTAGGTAAAGCATGTAGTCATAATTTCTCTTGTGCCCCACCTGAATAAGTCCTTTGCCCAATTTGAAGAAAATAATCTTTTGCTACATTTATTGTGAAATATATGTGAAAATGTAAGGTTTTATATGTGAATGTTGCTAAATTATTATAATGTATCCAATTAAAATAGTGTCTTTTCTTTTTTTAGTGCCAGTGAATTGGTTATCTCTACTTACATTGATATCATACTAGCGTGCAAACCTAAGTTCAGTCATGTTCTGAACAATAAAGAAGATGTTTCCCAATTCATGCGAAAAGTTCTCTTTTCTGCTGGAGAAAGCGAGAGCTCGTGTGATTGGCTGAGAAGCTGGTCGTCTGCAGGAGTTGATTTGCAGCTCAGCAAATGTCGTTTGCTGTTAGACTTGCAGGAGCCTGTCTTGTGCACAGAGCAGATGCTGTGTGACTTGCTGTCTGTCTATGGCATGTATGAAGTGCATCATGAAATACTCTCTACACAGGAAGTGGCAGGTGGGTGTGGCCAGAATAAGGACTCTGCTTTGATTGGCCTATACTTGAACATATTTCCTGTTGTCTAAATTATGTCACAGCAGTGATATATTCGACGAATAGTTTCACAGAAAATGAATTTGTAACAACTCTTTTCAATACACTATTCATTCAAAAATATGTTGCTTCAGTTTTTTTTTCCTTTTTTAGCTTTATCAACCAGTTTTAATGATCAGAATATAATATAAAACAATATTATAAATGTTTATTATTGACAACACCATTGTTTTAGATGAAGTTTTAATCTCAGTCGAGAAGTTATCCTCTCTTATGTTTACCATGATGCAGTGGAACAAAGACAAGTTCTCTTACAGCACAACGCAGTCTATATATCTGGTATATGAATTAAAGCTCTTGTTTGTCTATTTCTCTTTACAGCTGGGTTATTGTGACCCAATATATTTATATTATATTATATTCTGAAGTGTATTACATTAGTATTATATTTTATTCTGAATGAAACACCATACTGCAATTCAACTGTAAGTATAATACATATACAATATAGTCTAGTTAAAGTATGTTTATAGTTTTCACATGATATGTTCTGAATAATGCCAATGACTCATTGTCGGCCATTATGCTACTCATTGAAAGGGGTGTGGCTCAACATACTATATGGTTACTGTGAATAGTTTCGTGACAAATTAATCTAACTTTAAAGATGATTGCATTTTTTTGCATTAGGAATCATAATTAAAAGTATAAATAGATTGCTTACTTACACAAACCAGATCCTATTAGCACCAAATGGAGTTAATAGTAGTTTAACTTGGAGCTTGTTTTATTCTGTGTATTGTACCGACACTCAAAATAGTTGTAATTAATAACTTGGTTCATAGTTTATTTAAAACTTGTATTGGTTTGAAAATTTATAATCATGTTTTTAAACACATTAAAAAAATTAAAAACATTAAGTAATTTAGTCAGAATAGCAATTAATCATTAACAATGTCATCATGTATCTTGATACCATAAAATTTCTGCTCTCTTTGTAATGTCAAAATAAATACCTAAATCTATAAATTGTTTTTATTCAACAAATTGGTAAAATTATTTTAGTTTGAGGGTCTGGAATTTAAAAACTTTAGGTGCAATTGTTTTAAGAATGTTTTCTATGCTTGGATGTCATTTTACTGCTTGTTGTTTGAATTGTATCAAATACAAAACTGTTCATTTAAAATGGACAGAATAAGTTTTTATTTACAAACAAAAACATAATAAAATATATAACAAATAATATATTTTGCGGTGGTGAATGCCAGTGGAAGTGGTTGCCCTCAGGGTGGCCAAGATCTTCTGGGCTGAGACGAGCGGGTATGCTGCTCAAAAGAATGTTTTATAGGCAGCATACCCTAAGGCAGTGGCAGCTAGACCCACAGCAGCACAAATACCCACTTTTTTTGCTGTGCTGTATTTCTGTAAATAAATTAATTTAATTGTTACAAGATGAAGAAGTATGATAAAACAAAACAAAGTAGTGGGTGAGCAGTGATATAAGATATGCAGAAGATAAAAGCATACTCCTATACTTACTTCATGGGTCTGCCACTGCCTTACATCTGCTCGTCTCAGCCGGCCACCCTGCTCGATGGAATAGACTAAGGGATGATGTTTTTCAACCACTTCTACAAATCATGTGATACGCTAACAGCATACTATCAATACTTTTATGATATACTAAATGAGCAGCTATGGTGAGAATACTAACATGGATGCTAAATGAAAATTTGGTCATGATGACACACTGGAATATTTTCCTAACCTATTGTTAGCACATTCAGACGTTCAACACTGTTACCTTGTTAGTATGTATCTATCAACTTAACATTTAACAACAAAGCTATTGACTTACCCACTTTTGTGGGAAGATGCCAAACTGGTGTATCCCTTCTGCAGAAGTTGGGTGTATAGGTGACTTGTTCATGCTTCTTGAAGGGATACACCAGTCGGCCCTCTTCCCACAATCTCCAGTGCAGCTGCCTTTCCTTAATGGACCGCACTGTGGCATTCACCACCGCATACGCCAAGATCTCTATAAGATATTCACAACAACATGCAATGTCATCACTAGCAAAACATTAAATATGTTTAAATGTGACTATGCTAAAATTATCAAGCAATAACTTATGCAAGCGAGATAGTCGTGTCATGGCATGTTCAGCAGTGATAGTTTTAACATTTATACTAATCGTTTTTAAATAATTTGAATGCTTACCGTTCTTTCGAAGCATCCACAATCTATCACGTAAGTCAACGTTAGTTGGTGGCACTAAAACACATAGTAGTATATTAAGGCATTGCAGTGACTCACCAAACCTGATAATCTAAGTACATGCAGTCTAGCAATATTACATTATTTGAAACCCTAAAGCAGTGGCAGCTAGTCCAGCAGTAGCAGTTTTTCCAATTTATTCATTTTACTATAATTTTGTAAATAAATTAATTGAATTGCTACAAAGCAAAAAGTCACAGCAAGCACTACCATTTGTTTGAACTAAGACTATAAATATAAAAGATACTTACTGTAGTAATCTGCTTCAGTCGGGATTTGGGGTTCCGGTATAATCAGATAAGTCTTGGCACTGTTAGCATGCATGGTGGAGTTGGTGGGTGGGATTTCTTTCTCCTCTGGCACCATTTTCACCTGACCCTGTTTATAGCATGATGACGACATGGTTTTCCGGGGAATTAGTATACAGGAGGTTTTATAGTCTGATGAGTTTGCTAAAAAGTACACATGAGTCAATTAAACTACGAATAAAGCATTTTATACACTTACAATCAAATATTATGATTAATTATTATCAATTGACTATAGCTTAAAATTGAGACTAAGCGAATAGTGGTCACTACAGATATTAGAAAAATTACTGCTATTTTAAGCATATTAGAGCCATTAAAATTTAATTTTGTCTTTTCCAATAAATAAAATATATTTTTTAGTAGATATTTTATATTCTTACCTTGCTAGCTTTGACGATCAAGTTCGACTGATTCTTCATCAAAATCTGTCTCCTTTTATATGAAAAAGAACAATCGGAAGACAATCGAAACTTTTTAATTGGCCGGTAATGGCTTCAAGGTTTACTTGTAAACACCTTATTGGACAGCAATTTTATTCAAGAATTTTTCTCCTCTGCTCGTAAATTCGTGAAACCATAAAATAATTCTAACAATGTTGCATTGTCATAAGTTTATGTAGAAAATCATGCAACAATTTCAAAAATATTTGAGTTTAGCCAATAGATTTTTTTCTTCACCTTTAGACATTAATTTTATGTTTATTTTTCTCAATTGCACTAAATAATAGTCAACAATAAAGTAATAATAATATTGCCACACTCCTAATACAAATTGTGATATTATATTGATCCACCTCTACTGCTCTTACAGTATTAAATGGCTTATTTTATTTATTCTTATTTTATCCACATACTGTTTTCAGGTGTCCTTTGATATTGCAGAAATTGTATGTAGAGTTCTTGTATCTGCAGTCATTTGATGAATGATTTAATGTGCCACAGCAATAAAAAGTTTGTTGAGGCTGTTGGTCGTGTTTTTTGCTAAATTTTCGGTCTGTGTCCACCACAGTTCCAATGCCTCCAGAAAATGTGAAATCTTTATCTTAAGTTTGAACCTCGAGTTTAGTTCAGCTTCATTTCTTACTGAAGAAATGAATCATTTCATTCATCTTATTGTTCATTCATTGAAGAGAAATCACAAGTCGTCGAATTCTGGAAATTAGTTCAGGGATTGTCTCTCCCAGTTTTCTTTTTATGTCAACCCATAATCTGTCTCTTTCTCTGATGATTAAAGTTTTTTTCGGTTGTGCTGTCTGTCCGTGTAATTGTGAATATTATCTATTGATAACTTGATTGTGGGTAGTGGTAAGTGACATATTGTCTCCAAGGTGAAGGTCAAACGTTGTATTCATGTTACTTTGCTCTTTGAATCTTTGGGCTCACTCTAATAGATGTTTTATCCATTCTTCTGTAGTGCAACAGCTACTGTAGAAGTTAGTGGAAGCAATAAATGACCTTCTCTAAACTGCATCAGCAATTGATTTTTTTATTAATTATATGTATATATATAATGATAACATCGCTTTATATGTTATGAATTAAAAGCTGTTGCTCATCTGTTGGATATAATAATATATTCTCTAAAGTTTCAAATATTTTGCATTGTTGGGAGTTATATAACCTCGCTTGGATTTCTTGTAGTTTGCTGATGTAATTTCTAAGAAGGTGTCTGTTGGGGAAAAGCTAGAAGTTGGACTCGCTGAGTTGATATATCACAACTGTCAGCAGTACTGCCCAATCAGTAGATGCCACTTGTCTCTTCTACGTCTGCTAGTCAACTGTGTGAGTATTTCAAACAAGTTTAAATCATGATGCTGTGTATTAACGGGCAAGTTTGTACTCGCTATTCCTGTGAGAAAACCCCTGGCGGAAAGGGTTTTGTTAAATCGGGCTAAGGACTTATTCAGATGGAGCACAAGAGCAATTATGACTGGATGCTTTTCCTAACATCACCAATGGCCTTTGTCAGGGCTCGAATCCATGACTTCATGCTTACTAGTTGAATGCTCTAACCCCTAGACCACGGTTGCTCCCTTGCCCTGCATTAATATTTTTAGTCAAATTGAAAAATTAGATATTTTCGAAGATACTTGAAAGTATTTACTGTTCTAGTCGTCATAAGGTCATAAGGTGTATGAAGTGTAGTGATTAGCTGGTTTTTAGATGTTATGCTGTGCTTCAAGTTGAGCTTTGTAAAATTATGAGCTGTGTTGGTTTTAGAAAAACCACTACAATTTCTGTAACTCTTTTTGAGTTGAAGTAAAGTTTATTCAACAATGTGGAACCACAGTAATACATATTGTTGTGCTCTCTATAAAAGCACCTTTTTCGGTGACTGTGAAGTTATATAACCGCTTGCTCTAATATTTTGTAATGTTGAGCAAATTTAGTGTGGTTTGAGATGTGAAATTAGCAATTGTTTTCACTAAAATTCATTGCTGGCTATTGAAAGTGCCTAGTAAAATACAGCCCTTCATTTGTGGTGACAGAGTTATGAGTAAAGATTTTTTGCAGTTGTCTAAAGATCACAGCTTCTTCATACCAGGTTTACAAGAAATAACGGAGCGAGTTTACGAGCTGTTACGTGGTGATGAGCTGGGAGTTGAAGAACAAGAAACTTGTGTAAACATTGTGAAATCTATTAGCACTAATCTAATAGTTGCTTTATCTTCTTATGGTAAACATTACTCACTCTTTTCTCATAATGGTGAAATTAATTTTATATAAAAATTGCAGTGGATGAGAGATCAAAACTGAACATGACTTGTTTTTTCTAAAGCTATCTTATTTTGCCATACTCGAGGATGACTTGGGCAGTCAACTGTACTGAACCAATAAAGCTGGATGTCACATTTTCCTTTTTATAGATGATATACAGAACACAGCTAATAACTCTACATTTTCGAGTTTCTGTGGCAGTTGTGTTCTCCTGTTGTTTTCTCATGATGATTGTATTAGAACTCTGGCTTCCGATATAACCTGCACCTTTATGGCTCAGCGCAATCTTTCAACACAAACATGTAAGTAATGCTCACCGTCATGTCCTGATCGGGTGACTGGTCAAAATTGTAAATAATACTAACGGAAAAATCCTGATAATCTACCGGTTGGTTTAGAGACAACTCCAAGTTTGTCTATTTCATCAACTTTAATCACTAATTATACTACAATCATTACTTCTAATTGAAGTATTCAGTATTATTTTAGTTCTATAACATTATTTTAGCATTGTCACCCCATGATGTTCTTCCAATGCTGTTTGAGTGGATGCGTTCATGTCCCATACCCAAACCAGAAGTCCTGCGTATATGGAAGGAGTGGTTAGAGGACCCTGCATTATGGTCAGCTGATGATTCAGCAAATGATAACCCTGTGAGTATCTTACATCATTACTGAAATGTGCAATAATTATATAGTATGTAGTAGTGTCACAGTGATATCTTTCTTTGCATATGGCTAAACAAATTAGTTGTAGCAACGGTTTATATATTTTGTTGCTGTGGACAATTTATAAGATAAATACTTTTAATTACGCAATCTGAAAGATGTGCAAATGCAAATAAAAGCAAGATATTTTTGATAGTATGGGCATAGATATATTTTTTGCTATAGAGAGTATTAATATTGATGACAATGGTTATTGAGTGAAACTTCGACATGTGCTTTATTTATGTCTTGGTTTTGAAAACTGATATTACTAAAATTAAAAGTTAACTAATTGTTATTAGATTAACCCACTTCCTGGAAGTGCCACAACCATAAATTGTAATTTCTTTCTGATGCGCATTTTTAAGAAAAAATGCCTCACTATATGGAAGTAAATAACTAAGTGATTAGCAAAAAATTCATGTGGACAAATTATTTCAATTCATCTTATTCAAAGTTCTTGATTGCTTGGCATTGGCTGGAAAAGTTTCTTCTGTGTAGCAAAATTCGAAGTTAAATCAATTTACCACCGAAATTGCTTCAACACTATTAAGATTGGAGTTTTAACCTGCTTCAGTATCTCGTAGAGTTTAGACTGTTGTATCTTTTATGGTGGTTTTGAAACCCGACACTATCAAGTTCCTAAACTAACTCATCCATGTGAATACGAAATGATTTTTCAGGTTTTTTATTTTAATTCTACCAAGAAAAATTGTTTCCAAAAGACTTGGCAACATAGTGTTGTGTAAATGTGAAATGGGTTTCTTTAATTACAATCTTTTATTTTAGTTGATTATATAATGTGCTGTTATTTGCGGAGTTTTCTCAGTCTTCTACATGTTATCAAAGCTGTTTCAGGTTGCATACTTTTCATTTGTGTTTGCAGGATGACGACGAAAGCAAACTGTTCAGCAAGTGTCAAGGGAGCCTACTATGTGACCCAGAATATTTTTTCTCAATTCTTAAGAGCAGTTATAACGCCTTTCGCAATGCTTAACTAGATAAAACATTTTTTATTACGGCTTATTACGGCAATTTTTATTTTATTAGTATTTTTATATATTCAGAATTGCTAATAAAAATAAAGTTTTAAAACTAGTTCTGTCAGTAAAGATAGACATTGACAAAGTTTGAACCCAACAGAAATCATTTCAATTTCTTTTTAGTTATCAGCAATCCATAGTCGTATAGTATCTGTGCCATGTCCACCTTCAAAGTAAATACAGCAATGATTAGACAAGTCAGTTATTATATTAGGAGCCAAGTCATACACAGATCTTAGCAAGTGCTCCTTGGTTCTGTGAAATTAATTTGAGTAAGAGTAAAAGGTTCAGTATCACCATTGCTCCATGGATCAATCTGGTGATGTAATGGGAAAACTAATGAACTGAACACACTTTTCAGATTGAATTGGCTGAGATGGAACTGGAATCGGTCCATGGACCAACCGTTGATATGTCCTCCACCACGTGGTAAATAAAAGTTGAAATTGAGATGAATATAATTATTGTCTGTAGAAGCGAATGTGAACTACTCCCAATGCTACAGTCAAATTGCATGATTTTTTATTCCGAAATATCCATTAAACCAGTTTGGAGACATCAAAGTTATTGTAAACATCATTAAAACACAGGAAGTGACCTCAAACAGGAAAGAACATCACACAAGAGCTTTAGCTCACCTGAGCTGTGACGGTCATGTCCGGTATTTCTGCGATTTGTACAAAGTCTGGATAAATCCGCTGTAAATATTCTATGCCAGGAGCCAGCTGATTGGGAATACACAGAATAAATGCTGTTAGAAACCGATAAACATTTGACAAAAGCAAAGTTTGTAATAAATTAGCGAAACACACTGATCCAGTATAAGTTTGATTATTGCTTAACAGTTCAATGGTCAGAATGTATACCATTTCTAGAAGTATACGTCAAACTATGAAAACTGCGCATTCTTATTTTTCTTCCATATGACTGTTGAAATGTAAATTAAAAGTGACGACTCGCTATTGGCTGAAAAATGACATTACTGAGTGAGACTATATACTACACAGTTCAGTTAAACTAATAATAGTTATACTCGGCATTTACCTTTTCATTCACCATGAAGAACTGAAGTTCATTGCCATGGTAAAGCCGATCATTGTCAGTGTTATAGTAAACTCTAATTTTATGTTCACCACTGTCACCTTGACCTTCTAGTTGATCTTTAGCATCGTCTTCCCCTGAAAGCAACATGATGCATACTGGAAAACCATGTGATGAATTTTATGAACACCAACTGCATAGTCTACAGCATAGCAGTCTGTACTTTAAAGCATAGCACAGTTACCTTCATTATAGTCATTCACAATTCTTATACTGTGTTTTCTTAGCAGCCGCACTTCAACAGTGGAGTCTATAGCGATACAACCTTCAGGCTGGTTTCCCACCCACTTGCCTCCTTGTTTTGCTATGCTGTGCTCTTTCTCTCCTGTAGAAACAATTAAGAGTGACATATTGTCATTGTGGGATATAAATAACAAGAGATAATTAGGAAGCAGAAGTTGCGTCTGATGTCTCTGAAGAAATCTATTTAATTATGATGTAATTGCTTGATTCAGTTTTCTAAACTTTCTCTGGCTGTATTTAACAACTTCAAACTCAAACAACTACTAAGTAAGCATCAATTCAGAAAGACACATTTTCAAGTGCAAATAAAGGCCAATTAAATTTTTTTTGACAAATTGATTATCATATAAAAAATTGAAAGAAAGTAAGATATAAAGATTACAGTTTTATTACTGATCAGATAGCGTACACTAGATACTGTGTATAGCTACTGTAGTACAGACTATGTAGTATTCTACACCTACTTTCGGTTAAGAACGGAGGAAGAGAATCATGAATAAACCTTTTGCCAAGAGCATCACAAGCATCGTCTACAGCTGACGGCAGCTGCAACTTGTTCATCAGTGCAAACACTTTACGCATCAACACATCACGCTGCTGGGAGGCCTGAATAAAACAACCACATTGTTTAAAAGAGTGTGAACCATAAGTCAAACTGCTGCCTTTGTTTTTAACAACCATTTTAACATGAAACATAGATTGTGGAATATCTTTCATTGCCAGCACTTCCTACATTACAAAAAGGCGAACTCTTCTTCGTTCTAACATAGTGCTATAACAGCAGCAAATATAAATTCTGCAATGCAAAAAGAGAAAGTGACCATTTAGTTTAATCACATAGTGTATCTTCAGCACACAGTAGGAGCTTTGACACTTTAGCAGGCTGGAAAAATGCCAGAAATTAACTTCTTACTTGTTATGAACAGATCAAGCTAATAAAGTAATGCCAACACATCTACACATAAAGTCAGCCATAACCACATCTACACATACAGTCAGCCATAACTACATCTACACATGCAGTCAGTCATAGCTACAGTTGCAAAGTACTGCTGACTTACGTCTTGCAGAGCGATGCCGGTATAGTTGAGGAAGTCTATGGGTAGACTTTCCCTGAACTCTGGATCTGATTGGGTCAATTCATTCAATGCAATAGGAAGCATCTGCAATACAAATACAGAACATTAGTCATTGTAGTGATGTCACTGAATGACATGTCTAGTGAGACAAGCAGGTGAGAGACTGACCAGGTGTAGCAGGTTACTCCAGCTGTTCTGTTGGTGTGTAGACAGGGTTATATGCAGAGAGTGTTCATCTTCCTGGGCCATTGCCTGGTGTATCGCACCTCTTGGCATATAGAGCAAGTCACCGGGCTCAAGAACACAGTCTATGAGAGGGTTAGACAACTCCTCTTGTGTCAGGTTCGCTATAAGTACAGCAAAACTACACATTTGAATTGCACAGAAATGTCGACACACAAATTTAAATAACAAAACATCATTATTCATATTTTAATGGTCACCTATCAAAATCATAGGTGTGAGCATCTTTCAAACTTTACAAGAAAATTATCAGACCTCAACTTTCTGGTGAGAATGTGAAGCTACTGAACCAAATTCTCACAGAGCAATCATATCATAAACTGAGAGTTAATTGAAACAAGCATTTATTGCACTGCTTCACCAACTCAACAAGAGAGTAGTAGCCTATCTACAGTGAGGTAAGTACTGTAACACAGCCTACCTAAAGTAAGGTAAGTACTGTAACACAGCCTACCTACAGTGAGGTAAGTACAACACAGCCTATCTACAGTGAGGTAAGTACAACACAGCCTATCTACAGTGAGGTAAGTACTGTAACACAGCCTATCTACAGTGAGGTAAGTAAGTATATAACACATTAGCTACTTACGACTAGAAGTCAGTGGCCACTTCTCACCAGGATGGCGAGTCTTGTACACTTTCCAGTGCTTTTTACCTTCCAGCTATAAAATATTTCAACTCGAGATACACACATGCATACAAATTTATCATCTACACAACATTGTGACTGATTCTAGAGCGCAAAAATGATGCATAGAATACTAATGTGATAAGTGCATGAGCGGACTTTCGAGTCGTAAAAGGAAGATTTAATCAAGTCACTATAACACATATGATTGAGTAAGACTTAAATGATATCAAGCACTTTGTGTAAACAAGTAGAGAACCTGTAGAACAAATGCTTCAATGTCATCATAGTGAGGTGCAAATCCCTGAGTCCCTGGAGGAGTGAGGTAGACATTAGCTCCTGTCATGCTGCCAAACAGCTCCTGGAGAGAGCCGAGCAGACGCCAGACGTTGGTAGAGTACGTCTGCGGGTTGAGCAGTCTGACAGAGTGCCCAGCCTGTGAAACCACAGAATCAAAATCTATTGTTACGGAGGCACTTTGACTTATATCTCAAATTTTATAACATGGGATAGAATATTAGGAATCACAAAGAACCTAAGCTCACGCATGATAAAAATATCTCACTAATGTGAAACCGCAAGCTTGACACTAGGAAAGAATTTCAAAAACAAGTCATTGTGAAAAACTTGAACAAGTTTTTATTTAATAAAAAAGTTTAGCAGTAGCAAAAACTGCAGTTAAAAAACATTACGTGGAAAGTAAACCAAGACAAGCGGCTGGTATTGATTATTCAATATATCATAAATACAGGCAGCTCAACATGACATTATTGAAATATGCTGAAGATCTGAACTATAAAAGTATTTCTAAAACATTTAATGTGAAACTATCACCAAAGGTTTCAAAATTGCACTACAAACACACACTTCACAGTATTCATACACACCTCATAGTATTCATACACACCTCATAGTATTCATACACACCTCGTAGTATTCATACACACCTCATAGTATTCATACACAATAGCTGGGAATGCTCTGCCATGCAGCTTTGCTGTGTCACGTTCCCCATCTACATACGATGTAATATCCAAGTTCACCCCAAAACGAACATTTTCCTGTAATCATAACAAGAGGTTTGGATAGGATAGGATGCATGTAATGGTAGCCCTCACACCTCCCCCCTCAGTGTAGAGGCCAACAGTTAAAGTGTAGACATTGATAAAGTTACAAAATATGCACTCAGGTTACCAGAACATCTTTATACTATCACAAGGCTCTTTCACAGACGGTAGCTTCCAGCTTATAGTATCTACAGCCTTGTTCTAAATCATAACTGTATACTCAGTTAGATGATGTAGTGCAGGTTCTATATGGGGGAAGAGGATCCTATAAAACTCTTCAAACCAAAAATGAAAGAATTTAGGTTATTGGAAGTACTCTGTCAGGTCCACGCCAAGTGGTGAAAAGTCAACTATAGACTATATGCGTTGAATTTACAACTTTTTGTGCTTTCAGTAAAACTAAGCGTGGTATGAATATAAAAATACAAACCTCTGACAGGATTCGATGAAACTCCTTCATGGAGAACCAATCATCTTCAAAATAATATTCTTTGTTTTTCCTTTGAATATGAAGTGGCTTCTTTAGCCAGTAGTTCTTGAAAAACTTGAGCCTACTTTCAGGATAAAGAAGCTTCGTTAACAACGCTTTAGCTTCAGTTTCTGGAATAGTATGATTAGGGGCCCCAGTAGCATCTGCTCGACCACCTCCAACTTTAGAAGAACTGAGTGACGAGCTTGAATTGTGTAGATGGCCATTTGAAAGTGATTCTGTGCCTTGACTCTACAAAAATTAAACTTATGCCTACAATATATTTCACAAGCGGTACTAGTGCTAGCCACCCGCAATAATGTGAAGAGCCTATCAGCAGGGTTCCAGGCTAACCCTGGAAATACAGTGGAAGAGTGAGGTGATGCAGAAAACATGCTATTTAATTAGACAACTCCAGAAAATAACACGTGAAGAAAAGTACCGTTTCTCATATAACCATTATGGTGTGGCTGGTATTGCAGCATGGTGCATGAATAGTTCTGATGAAAAATTCTTGAAAAAGAACAATGAATTATTTCCACAAATAATCTATGATTATAGTGAATACACAAAGGACAGTGTCTTTTCTACAGCTAATGCTGCAAACCCCAAGATATGCTCAACATTTTTCTAAGAGATAATTAAAAATTTGAGCATTTTACACTAATTTTTAACAAATCAAAATACAAGATATTTTAGACACAATTAATATGAAAGTCTGAGGATTACCTTCAGACTCTTTGTTGACTTTTTGCTGCTGACCAAACTGGGCGGAGTCCACTCCTTTACTTCCACTTTCTTAGAGACTTTGCGAGACTTTTTAACAGTTTGTTGGGCTGGTAATTCCGAACTTGCATGTTTCTCAGTTGTGGTGAGTTTGCTGCAAGCCTGAGCACCCAGATTCTCTGTCTGCAGAAACAAGAGTCTAACTTAGAGAGGAAATTTTATGAACTTTGTTAGAAAATCATTATGAAATGCCTTTTACATTAAACAACTGATATCAACTCATTCATGCAAGTTTAGTTCAGCTATGGTAATCATAGGCTTATTAATACTAAGTCACCAACCACAAAATCTTATTCACTTTGTAAAACCGTAAATAAGGTACGCAGTGGAAGTGCTTTACAAATTGAAAATTTATTGACTACCAGCTCTCATCACGCTTACAGACAGACATCTTCCTAACACCATAATAAACTAAGACTACCCGCCTGAATCTAAATAATATTAGAAAAATAGCTTCAGCTTTCCAAAATCTAAAAATCAGGCAGCTTACTTGACTTTTTTCATCACATGGCACCGAAGCATAGTCACACACAGTCACAGTTACATACAGTCACAGCCATAAACATAACTCCAGTCACACAATTAACACAAACCTCTCCATCATCAACCTCACTGCTGACTGGGTCTGGTTTCTCAGGTACTTTGGGCGTCACTCCTTTATTTTTCCCTTTCAGCAAAGACATGCCACGCTTCTTGTTTTCCCTGAAAGGCTGAACTTCAACTTCAGGGTTTTCAGTGAGTTTAACTCTTTTCTCTGATTTAGGTGCATTGTACCAGCTCAGAGGCTTTTCTGTAGGCTGTTTTACATCCTTTTTTCCAGGCTATTAGAACAAGACAAGCTTTCATTTGCGCAATGAATTCTTGCATCACACTTCCCCAACAGCTCCGAGCTGCAGCTTTATACAAAGTAACTAATTTATTTTGATAATTAGCAGAACCTTCATTACTAAATACAAACTTGAATACAGCCAGCTGCATATTTTATGTAAGTGCAGTGAAAACCCTAGGCTACTGGCAGCATACATTAGCATTGCATAACATCCAACTATTTAGTCTGTACTTTACTTGAACAGCTCAATATAAACAATTACCATGAAGCTGTTATTCTACTATGACTAGCCATCATCTCACTGTTTGAGATGAGCTAAATCATTTAAATATTATTGAAGATCCCTGAGAGAGAACCCTGGAAGTGCAGAACCCACCTGATCCGTGGCCGAGGCTCTGTCTCGTGCAGCTCTTTTCCTTTTAACAGCCTTCTGCTCATCTTTTCGAGTTTTCTTTTTCAAAGTATTGGCTCTATTTTTCACGTAATTAGTAGCTATTTCCTCAGCTGCTTTGTTAAACTTCTCATCTTTATGAATTGATGCAATCTTTTCCATCATCTCAGTGGGAAGCTGCAGTTCCTGTTTATTCTAAAATATTCGCCGTCGTAGAGAATATATATAAAAAAGAACTAAGAGGCACTAAGTGATTCAAACAGAGCTTATGAACTAAACATTCTTTTCAACAACTTTTAAGAAATCCAAGTCATCTGCTGCACTGACTCACCCCAAGAGCTTTAGCGACAGCAAAAGCAGATACTTTTCTGCTGTTTCTAGGAGTGCCACTTTTCTCCATTATAAACACTGCTGTAAACAAAAAATATGAAAACATGCATTTTTGCCAGTGAAATGGGCTATAGAGGCTGAATAAAAATGGGTTTTTCCAACAGCTAATAGAAGTTATCTTCTTTTTCCAAGAGAACAACACAAAACTGGTTTTATTAAAATACCATATTACAACTTTTAACAGTGAAATTAGTTTTAGGTAACTACGAAGTATAGAAAATGTTAAAACATAGACTAGGAGAGCATTAATAGGAAACTATTAAAAACAACTTTAAGGTTATGAGTTCAGTGTTGAAACTTATGATAAGATAAAGTTAAACAGGTCACAGAATTCAAACAGTTATACTAATTAAAAAATGTATCAACATGATAATCATATCAAAGTAAATCAGTAATCACTAGTTAAGTATTTCAGTAGTTGGTAATGGTTAGCAATACTAATTGAGTAGTAGTTTGATTTTTAAGGGAGTGGAAAGTGGGAATACAAGATTGATGCCAAAACCACATATCTCTAATACTAATAGTAATACTATTAGTATTACCACGATTAGTATTAGTAAAACTAAATGCGATACCAATACTGATACTCAGTACTCACAGAAATGCTGCAACACAGTAATAGTAATAGTAATACACTTAGTCTTACTCTTCGTCTTACAGTAATACTCTAATAGTAATACTAATAGTAATAGTCTAATACTAATAGTAATACTAATGGTAATACACTATTAGCATTACTATACAGTAAAACTAAAAGTAAATGTAATACAGTAATTGTAAAACTAAATGGTAATTCAAATTGAGTGTAAAGTAATAAGTATAACTATAACAGTAATAGTAATACTAATGCCAATGGTAATACACTATTAGCATTACTATACAGTAAAACTAAAAGTAAATGTAATACAGTAATTGTAAAACTAAATGGTAATTCAAATTGAGTGTAAAGTAATAAGTATAACTATAACAGTATAAGTATAAGATTAAGTATAAGTATCTCTATCTCAGTATCTGTATTGCTATTGCCTATTAGTATTAGTATTAGTATTACTATTAGTATTAGTATTAGTTATAGTATTAGTATTACTATTAGTATTAGTATTAGTATTACTGTTACTATGAAGTAAAAGTTAAACTGAAACTAGAATAATACTAGAATAATACTAGTACTACTACTGCTACTACTACTAAAACTTCTTATCAAAATTAAAGTATTGTCATTAATAATAAAAATCCAACTATGCAATGTTGAATTCACACGTTGAGTGCCAAAGTGAAATTATAATATTTGGAAATGGAGCAGCTACACGGTATCACCTAGGTTCTACAACTTTAATTGCGACTAAACGCGGAACGTTCAAGTTTCTCGCAAAACTGTGAAAAAGTGAAGCTTGCTCACAACTGCAGTTTTAGAAAACAACTCCAAATCGCAAGAACACTATAATTATGTTCAGTAAATAAATATCCTAACTATAAATGATAATTTTGTATAGTTGAAATTGGGTTATTGCCTATCATTAGTATACAGGTTGAGTGAATAGCTATATTATCCTTCATTATTAAGAGTGCTGTTTTGTGCATTTACTGTATTACTTTCTTGTATTCAATCTAGGTAATGATAATTCACAACTTCTATAACATTAACTTATAAGTCAACTATGAGGTAATCAATAATTTTAAATGATGCAGCGTAGATATAGTTGATATTTTATTTGTAAACATCTTGTAGGAACAATGTACTAGATAAAAAAAATGATAAACATTGATATTATTAATTGCACAAAAGTTACAGTGTTGTCTACTTATGTCCTTGACGTCATTACACATTTTTGTAAAATCAAACAACAGGTGTCATACGTCAAAATTATAATAACAATATTATTTCAAACATCCTATAACAATTTTTCAAAACATCACATAGATGTAGAATGAAGACAATAGAAAAAAATTAATAAATACATGACTTCAAAAAGACAGTTAAGTTATAAAATGTATTATCAAGTAGGCATGATTGAGATTCAATGAATATAACTAACAAATCAAAGCATATGTTTGTGTCATTGTACATAATAAATATATAAAGGATAACAAAAGCATACCAGTCTTATGCAATTGCTAATAGCATGTTAATCAGAGACAGTAATACTAACAACTTACATCTACTCTAGAAATGTTTCTATTCATTAGTTCCTTATAAAAATTACCTAGTAAAGATTTTCATTTTGTTAGTTTGGGCTTATATGGCAGCATACAAAATTATAGCTGCCAATACAAAACTAATAAGTACAAAAAACAACAGACTACAGTGTGAGAGAGTAGTTATAGACCAAGAGTTGGCAACTGGTAAACTACACTTTAGAAATCCCAGTGAGTATTAAACTGGTACTTCAACATAGGATTATCTTCGGCATCACTGTCATACCCATAAACAATCGGTGACAGGATATAGAAACTAAAATATATAACAAGTAGACAACCTAGATCCAGTCTATGTAAAACTCACAAGAGATAGGGTACAAAAAGCATCTAATAGCAAGAGATATAATATAGCAAGAAATATAGTATAGCAAGAGATAGCATAGGGATAGTACATAAATAGGTATATATTTCATTATCAATAATAGCTGGTGCTAATCTCAATACCGAATACCAAAATAACAGCAATCAACATCCAATTAGTCCACTTGAAGTCTATTATACAAGCCTTGTCTTTCAAAAAATTAGCATATAAGTATTTATTGTATTTAGTTAGTAAACTAAATTCAATAAATATTATATTATTTTTATGTACCATGGTGTCTAATTGAATGATATAGTCCGGCAAGTTGGTGGAATAGTGATAAGGTTATCACAAACTAAAACATGCCGGCACGTCAAACATAAAACAATATGTAATTCCTATCATTTTCTAATAAAACTGAAGAATTAAAAACCAACAGCTTGATGTAATAAGTTTACCTTGCAGCAGTAGATGCACAAAGCAGCACAACTCCAAAGTATTGAATAACACTCGCAGTACTGGGTTTAAATAAAGACGCGAATCTCTTCAACAAGTGATCAGCTGAAACACCTGCAGATTAAAATATAGCGCAGTGAGCTGCGAGTAAGAATACTAGGCAGGTTTTGATCACATTTTAAACCTCTGTGACTATCTCTAACACAGTTGCTGTTGAAATGAAATAGCTAGCCTGGTATTAATTAGATTAACAGTTAACATACATTATTTTATTCAGTATGGATAGTATTTTATTGAGGACGTCACAAATCTAGTTAAAAAATAAACTAAGAAGTTTCAGTACAACACACTAGTGAATTGGCTCCATAATTCCAGACGAATATTCTTACCAGTCAACATGCAGCTAAACAAATAGGCTGGCAGATAGTGGTGAGGATACAGAACTCTAGTCATTGGCCAAAATGGCAAATAATGGAGTAGCCAGGCGAGACCTAGCCAACCCATTTGTCTGTATACTTTTAGTATGGCGGTAAACGACCTTTTATCTGTAATAATAAAAGTCCTACAAATATTAAATCATGAGCTAAAAGATGTAAAACCCATATACGGATATGGTAGAAATTAGTTCACTAAGGCACATAGAAGACATGGTGAAAAGGTTCAGCAATTAAGCCTGAACAAGCAACTGATTAAACCTAATTTATTAATATCAGAATGCCACGTGCCTGTACCTTTGTAGGCTTTAGAACGCTGATATAGAACCATATCACGGAGAAACAAGTATGCAGTAGGAACGAATAATAGCAGTATCAGCACATGAGTCACAGGGTTTCCCAGCATCAGGATGTGTGGCTCAACACTGAAGAGCTGACCCTAGTGAGAGAGAGTGATTTAGATCAGACAACATTTCAACAATCTAAACTAAAATGTTTAGTAGTTACAGCATAATTCATACATTTAGGCTCACAAACAAACAAAATATCAAAAAGCAACTTTAAAAGCAAAACAAAGCATTTTAGCTTCAAACAAAAACCATACAATAAATTCAACAATTTAATAGTGCTAACTCTATTCATATGGCAATATTATTCATAGTCATATATTAAACATTCCAACAAAGCCTCTGTTAAAAACAATGGCGAGGTGTGTCCACTTTTCTGTTTCAAACTTTCTTAGAACTTGACATATTGTAAACAAGTAATACAAGTACTAACTTTATATGCTAAAGGCCACATCCATGGCCTTGACCTAAACTCTTCTACTTTAGGCTTCAGATTTCTATTATTAGCAAACATGACGAGATGCGCTTCAATGAGCCGAGAGAAGAACGTTGGTCTGCTGTGCTTCCAGTCTAGTCTAATCACTTACAAACAGGAAATGAGAATATTTATAAGAGTGATGTTACTTTTAATAAAATAATTTATTAAAATAATCAATTAAAATTAATTAATAAAATAATTAATAAATAATTAATTTTAATAATAGGCTCACATTTTCTTCTAACTTTTCAGAAAAATTCAACGTTATACTTCATTCAAACTATCAAAAAGTGAAATTAAAGTATATTTATAATGCTCTTGCATTGAATTATATGCATTCATTTACAAAATAACTTACTTGGCAATCTCGCATCAAAAATTTCTTCAATATTCCACAAAGAGGCTGGCTCAGAAAACACATCAGAGTTACATGTTACTTCCTGTTGTCCTGAAGCCCTGTATTACAAGTACGAGTATGACTCAGCCCCATATGAACTGGTGATTACTAGTACAAGCATTACTAGTTCACATCATTTCTCAGATTTTAAATCAAAGTTGAACTTTTTTGGCATTCCAAGTATAAATTATAGATTTGCAGTAGTGGTTAGTTTGTGGTGGTTAAAAGTAACAATAACTCAATACTGAAACTTTGAACTATTGTAAAATAAGTAATAAAAAGTATACATTCTACATTACATAAGATATATAAATCATGCTACATTATATCATTATATAAATTTTGGAAGAAATATTACCAGTTAGGAAGTTCTCTTCCCTTACAGCTAAGAGAGCAATTCTGATTAGTATGTATCATTTGGAAGACGGTGTATATAGGAGATATTCTACCATCATCTTGGTGGCCCTGCACTACCTTTATCTTGAACATATTATTCTTATTATCTGGCGTATCCTATAATGGCATGAAAATGTTATACGTTTAGATGAAGTGAGTCGAGTGTTGTGAGTAAGTAAAGTGTAAATAGTTGGTAATAACACAGGTTAGTAAATACGTAATTTATCTTTCAGCATATATTATGGTAAGTATAATGCACATTGACCTATATTATGGTAAAAGTATGTAAGTGTAGGCAGTGCAGCACAAAGTACCTTAAGTAGCATGGTGACAGTGGCCAGATATATAAATACATCAAAAAGGAAAATAGCAGTTGAAAACTAACTCATTGCTAAATATCTAACTGTGCCCATAGAAAGAAACAAGTAAAAACAAGCCGGTTTTAAATTTACATTTAAAAGTTCAGAAAAATAGTTAAATAAACAAATAGGCCAATCAACAATCATGTTACATAAATTCAGCTGACACAGTTTTCCGTTTAAAACAGTTTTAACTCAAGTTGACACACAAAGTCATTATACAAGTTGCAGAGATCTGCCTAGAAAATGTTTCAGTGACAATCATGCAGTAAGCGAGACATAGACGCATCAATACGTAATGTAACTTACTGAATAACAACCAACTCGACTCTGTCTGTGTGTCAAAGGAGCTGGCTCATCAACACTATATAACCACTCTTTTGTTCTGAAACACAAAACAGATACTTTAAAAGGTTTACAAACATATTCTCAGCTTACACCTGGTCCACCGGTTACATTTTCATTATAAAGCCAGTGCAATGCTTGTAAAAAATAACTCCTTAGGGCTTATAGTCGCCATCCCTGTGAGAACCTCAGATGTAAAGGGGCTTTTAATTGGGCTAAGGACATGTTTTTATTGTGGCACAGGAACACTTATAGTATACTCACTCTTTATGTTGTAGTAATATAAAGTCTCCATCTTTGATGTAAACATGTTCATTAGTGTTTTGCAGTTCTTTACTCACGGCTCCTAATATCCAATGATTGCCTTCGTGTCTCTGACTGTATGAAGTAACCTGAGAATAGTGTGCAAAATAAGGATCCAAGGCTAGCATTTGTTGTATAGTTAAAAGGTTAAAATTTACTGATTCTAATCAACAAAGATTTTGCGTACTGCTACGATATCCTTTATATAATGGCAAAATATACCAATTTACATTGGCGTCTTTAAATCAATATGATTCACTGTTGTATAATACAGAACACTAATATCTCTCAAATTCTTCCACAATGCAACGTTTTCCTAGAAGGCATTTATCCTTTTGCTTTATATTTTCAAGATATCTCAAGTGTTTTAATAATCTGTTAAACTGTGAGAAGTCAGGAGCTCCTAATAAACCTAACAAAGCTCTCTTAGCAATTTCAACTAAACTGCCATTAACAGTGACAAAACTGTAAGTATTTTAATTACAAAGGCTATAGAAATGCATGTAAACCGCCTGTACCTGTTGCATGTGTGCTCCAAACTCTTTAGGATAGTGTTGAGGGTGGGAGTGTAAATAGCCCCCAGTTGTTCTATAATTCTTCAAAGTAATTTCAGACCCATAAGCCACATCTGCAATATTCAGTTGCAGTCAATAAGACTCACATAATATGAATATATCGAATAAAATAATTATATTGACTAACTATTTGGGCTGAGTCCATTTGACAAAACGAACATACAATTCTGATTGTTCTACTTTTTACAATGTTTGATTAGTGACAAAACTTTACATCCCTACTAGTATGACAACAGCTGTGTTTCTTTGATGCGGTTTCAATAATAATAAATTCAACTTTTCAGACAGCTATTTCAATTTATTGAAAAACTATACCAAAAAATTATTAGAGAGTAAAACCTAAAAACTTGTTAAATAAAAGTCACATAAAAATGGAATGGTCTTGATCTAAACTCTAAAGCAATTATTGAATATTCTACATAAACTAGTTAACTTCAAATATTCCTATATATTCAAAAGTATGGTTTGACATTAATATCATTAAATGTTACATTTTATACACATTGTGTACTCATTTGAAGAAAGAGTTGGTGAATAACATGGGTTACTTACACTCTGGCATCTTAGCATGATATAGTGGATTGTTTATAACAGATGTTTGAAAAACAGAACTGTAAAAGCTGTCCCCTGGACCACTAAAACAGAGAATGTTCATCATCATGGTATACTGTGCTACCAAAAACAATGATTTCACAAAATGTACAAAATTTGTGAGCTGCTAATATAAATATTCAATGAGTAATTAATGAAAAACTCTACGATGATTTTTTTAAATTGAGAAATAAAAAAGAAGTTGTAGTGTTTAAGCCTGCTACTTTCCTACTTGAAACAGGAAATATATCCTCCAATAACAAAGCAAACTAGCAGACAAGTACCAATAATAGAACATACTAATTTGAAGAAAGATATTTTTAAATCGTAGCCAATTAATTAAGTGAAATACTAAAAGGTCAAGGAGGAACAACTCACCTGCTACTGAGAGCTATAAAGTGAAGAACATATATGCTACAGTATACAAAGACTGGAATGAAGATTAACGTGTAAATTCTAGCCAAGACGTGCTGAACAAACTGCTCCTAAAACAGAACATTTAATAAAGGTTGTAAGTATTACTGATACATTTATTTCAAGGTATGGCAAGTGAAACAAGAAACTGAAGATGCATAACGAAAAGACTCAAGTTTCTAGTTATAAGCATATTACACAGTTTGTGAATATTTATCAGTTTATAAGCTAGACTACATTAAAAATTAATTTCGTAAACATGTCATTATTATATCTTTTAAACAAATTGAAAACAAACAGCTGAAAATTTATATTTAAAGAACTTTTTAGGACAATATCACAATTCCAGTATTAAAATTATTACAATAAAAACATTTTTTTAAAAAGGAGGTGAGAGAAAATATAGTGTAAGTAATTATCTACTCCATATACTCAAAAGTATGAGACAGACAACTCCATAGCACGTTGAAAAGTATATCAAATTACCTAATTTGTTTGAAACAAAAACATAGTGTCTGTTGCCAATCAATAACAGTTGAATCATTTATGTCACCCACAAAAACATGTTGTTAAGGAGTAAAAGTTTCTTACCAGAGGAATAGCCTTGTTTCCGACAATTCTCCATAAGTCACCTATAACTGACAAGCCAATGAGAGCCACAATAAACAGCCCGACAAACTTGACTCTACAAAATGAAGGAGTAAGGCTAAAGTGAAAACCAAGCAATGACTGTAATTAAGCTAACAAGTTGAGTTTCCGTGGAGTGTTTTAATACAATGAAACTTACCCAACTGTACAAGCCAAGGAAACACCACATCCACACAGATGTAGCCACCAACTGCTACCGAAAGGTCTAAAAATAATATTATAATGAAATTCAGTTAGAGCAAATTTGCGTAAAGGGATAGTATAAATATTCTATACATATGCAATTTGTATATAAAATATAATAGAACAAGTACTGTGTACGATGCGCAATTGTGGCCAAGTCAACAACCTATATATTTGACACGACTCGTTTCACTCAAGGGTATGCGATAATATCAGAGCATTATAATTACAACCATGATGAATGTCAGCCTGATAGAATACTCAAACAACTTGAATGTTTATCTTTAAATTAACCAAGATGTATAGAATCTTGTCAGTTCATAAATTTCCATACATGCAGCAATAATTCCTTAAGCAGTGTACAGATATATAAAGTACACAACTGGAGTAAGTATTCTCAAATACATCACCTGGACTTTGTATGCTTTACGTAGCAGTAGCAAGAGAGTGACATGTAAAATAGTAGTATGGAGTCGAGTAAGATGAACCTAGACATCACTGTCAGGGCTGTATCTGCAAAGATAAGAAATATAATTAGCACCAGCGTTATGGAGGCTGACTAAATGCCATTCACTTTAGATTGCGTTATTCATTTTTAGATAGTGAAATTCACTTTAGATAGTGAAATTCACTTTAGATTGTGAGTGATATTCACTTTAGATTGTGATGTTTCTAACAAAACCTACCAGAGAGAATGAAGAAAGCAGTTAATATAGTTGCAATGGGAGAAGAAGACAACTCCCACACAGTAGCTGCAGAGATTGGCACAACTGCTGAACCAAACAGAGCGGACACCTAAGCAGAAAGAAGTTAGCCTTAGTTTGCATAAATTTCTGAACAAAACTAAATTTACTGAAAAATATAAATAACGTATTCTGCTAGTGAACCATGAATTGGGTAGGCAGGAACCACTGGTAACACACCTGTCTCATTCCAACATATTGAACACTTCTCATCACATCACCTGGCTTGTTATAATCAAAATCCCCTTCGTACCCTGTCATGTATCCACTCAACGCAAAAATAATCTACAAAATAACTTCAATAATTAGCAGAGTTGGTATTGCTTAAAAATGATGCATTTAAATCGTTTGGAATAGTTAATAAAATTTAGTTCAACATATCACTAATCTGAGAAGTTGACTGTAAAGTGAAGCACAAGTTTTTAAATTGTGGATTGGTATGTTTATGTTTAAGTAACTACTTCATACTCTACCTTGCCAAGCGGTGGATGAACATCAAAAAAGAGTGTTCTGTTAATGTAGTATGATGCATACTTGCCAAAATGCACCTCATCCCAGCTACAAACATTGTACATGTAAATGTATAGTGTGCTATATTACAAGACAGCATTCGCATATAAACTAACCTACGAATAAAATTAAGACATAGCACCTCAAAACATGTAAATACACGTTTACTTTTTATTTGTTAAACGATTAGAATTTAAAATCAAAATAATTCAAACTGTTTTGTTGAAATATTCAATCTATAAAAACAAAAGAAAGATATATCAAAAGTTTACATCTTCTATATATAACATATGCATAGTGGAAGAATAAATCATTTGCAGCTAAGTAATGCTTTATATAAGCAGATAAACTTTCAACTTATATCTGGTTATTCCCCTGAATAATATACTAGAACGTCTACTTTATAAAACAATAATGTAAAACTTGAAAAGTAAAACAATGTCAGCTAGTACAACATAACAATAACCAGAATGCTATTTGTGTCATCTTTAAAAGTTAGAACGGGTAAAGGGTATTTTAACTTTTCGTTCATATGATCACATGATACTATACAGTTGACTACTCAAATGTCTACAAATCCATAACAAAAATGTCACATACTCATATTTTTGCCTTGCTTTATTTTTAGTTATAGAGTATTTAGTCTAGAACATGAAAAACATTGTACAAAATCTTTTACTCCAACTTTTAGATGATTCCAAAACCTAAATTTTTCAACCTCAAATGTGAATATTTACAAAACATAAAATATAAGAACATACCATACATGGTCAGGGTGTTCTATTTGATAGAGCCGCAAGCCAAGAGAAATGGCACCTATAAGCGCTATAAATGTCTCCATTTCAGTGCAATCAGTTCAATGACAATGTATCGGTTGGGTTCATTGTCCAGGAATGATACTTCACTTTGACCTTGATTTCTTACAAACTTGGAATTTTTATTTTTTCCTTTTGGTGTTTAATATCTACATACAAGTAACAAATTGAAGATACATTTATAACAATAAATTATCAACTGAATAAAACTCAACTAAACTTCACTAAATAACACTAAGACTTAGCAAGTTTCTTGATTGCCACTTTATTGTATTTCTATAGAATTATCTATAATTATAAGTAGTCCTAATCACAATGATAATCAAAGTCTATGGTATTTTAAACAACTTTTTACAATCATATAATTGTACATCATTCAAAGTCAATGCTACAGACATGTACGATTACTGAATCTAATGTAGCTGTTATTAAAATTGTAAAATTGTTATTTCAAGTGTTCAAGATAAAAATAAGATTAAGTTCATTAATAATTTTGAGTTCCAATTTAGTGAAATTGAATGCAAAGTTAATGATGCTTTTAGAGATGTTGCTTTTTACTTAATCATAGTGACAATATGCACCCAAATTATCTATACATATTAAAAACGCAAATTCAAATTGAAAAAAAGGTGAACACCATTGTCTATTGGTAATTGACCATTGGCATTATAATTACTATTAAAGATTAAAACTAAAACTGTGCAACAGTGTAACTATAAGGCCGAATTACTATTAGTATCACTGTTAGTATTCGTATTATAATTATTCACTAAACTGAATATTGCTAGTGTTACAATTTGATTTATCGCTTATAAATTATGATTGATTATTATGAATATAAATAATAATAACTATATAAATTAATCAATTATTATTAATATTATTGACTGTGAAATTGAATATTTTGACATATTCACACACTCATACTCATACTCATACTGATACTCATAGTCATAGTCATACTCATAGTCATAGTGATACCTTTGAAGACATTGATCACTCAGGCAAACTTGCGGTTATAGAAGTGCCTTATTTTGCTTAAAGTGTAAAATTTGTTTTGACTACAGGTTAGTCGATGCTGCGTTAAATTTTTATCTATGTTCTTTCTGGTGTCTCTAGTTATTGATTTTGGATCCGAGTGCAAGCAAAATTGAATAGATCATCTCCGAGTGCCAGGAAATTGCAGAAAAGTTATAAAGTGTGACTGGCACTAGGCTTAAATTATTATCAGATACAAACATTGGTCTTAGGGCGTAGCCGACAACGAATCAATTTTGAGGTTTGAAGATTATAAACAAGTGTTACGGTAATCGCTATTTCTCCATTTGCTAAGTAGAAATCGAAATGGAAACACAAAGGAGAGTGGAATTGAAAAACTTTGAAAAACCTAGAGAAAATGAGACTAAGCCACCTAAATTAGCTGTCAGATTTGAAATAAGATTAGAAGAAAGCACGGATGAAAAGTGTCCTGAAATTTCATACGCAAATCTTTTGCTTAAACATGAACTCAAACGCAAGCGAACAAGTTCATCTTCGAACTCAAAGTTATCTCGCTCTCCAACCTGGGTAAGTGAGAAATGTTATGCATATTTCATTGGCTCTTTTCTGTATGAAATTTCCAGATTGTAATTTTGTTATTAAACAAAGATTTTGAACTTTAACTTTGTTGAATATTCATTCGTTCAATGAGACTCAGAGTGAGAGTAAAATAAATACAAAGTAGAAGTGCACTGCCACTAGACTAGTACTAATAGTAATAGTAATACTATTAGTCTATTACTAATAGACAATAGTAATATTAATAGTGATACAGTAATACTGCTACTAGTAGTACTACCTTTAATAATAGTTGTTGTTGCAGTAGTGGTAGTAGTAGTATTACTTAGTTACGGTAGTCAAGTATTGTATAACTTCACTTTAACTTATAATATAATTATAACTATAAGTATAAGGTATCATTATTGGTATGAGTACCAGTATGATTATGACTGTATGAGTATAGCCTGTGTTACTATTAGCATTAGTATTACTATTACTATACCTGCATATTATTATAGGTTATGAATACTAATATTACTTATACTTATAGTTATCTGATTAGTTTCAGTTAATGATATTGTTAAGTTAAACTTAAACTAACTTACACTAACTCTAGGTTACGATTAAGACGTACCTAATAGGTATGACTCTATTTTTACTGTTTAGCTGTTTAAGCTTTTAGAATTTACTTTGGTTTGGTAATATCTTATTTACATTTTATACTTGGGCAGGCCCACTTCAGGTTGTCGGCTACTCATCTTAACACTTTGAATCTGATTCGTAGCTAGCATGATTTTTGAATCAATATAATAGCTAACCACATTAAACCATGCTTCAAACAAAATGATCAAGCTAAATTCAATCATATCAGAGCAATAGCTCACCTAACTCAAATAGATTGACTGAGTTAATGAGTGATTAGTTTTAGTTGATGGTGTTTACAATTCAATTTTATTTTTTAAAGTATCAAGTGATGAGCCAGCATGACTTGGGCCAACTTCTGATATCTATTGCTGGTTTAATAATGAAAATAAACCAGACACTTACTATTACCCCAGTGACCTACGTATTAGCCCTAGCGTTACCTTAACAAAATTCATCTAAAACCTGTAACTAAACCACATATTAGCACAAATGTGATACAGTTTTTCAAAAGGAATTTAAGTTACCTAACTCGGTACATGGCACAAAAAAGTCAGTTCTTTTTTGTATTATATTAGCTCTAAAACCTAACATTACCATCCATGCTATCTTCAGAACACTGAAAATTTATTCCCTGATGAAACTGATGGCAACATGGAGGCAATTGCCAAACAAATGGAGGAAAAATATGTTAGTATATTTTTTGTATATAAATCATTTGCTAAAATGTTTCTGGCTATGCGGTCTACATTCCATTCACTTTGTATTTATACCAACTTTTTTAATTATTGCTTGATCCCTATAGTTGAAAGAGTACAGTTTACTATATTCATAACCAGCTGGAATGATTAAATATGTGCAGTTATATCACTGAGATTTCTTATAACAACGATAATAAAATGCTGACATTTTATTACATTAGCTTTCTTTAACTTGTTACTTGTCATACTTAGGTTGCACTGTTGATTTTGTATTGTAGGGTAAAGCATATGTGGGGTGTGGTAGAGGAAAAAATGTTGATCTAGGTGATGGCTACGACACAGACGATAGTTTTATAGATAATGATGAAGCTGTTAGTTTATATTAATTATCGTTTAATTGTTAAAATAACTTCATTGCTTATAAAATGGAATCATTTCTTGTCATCCACCCAATATTATTTCTGAAAACTTTTCCATATTTTTTGCAAAATCTGTAGTAATACCTGCAATGATTTCATAATGATCCATTTGTTTTGTAAAACTAATCTAATTTGTTTCTATTTTTAAGATTTTAGTTTACTGTATTGATAGTACGATGAGCTAGTTCCATCGTCCCTGACTACAAAGCACGGGGGTTTCTACATCAACACTGGCAAACTTGATTTCAAAGAAGTTTCCGATGATGAGATCGTTTCTGATGAAGAGGTAAAGCAAAAGAAAAAGAAGAGAAAACTGGGAGTTCTGGTAAACAGTTAAATCTATTAAATGTGTTAATCTGAGTGCGTACAGACTACCTTTTTTATTAATGAAGAGGGTTCATTAAATGTGATGCAAAGTCATGTTATAGCAAACCTATGTTTTAGCCAATAATTTAACACAAAATTTTAAAAATATTCTTTTTTTATTACTCCTAAATAAGAAACTTTTATTCTTGGCTATAACTTTGTAAAATAGGCAAAACTAGAGATATTCAGTGTCCACTAAAATTCGTTAAGTGACCCAGTTTGAAGCCGACACTCAACACTGTGTTCTTAATTAGATTTATAAACAGCAATTTTTGTTTGTTTTTAAGGCAAATTCTTCAAGTGAAGCCGATGAGGATAGACCTCCAGTAAAGCCCAGAGTAAGTCTTTTGCTTCTCATAACTGTGCCCGTTTTTTATTTCATAATAAAAAGGATCCACTTGGTTTTCAGTGCCATCACCAATATCAGTTGTTCAGTCAGAATGCGATAAATAGTTTTAACATTTTTTATAGCTTTGTTGTTTTGGATTTGTCTACTCTTATGTAAGTGCGATTTAATAGTAAGTTGGCATCTCTACATTTATGATTTATGCCATTTACTAGTTGTTGAAGCTACATTTGGTGGGTTAAAATATGTTTATGATAAATTAAGGTTAACTACAGTACAGTTGTAATTTGTCTCGCGTCTCAACAACCTGTTGTACACGTGTAAAATTTTGAGCTTCAATCTAATTATTAATCGACTATCTCAATCTACTCAATCTACTTGTAAATGATACTTAGATTACTCAACTGAGAGTACTGGTTGTCTTTTATTTATTACTATAAACATATTGTATTCCTAGTTACTTGCACAATACAGGTTATCTTGACTAGCCTGCTTTTCCTACCTTTTTCTTACACGAGTTAGTCAGCTCAGATTAATCTCCAATTTTTTATGCACTCATTGGCCCGTGGTTCAACTCTGTTCTCCTCACACTAACTGCCATTGAATTAAGATTATGAGAGAAGGTGAAGCTTTCTTGTCTACTGTAGATTATTGCAAATATTTCACTCGCTTTCGTAGCCTGGGTTTCAATCTATTCAAAAGGTTAAATCTTTGAATTATAGAAAAAGAGAAAAACACTCTCTGGTGATACAGTGGCGAAGAAAGCACTACTCTCTGCTAAGAAAAGAAAGAAAATGCTTGCTCCAAAGGCAGGGCTTGACAATCAGAGGCTGAAGAAAAAGCTGCTACATAAAAATAAGTTAGTACATCTGTCAGCTTTTCTTTTGAGGTTTGCTGAAACATTTTACCTGCACTATTTTATTTACTGTTGAATTGTCTGTAAAACTGTTGAATTTTTTTTCACCAAGGTTGTTTTATAATCATTTGGCTAGACGTATTATATAGGCATGTTGAACAAGTAATGTGAGAGGATATGAACATACATATATACTTAATTCTTCTGCATCTCCTGCTCTCTTGACATCAGTTTGGTTGGTTTTCAGGCTCATGGTTAAAGCACAGCAAAACTCAAGCGAGAAATCTAACCAGTATGACTCTACAATAAATGATGTCTTGAAGTCTAAAACTGCTCAAACAAAGAAACCTGCTTCCTCTAGTCACTCGAAAGTTCTTCCAACTACAAACCAATCACAATCAGCTACCAGTGTTCCAACTGGAGACACGCTCAGTGAGTTGGGGACGCCTCGATAATTCTCTCATAAACTTTCTAAAGATTATTGGCTTATTTGAATATAACTGTTCTAATGTTTATTCTCAGGCAGCGTTCACCTGAGTAGTTTGGAATTGTGTTGCCTTTGTCGTAAGATATAGAGCTTGCAAAGTATGCTCATCATGTAAGTGCATATTTTCAGAAAGCAAGGATGCAAAAACTGACCCAGTTAAATTACCTGATAATCTCTCTGAGAACTGTCTGAAACTGATCAACAGTCTAAAAGAGGTAGGTAGTCAGGCTGCCAGTCTTCCAGATTTGGACAAAGCTTGCAGTCGAGTCAGCTTGTATAATTACTTTGAAGTTTTATTTCGTCAAAATCTAAATGTTTTAGAGTTGATAATTGCTTTATATTTTTAGTTTGTTTTCCTAGGTGCATCAAATATAAATAGCTTGTAAAGGATTTCGTCACATTTTGTTTGTAATGACGAAATGTAGAATTGTGTTCAGCTTTTGTTGTATAGCTGGTAGTCACTAGTAAGCAAGTCTGGGGATGGGTTAATCGGGAGGATCCACTTGCATGTGGTAGAAGTCAGTTTCTAAAAAGTTGCTTGGTTTAATAAAGCTGTTTGGTTCATCTCTGTGTCAGAGTTTCTCGCGGGCTTTGAAAGTGTTTTTAGTTACTAGGCATTTGATTCATCCGAGGCAGTCCACCTTCTGTTGCTTGTTGACAGGTAGCATCAAAATGTACAGACGAGAAATCAAAGTTCTTTACTCCAGAAATTAATGATCAGCTAATCAGGTTTGTTGCTACCTTACTGGGTGGGATTGGAGACTCAATTCTCAAATCTTTCTAAGAAATTGCTTGCTGTTGTAATTGTAGAAATACATTTTGCTGGTAAATTTGTTGGAATTTTACAATATTTTATGTCTTAGGCTGTGGCTGCTTAACATTTGTAACCTCCAACATGTTTTACATATAGTGATACTATTTCTATGCAGCCTTGACAATGAGGTGAGGCACATTCCATCAATTGGCACCAGAAACTCCGTGTACAGTCACCTCTCCTCATTCCTTCCCATCAACAGAGAAACTCTGATGAAGAGAATGAAACTGCTTCGTCAGAAGGAACTCACCAACAACCTTCAGGAGCCAATAGAACAGCTCAAAGCAGGTGAACCAGTTGACCTATGACCTTTAACTCAGTAATTGGACAAACTGCAAGTGGATATCAAGGCTCACTAAACAATTATTTACTGCTTGTATATACAATGTCTGTGCTATAATATGTATACTTACTTTAAGATCATGTGCCTCTACTCTATACTCTATAGAGTATGCTAGCTGGTTTCTTCAGTTATTTATATGGTGCTTCGGTTTCAAAGCTTCCAGCTTCCTATTTTCATTCAACTGGGGTTGTAAAAATATTGATTCTAGTGGAATTCCCTTCCTGTGGTTTGATTAAACCCCTGGGACTGTCTTTTACATTCTACTAACTGTATGTCTTTGTTATTCTCCAGCCATCAATGAAGTCATGCCCGCTCAGATTGAGAAGTATAACTTAGAGGTTCAACAACGGCAAGCAAGGTTTGTTGATCGATTTAAGCAACTAGTTTGAGTTCTTTAATGCATAAATATAGTACAGTAAGTCACACCACCAATCTCCCACACGTCTCTCAGCTGTGGTTTGATGCATACGTCAGTCTATGTGTCTAGCATAGAGTTTGCTTTATTCACAAAAGGATAAAGTCAAATTTTTATAGTAAAATGTCATATTTGAATGTTGAGGTCGGGTTTTGTTCAGTAAATTAGAAGACGTTGAGAAGCAGAAGGAAGATACTCAGGATAGCGATGATGACGGGCCATCCGCTGTCCCACCCTCTACCTCCACAAGTTTCAACGCAGATTCACAGGCTGCTACAACTGATGATAAGAAGAAGGAGAAGCCGGTTCCTGCTTTTAGAAAGAAATTTGAATGGACAGACAAAATCAGGTTTTCTGCTAGTCTAAAATTAATATACAAGTTGCAAGTACTCTATGCTCATTAGAATATGTCTTCTTCTATCTTTTTCTGATATAATGTTGCAATAAATATGCCTAATGCTTGCTCATCATATGAACTATATTTGCTTAGATGTTAAAATAGTAGTTTTTAATAAACAATTTTTACATTCGGTTATGTACATCATGACTTTTGGATAGCCTATTTTATTATCCAGCATAGTACTCATATTTATTATTTCAATGCGCTTTCTGGAGTCAAATGTACCCTCACCATGTGAAGACTGGTAGGACCCATTGCTGCATATTACCATCATTTCTGTGAAATATTCTAAGCCCCAGTTAATGGTATACTGGTGACTTTTAATTGTGTAAACTTGTTCATGCTGCTGTGCAGGCAATATTCAATGCATATAATTTCTAATATATTTCCATGAATTGTTTTAGGAGTTGTCTCTGCGCTGTGGTGGCTATAAAAATGGAAAGTTTAAGTGTGTTGAAAGCGAAGGGTCTATCAAATGAGGAATTTGTTAAAGAGTTTTTAGAAAATGAAGTTCGGATACTCTGGCCTAAAGGGTGGATGCAGTCTAGGTAGGTGCATTCTATTAAACCATGCTGCAATACACTTGTGCTATACTATGCTATTGCTGCACTATGCTGTACTAGTCTATGCTATGCTATATGATCATTTAGGCTGTCCTACTGTACCAGCTGCTTTATTAAATGTTATATTTCGTATATCTAAGCCTTCCTGCATTAGACCTAAACTTTACTATTGCTATAGTATTGTTAGACTATTACTATAATACTGTTAAACTATTGATATAATACTGCTAGACTATTGCTATGCCACATGACGATATTAGGCTGTTCTACTGTCACAGCTGCTCTATTACATATTAGATTTCTTATATCAAAGCCTTACTGCATTAGACCTAGAATATGACTCAGGTTATGTAATGTGTTCTAACCACTGTACGTGTGTGCTACACATAAACTCTGCTTTATCATCCTTATTGTTCCTGACTGTTTCAATAATTTTTATTGAAAATTCTGTCCAATGTCTTATATGCAATATAATTAACAAATTTTACGTAATATTTTGGTCACTTTTTACAGCATATTCTGTAATGGTTTTGATATTATTAAGATGTATTATGGTAGTCTCTACCGCTGCTGTGATGTATATAAATCTTTGGTCATTTACATAAATATAAGTGTAATTAAATGAAGTCGTTGATAAGCCATGTGCGACAGCTACTGATGGTGTATTTAATGATCTTATTGTAGAGTACTTTATAAGGAGAGTAAATCTGTTCATATAAAATGGACAAACCCCTCTCAACCACCGTAAGTGTCTCCAGTTACCATCTTCAATCACACCACGCAACTTTCATATTCATAGCAGAATTCTGCTAGGGTTTCTTCAATATTCAAAATTCTTTTTTTTTCATTGTTTGAGCAATCGGTTGCGCAGTGGCAATGATGTTGAGGATTAATTTTTACGTTTGACTTGAACCTTTAGCATTATTGGTGTTTCCAGTCTGAGTGTTTTGATAAGACTTATCTTGCTTTAAGTTGATCATTATTAGTGATGTGTATTTGTATAGCTTGGTTTTATATTCTTATCTTTTAAAGTTGAAAGTTTTATACTTTTGAAATATCCTACTAGTCTTTTCATTCTTTTTCAGACCTTCAAGACCAGTTATAATAAAAAAACCTCCATTGATCTCTAATGCCATTAAGATGGCGACAAGTATCTCTAGCAATACCAAAAAGTCACCAGCACCTCCTGCGAGTAAAGCTGGACAGAGTTTACTGGATAGAGCCACGGTGGACACGACTGCCAAGCTGGCCATCTCCACAGTGCAGGAGAACGACAAAGCTGAAGCCAAGACAGGATCTGGCATCTTGAAGAACATCTATAAATCAGCAAACAAACCGGTGACCAAACCCTTAGCCAAACTCGTCTCTTCTCCTACATCTAAGTTGACCACAAAGCCTACCGTGACTGTGAAAGTGACTAATAAATCTTCAGGTGGGAGTATTTTCAATGTCCGACTGTTTGCACATCTAGAGCTTAGCCTACGCACCCATATATTAGCAGATTAATCTTTTGGCCTTTTTAGTTCTCTCAATATTAAAACTCGTCAAGTTTTGAAAGTTAATGTAAGAATTTTACATTCTTATTCTGCTGGAATACTAGGCTGGAAATACTGCATTTCTCTCAATTTTCTTGCATTACCTGTAATCATTATTTAGCCCTATATAATCAGTGTGGATATAAACTGTGTAAATATGGAGATTCAATTAATTGAATTTTTTGAGGTTTGTCATACAACTCAGGGTTTGCAGTCTGTTTTGGCTTTGAAGTTAGCTTAAAGCTATAAATAGTAACTTTGAAAAGCTAGACAGTGTAACAAAAATGCAAGTTTGTTGACGGCCAATTTTCTTACATAAATAACTATTTCATATATCAGAGTTTTATTAATTACTTTGTTATGATCATATGCCAATTAAAAATCTTATTTTTATCCACACTGCAATGGCATGTTTTAGTTATATCTATATTATACTATATTAATTGAAATCTGTCATATTTCATGCCATCTCCGTTCCTGTAAACTCTCATTTCAAGTTATATTCCCTTTTTAGACGCTAGTATCAGTCAGTTGTCTTCTCCTCAGCCTCAATCTGCTGGGAGCAGCTCTTCTCAACCTCTCCTTCACACAAAGTCAATGCAGGTAAACTGCCTTTCATATCTGTCGAAAATTTGTATTTTTGTACTTAAGACCATAGTTTATTCTTTATTTGAAGGTTTATTCAAAATTGACTCCACTCGGCATTAGTAAAATTATTTTCACACTTTATTTACTATTTCTTGTCGAAACGATCTTTGTGCCTGAATAAACTAAAATTAAATTATGTAAAGTGGAGTAATCTATAGTTATTAATTTCTAGCAATTTGCTTGTGTCATTTGCGTTTAAAACTCAGTTTATGCTTGGAATTCAGGATTCACCTACTCACCCTAGACCTATCAGTGCAGTTGTAAAGACAACTGAAGCTGGAGAAAAAGTGATTATGGATGGTACAAAGATGATTGGTCGACTTGTAACAAACACACCTAAGGTTCTCACACGGTTATCATAAAATATTGATTAACTATAAGCGGTTTGATGATCGAGTTCCAGAAAAAAAAAAATTCTGGACGTTTAACGTTAACTCAATTCTAAATATATTCTTGGTTTTATTTTGACTCTGAGTATTGAGGTTGTTAAATCATTGTATTATATAAACTGTATTTTTAATGTTAAGAGTGAACATCAAGCTGCAACTTCGTAATGATAGAATCCATTTAAAGGGTGAAATGTTTGAATCTGTTTGTCTACATACCGTCTGAAATCAGTTTACTTTTTACAAGATTCTTGCAGAGAACATCTTTAGCTTTCCTTTTTATTTTGACTCCGAATATTAAGGATGTTGAATAATTATCTTACATAAAATATATTTTTTAATGTCAAATACATAATCAAGCTGTAAATTTAAAATAATAGAATCCATTTAAAGGGCAAAATGTTTGACTCAGCTTGTCTCTATAGGTGATAGCTACCTCTAGCCCCATGAGGAAGGAATCACAGTCTGTCACTAGCAAACCATCAGGGAAAATAAAAGTGGACATTGTCAGAACCAGCTCCAACTCTGGAACATCTTCTGGCAGCCAGTCCGGCTCTCTCACAGATATAAAGCAGATAACTTTGCAAGATTCTCCCAACTGTAACCAGACGTTACCTGCAGTGTCATTACCTGTGGTAATTGTTTTAGTAGTCTCTGTTTTCTTCTTCATATGTAATTAATATGGCGTCTGCTACTTTTCATTATATTTTATGTTGTCATTATAATCCAAGTAACATAGGTGACTGGTGCTGTGTACTAGTATAGTTTTAATTTCACCCTGTTGTCACCAGTATATTTGAGTCTTTAGTGTTATTTATCTGATATTATTGCATGCATAGCATCACTAGATGGTTTCAACTCTAGAGTATTTTCTTACAGGGCTCTACATCTCCGACGGTAAAGCAGCGAAGACCTAATATTGCAAAACAGCAGAAAATTGTGGCTCAGAGTCAGCAAGCTGCAGCCACAGCTGTCATGCAGACAGCACAAGGTAAGGGTCTGAATCAACATTACTCATGGGTCATTTTACTTAATTTAGTACACACTGGAAATTTCCAGTTTTTAGCTATTTTTCACAATTTAACTGCTAATGAACATGGGTTTTTGCCCAAAACTAGTAAAATATCAATAAATGCACCTAAATAATCAAGGTTTTTCTTAATTTTGCTTGATTTCCCATGTTTTTTCCTATTTACTTAGCTAATTTGTATTGCGGACCGTTACTAAAAAACCATAACGGTTCGCAATCAAAAGTAGCTGAATAATTGGGAATATATGCTAAAATAGCTAAAAACTGGAGATTTCTAGTGTGTACTAAATTAAGTAAAATGACCCTCATATGTAATACTGTGTGTTATGTTATTATCTCAGCTTTAATTCAGACTTTATCTTACAGCTTTACATCAGCAACACTTGGCTGCAAGTTTAGCCAATCAGGAGGCCATGTTGCATCACAAAAAAGTAGCGGAAGATCTAGCCAATCAGCAGAAATTGGCTAAGCAACAGCAGATAGCAGCCATTGCTGCTGAACAGAACGCTGCGTCCCACTTAGCCACGCAGAAGAGACTGATGCAGCAGCAAGTCATAGCCGAGCAGCAGCAACAGCACAACATGGCAGCGCGACAGAAGATTGTTCAAATGCAACAGCAGCAACAGACTATAGCCAAGCTGAAGCAGCAACACCAGCAGCAGGCAAATCAGTTGGCATTAGCACAGCATCAGCAAAAGGTCACTCAAGTTCAACACCAAATTCAGCAGCAGAAGTTGGCAGCTCAAGTAATGCAGCAGCAATCAGCTCAGCAGCAGAAAAACATGGTTCAATCGTCACCATCACAGCCAAAGATAGTCATGCAGTCAGCACACAAAAAGTTGTCGCAAGTTTCTAAGCAACAGCTAGCCGCGCAGCAACAGACTATGGTGCAGGTTGCTAAGCAACAACTAACTGCGCAGCAACAACAGCATTTATTGCAAACTCAGCAGCATCAGCAAAAGTTGGCAGCAGTGAAAGCACAGCAGCAGAAGGAGTTGAACGCCAGACAGCATAGAGTTGGCTCTCAGCTCGTCAGTCAGAACTCTTCTCTCATGTCCTCACCATACAGCAGTACTTCAGCTACTGTCAGTCCAGTTACAGCCGGGCTTTCTCAGCCCAGGTCCAGGTCTCCTGTGGCGGCAACTGCTATAGTGTCTACACCAACTAGTCGAATGTAAGTAACTGTGTGTCCTAGTCTTATCTATTAGAGCTCTGTGAATTACCTGCCACATGAAACGAATTTTTGTATGGGCCATTAGCTAACAGAGTAACAGCTTATTTTCATATAACTTCTGGAACTTTGTTGTATACACTGTGCTGATGCAATGTTTGCCCTAGGTATTATCAGCCCAACCTGTACTTCGGGCACAGGCATAGGTAAGTGTATGCTGTGATTTTCAGCCTTGATTTGCTATAATTTGTTTCCTGTTGCTTCAAAATCTGAAATTTGAGTTATCCTTGCTCGACTACTACTGTTGTTGCTTGCCCAGAATAAAAGCACTAATACGGCTAGGAACTTGAAATAACTAGCCCAGCCGGACATATGTAATTTGTTCAAAACTTGTTAAGAGTTAAATTGTAATCTTATGATTGATTGTATATAATGAATTTGGTTTATATTGCAGTCCACCCGGAGTGTTTCCATATGCAGTGAATTCACATTTGTCACCAGTCTCGCCAACGGTCAGTTTAAAAAAATATGGAGGATAATTTATGAATATAGTAATTCATTAAAAAATGTCTTCTGAAATCTGCATCCTTCAATTACAGATAACATCCGGGTCAGCCCTGTGGCCACGCTCTCCATTGCAGCAGCAACAGCCGAGAGCTTCACAAATAGCTGCTGCCGAATACAGGCGCACCATGGAGGCCAGAAGTAAGTTCTTGTTGAGTGTTGGTACCTTGCTACCAAAGTGTCCACAGTTTCTGTTACTGGTGTGTGTTCAGAGATTGTGTGTGCGTTAGTTTAATACAGTTTGATCATAATTCTACAGAACACCTAAATTATTTCTGTCATTTTTGTAATATATACATATACTATAAGCTGATTATTATATACTTTTAGAGCAATTAGAAAAAATGCAGAAATGAAAGAATACGCTACAACAAGATATAACGTAACGTACAGGATGGCTACTATCATGATTGGAATCTCAGAGCCGTTGCAACCAATGCAAGGCATCACCACACAAGATCTCATAAATAAAACTCACAAATATTCAACTACTCAGCATTAGAACTGTGATTAGTCTCATAGTTTTTGTATACTTCCACAAACTGCAGGATTATCAATGTTTTTATTGAAATATGTTTGTTAAATTGTTAATCAGCTCACAATTGTATTTATCAATATCTGATTGTACACTCAATAGAATTGTTTACGCATTATTTAACTTATATTTTATACATGGATGTAAAGTGTAGAATTGTCTCTATGTACTGTAAATAATGATATAAATAATGAAAAATACACTTATATTACACATTGTCATTGTTCCACAGTTTGCACATCATTTAAAGTGAGTAAAGCAGGATCAGAACTGTTTGCTGATTTTCTATTGGTTAGAAATTTCTTCCCTTGCTGTTACGTGGCATAAAAAGATTGAGCACCAAAATATACAATTACCCCTAGTGCCATTAGCAGCAAAGAAAATACCATAGTTTTTCTGTTTTCTTTTCGTAATTTTCCAACGACTTGTTCTACAAAAGAAAATAAGGCAGTGAAATATACAACTGTAGACGACAGGTCTTACCTTACATCAAGCAACAAATTGCTATATTGCCCAGGTCACCACTATCACTTTTCATTTCCATTGTTTCACATTATTCGAATGGATGAACTTATGGTTGTGATTTCATTCGATGCAACTGTTTCCAGACATCCAATCACATATTTTGAAGCTTGGAAACGCAGTGTATATGTCATTTACAGAGCACACATAAATTGACAGAGTGCATCTGAAGGTACTCACACCAACTACATATTATATATACACAAGTGAGTATCTTGCTGTAGAACTGAAATTTTGTTTTCAGCCTAAGAGTTGTTTTTTTTTAATCTTTGTGAAGCATGATACGTTTCAATGATAATAAATCACATAATTTAATTTGCAATGACTAATAACAGAAGCTACAAATAAATATAGGACATGAATCTAAGCATTAAAGGCTGCGCCACTATTGGGTAAACTAAAAACAACCATTTTTGTATCTCACATCTTCTGTGGTCCATTTTGCTGAATGTTATCTTTAGTTATTCACACATTACAATTATTGGATTAATTTCATTAAAAGTGTAACAGGCACAGTACTGTAAAAACTAGCAATAATATATACGGAGGAAGCAATGTATTTAAAAGCTTGAGGGTTTCCAATTTATATCAACTCAATTTTTTCGTGATGATATTAGGATGTACTCACCGGTCATGTTTTTCTTCTTTCTCAACTGCCGCAATTCGCTTTCTAACTCATCCCTAGACATAAATCATCAGAAATTTTATTCTTTCAAGTTACAAAGTTGAATATTACTTGAGTCATTTTAAATTGCTTTAACTATTATCTAAATATGAGGCAATATAACATGCAGTAAATAAATTTCATCAGTCGCATATCATCAAATATAACTTTATAATATAAAAATATTGCAAGCTTTACTTACCTTGTTTCTTTGGTAAGATTCTTCACACGTAATCGGTGGTTTATCTCATTAATCAAGCCTTCATATTCTGTTATCATATTCTCTTCCTTTTCAATCTGACAGCATTAACAAGAATGAAAGTGAATACATATAGCAATAAAACCACGTTAATACTTTCACTGGCATATAGAGTCTATTCAGCATATCTGAATATACGAAGCAATGAAAAAAGCACTAAGATATGTTCTATGTTCACTCATTTTACAATTTGCCAATGGTACATTAGCGCAAAATTTTATCTACCATATCAGTTCTCCTACTCATCGCTTGCCAAAGCCAAAAACACAAAAAAAAACAATGTTTTCAGAGTTTTCGAATGCTTTTACCAAAACTTATCATTTAAACCTTATTAATCTACTATACTATGACCACTCCATTATTTTGTGTGACTGAAATTCTTTACTGTTGACTCTATAGTCTTAAAGATATAATTTCTAATAAAATATTCACTTACTGCTTGAGCTATGGTAGGCATGTCAGAATTTCAAGGTTACATATAAATGATATAATGAGTATTTTGCAGATGGTAACACATTGGCTATGCAGACTACTTCAATCTACAAAACAAATACTAAATGGATTATCATAAGACAAGTTGCAATTGAACACTATGACTATATGCATCACACATTTTACTTTAAAAAAAATCATTTAAACAGAAAGGCAGTAAATTTATCAGCAATGATTCAACAGTAAATTAAAAACAAAAATTAATGAAGGTGCAAAGTGCATCAATATTAATATACCAATCTCCAAGCAAACCCAAAAGCTGGGACGGATTATTACTCAACTTTTAAACAATAACAAACCAAAACTGCAACAATCAAACTGAAAGAGAAACATGTATGATGCATGACTTAGTCTTTAACTACTGTGAGTATGATTATCACTATCAGTATGACTATTGCTATGACTATGACTGAGTATGAGTATGAGTAGGTGTATGAATATGAATATCAATTATCAACAAACAATATGAATATGAATATGACATTCATACCAGGGTTGGGGTCAATTACATGTAAATGTAATTAATTACAATTGCAATTATAATTACAGTTAAAAATAAATGTAATTAATTACAATTACAATTACATGGCAATGTAATTAATTACAATTACAATTACTTTTGTTCTCACAAGGAATAAATAGAAGTCACTTCTCGGGTCCAACTACCAGAGGCAATGTTGACAGTGGTGAACCTCTTTTGTTTTCTACAGTGATACTATTATGTCATTCCATACCAAATCAACCAACTTTTAAGGGGTCCCACGTCTTTGTGTCTCAGATTTTGCTCATATTTACACTAAATGGACCTACACATGTTCAGATTACCACTCGTGAATATTTCTGGCCTGACACAAAAAAATTTTGAGAAATTACTACTTTGGTGAACAAAGGTTGGAAAATATTTTGAGGAAAATTTGTGATTTATACTTTTAGACCAATTTATAAGTAATTTAAAATTTGATTAGGCGAGTATTTGAAATTTTTCAAAATTTACAAAGATTTGTTCATATTCAATGACTTTGCATATATGCACACAAAGTATTCTGTAGTATGTGTTGCTACTAGTGCAAATTGATAGGTATTATCAAATCACACAGCAAATTTTAAGGCTAAGTCTAGAAAATTGATTGAGATATAGACGTTTATAGATTAGTCTAAAAGTAGAAATCACAAATTTTTCTCAAAATCTTTCTCAACCTTTGTCCACAAAAGTAGTCAGTTCTCAAAAAAAATTTGTGTCAGGTCAGAAATACTGAAGAAGAGTACATGAGGCACAGGTAGGTCTGTTTGGTGTAAACATTAACAAAATCTGAGACGCAAATAGACGCGGGCAATTCGGTGAGCTGGCATGGAATGACCCTACTATATTGACCTAACTATCTGAACTTGTTATTTAACAGTAGGCATTGTAGAAAAAGAAGGAGTTTTTTAAGATTTAAAAGTTTGAAGTAATTGACATGTAATTATAAAGTAATTGCAAAAATCAATTACATTAGATATGTAATTAATTACAATTACAATTACATTTTTAAACCTCTATTACAAATTACACTCAATTACTTGAAAAAATGTAATTAATTACAGCCAATTACAATTACAAATTACAATTACCCCAACCCTGATTCATACTGATACAGACCATACGGCATACTCACTTACAGTTACTAATACTCGTTGTCATACTGAGACTGATAAGGATACCATCAGCATCACTATCACTCTATCAGTATCACTATCAGTTATAGTAATAGTTATAGTTATTACTTGATACTTAAACTTATGTTATTAGTTAAAACTTATAGTTTATAGTTATAAGTTATAACCACTGAACTGAAACTATAACTCATAACTGGATTATAGTTCAATGGTTATAACTATTACTATAAGACTAAGTTATCTAAAACTTTTACTTTTATACTTTAGTAAAAGTTATCATTATTATTATGAACATGATATGAGTTTCAGCATTAGTATGACTGTCACAATGATTAGACCTACTAGAACTAATACTAGTAATTTTAAATTTAGGTGTTGTGCCTTCAGTCAACCTCTTCATGTAGCTGTAGGACTAGGTGTAGCAACGGGTCAACCTAAATTCCGACAGTTCATAAACAAACTTTCCTACCCACGTGTTCAACTTCAACCACGCGTTAAGCTTTGCCCACGTGTTTTCTTTCTTGAACCTTGCAGAAGCAGTGAGTTGAGGCGACAATCTGCACATACTCGCAGGCACATACGGACACGCACGTGTGGTGGTTTATTCATTTGCTTGTATAAATTTTTTGTCATGGAAACAAATGTCCTGTAATCACTGAAGAAAAGCTATGGAACCCAGTTACACTTAGAAGGACTATTTTGCAAGATATATATGAAAAATAAAACAAAATAATATTATTATATCAATCTAGTAATGTCAACCAAGAAGTAAACATGTATACATGCATTTAATTTTTTACCTGATTTATGTTTAACAGCGCTTGTATGCTAATGTTGCATGCAGTGAATATATAGAAATTATATAATATGTGATATAAAAAATTTTATACCACATTATATTATATGGTGTCTATATTCTATATATCTATATTTTTCTTGTATTACATTCTGTAATATTAACCTGGATTACTGCATGTGGCTCTCATTGGATTGATTAGCATCTGGTAGCAATGTTTAACTAAACGAATGCAATTTAGGAAGTTTACTGGTCTGATTTAAACTTGTGAATTTCTACAAAGTACCATTACTGCAAATTGCTGTTGGCTCAAACACTTCAACACTGTCAATTTTTTTATGCCTTATTAATTTGAAAGCAGTATTTTGGGATGGTGTCTAAGACTAGTATTAAAAAAATTCAATGCTGCCTTTTTAGATATAGTGGTGGCAGTTGAGTTGTGGCAGCAAGAGTGTTTGGCTAAGACCTAGCTGTGATAGTCATAGAAAATAGTGTCATGTGGATAACATATCTCGTGATACTCTGGAGCAGGTGCTACGGAAAATGCGGGGAGGTGACGACTCCTTTCTGCTAATCCCTCCTATTCACTTTACTCAATTGTTAATCCCTAGCATACTATATTTATTATATTTGCATATACGTATCATGTGTTATATACAGTGAGTGTATTATTTTAAAGTCAATCATTATATTTTGTAATTTGTATTATTTGAATTTATACTGTAATTGTACTTTTACTACTAGATGATTTTTGTTAATATGTTCTTTTAGAATCATGTAGAACGTTGTATACATATAGTTAATTATATATTTTTATTTTTGTATTTAAGAAATACACCAAAACAGTTGAATAGACTGCAAAACATCCAGTATAGAATTGCTGGCAATGTTGCTAGTTTAACAGAACCTATATGTTTTGTGAATGAACATAACTCAAAGTATGATGTGGTAAATCAATTAATGAAGGTGTGCTTTGAAAAATCGTCAGGCTTCTGCTACAATTTTTTGAAATTAAGATGCAAACTGATCTTCACTAATTATCATAATTGTGGTGGAACTCAAAAAACAAGCAAAAGGTATTTGACCAGTAAATTCCATTGATCAATTATATAATAAGTTAAGACGAATCTAACTACAGCAGCAACATTACTGCTTCAACAAACTTGATGTGTATCATTTATCCCATGACTACCAATACAAAAAATTTACATGTACACAATATTACTGCAACATTATAAATAACACCTGGAAACATTCTACAGGTACTAGCTGTAGAATGAGAATAAATACAATAAGCCATTCAATACTGTAAGAGCAGTAGAGGCGGATCAATATAATATCACAAATTGTATTAGGAGTGTGGCAATATTATTATTACTTTATTGTTGACAATTATTTAAAAAACACTAAGAAATATCAACATAAAATATTATATAAATGTGAAATAATAAATCTATTGCCCTATAATCTTAATATTATAGTTGTAACTGAAAAAAAATTTGAAATTTTTGAATGATCGATTTTCAACATAAACTCATGACCACTTGAAATTTCTAAAAAACTTTTGTGGTTTCACACATACATGACCATAAACAAAAATTCTTGAATGAAGTTTCTACCCAATAAGCTACATATTAGTGAGCCTTGAAGCCATTGCCAGCCAATTAAAAAGTTTCGATTGTCTTCCGATTGTTCTTTTTGATATAAAAGATATGAGCTTTGATGAGTAATCAGTCAAACTTGATCAGCAAACTAGCAAACTCATCAGACTATAAAACCTCCTGTATACTAATCCCCCGGAAAACCATGTCGTCATCATGCTATAAACAGGGTCAGGTGAAAATGGTGCTAGAGGAGAAAGAAATCCCACCCACCAACTCCACCATGCATGCTAACAGTGCCAAAACTTATCTGATTATACCAGAACCTCAAATCCCTACTGAAGCCGACTACTACTGTAAGTATCTTTTATATTTATAGTCTTAGTTCAGACAAATAGTAGTGCTTGCTGTGACTTTTTTCCTATGTAGCAATCTAATTAAATTTAAAAGATATAGTAAAATGAGAAAATAGAATAGCTGCAACTGTTTGAATAGCTGCCACTGCCTTAGGGTTTCAAATAAGACAGCATTTCCAGACTGTATGTACTTAGTTCACCAGGTTTGATGAGTCACTGCAATGCCTTAACACACTACTATGTGTTTTAGTGCCCCCAAATAACGTTGACTTACGGGATAGATTGTGGATGCTTCGAAAGAACGGTGAGCATTCAAATTATTTAAAAAGGATTAGTATAAATGTCAAAACTATCATTGCTGGACATGCCATGACACGACTATCTGGCTTGCATAAGTTATTGTTTGATAATTTTAGAATAGTCACATTTAAACATATTTAATGTTTTGCTAGTGATGACATTGCATGTTGTTGTGAATATCTTATAGAGATCTTGGCGTATGCGGTGGTGAATGCCACAGTGCGGTCCATTAAAGAAAGGCAGCTGCACTGGAGATTGTGGGAAGAGGGCCGACTGGTGTATCCCTTCAAGAAGCATGAACAAGTCACCTATACACCCAACTTTTGCAGAAGGGATACACCAGTTTGGCATCTTCCCACAAAAGTGGGTAAGTCACTAGCTTTGTTGTTAGATGTCAAGTTGATAGAAACATACTATAAACAAGGTAACAGTGTTGAACATCTGAATGTGCTAACAATAGGTTAGGAAAATAGTCCAGTATGTCATCATCACCAAATGTTCATTTAGCATCCATGTTAGTATTCTCACCATAGCTGCTCATTTAGTATATCATAAGAGTATTGATAGTATGCTGTTAGTGCATCAATTGTGTATCACATGATTTGTAGAAGTGGTTGAAAAACAACATCCCCTGGTCCATTCCATCGAGCAGGGTGGCCGGCTGAGACGAGCAGATGTAAGGCAGTGGCAGACCCATGAAGTAAGTATAAGAGTATGCTTTTATCTTCTGCATATCTTATATATCACTGCTCATTCACCACTTTGTTTTGTTTTATCATATTCCTTCACCTTGTAACAATTTGATTAATTTATTTACAGAAATACAGCACTGCAAAAAAAGTTGGCATTTGTGCTGCTGTGGGTCTAGCTGCCACTGCCTTAGGGTATGCTGCCTATAAAACATTCTTTTGAGCAGCATACCCGCTCGTCTCAGCCCAGAAGATCTTGGCCACCCTGAGGGCAACCACTTCCACTGGCATTCACCGCCGCAAAATATATTATTTGTTATATATTTTATTATGTTTTTGTTTGTAAATAAAAACTTGCTCTGTCCATTTTAAATGAACAGTTTTGTATTTGGTACAATTCAAACAACAAGCAGCTTAAAATAAAATTTAAGCATAAACAAGATTTTTAAAATATTTGCATTTAAAGTTTTAAAATTCTAGATTTCAAATTAAAATAATTTTACTAATTGTTTGTGAATAAAAAAAATAAAAAAGATATATAGGTAGCCTATTTGTTTTTAACATTAAAAATAATGTTAATTGACAGAAATTTCATTAATGCAAGACACATTGAATACAGTTTTAATGAGTAGGTAATATTCTGACTAGATTATAAAGTCTTTTTATATAATAAGTTCAAATAGTGTTTTATTAAATGTTTTAACTTAATACTTGCTTGAAATAAAATATGAATCAAGTCATGCAACTTACATCTGCTTTGATTATCATGCAAATAAGGGTTATACATTTACAATCTGTGCCCTTACAATATTTTTAGAGCTTAGAAAAATATTTATCTCAGTGAATATCTGCTAATAACACACAAACACAAACAATTTAATAACAATATAGTAACTTAAACAATAATTGTAATACAGTTGGTAAATTCTAGCTATTAGAAAGTCCGCCAGCAGTTTAGTAGCACACCATACAGTAGGGCATAAAAAAATGAAAAATAAATGTCACTGCTGGTTCAACATCTTCATGTTACAGAAGTTGTACCACAGTTCATACATGGCAGGAAAATTTGGAATAAAAACTGGAACAGCTGGAGGCAAAGCTGGCAGAGGTACAAAAGGCGCTGGAAAAAAAGATGCTGGAAGAAATCTGTTCATTGCTGGAAATCTACAAACAGCAAATAACATTATTAGTTTTTTTTTCATAAGCATAGAAATAATTATTTCATATATGCGTAAAAACACTCACAGTAGGGAATAAAAGTCCTTCGAATAGAAACCTAAAAAGTGGTTAGAAGGGGTAAGTTTGGTGAAAAAAATTGCTATCAAATATAACTTATTTTGACTTAAGACTATTGCATTCCAAAAGTCTGTACGCCTAATGGAAAAGCTAAGTTATACATTTAAACTGGCTTCCAAAGACTTTAGCTGCAGTTTCATACAGTCAGTATAAATTCACATACCTTGCCATATTCTGACTCGCGAGATTCTGATTGGGAGTTGTGGCCCTTAGAACTCTCCGGAATTGCTCAGTCCCTACAGCTAATCAAATAAGTAAAAAATTTATAGCTGGACACCTGAACTAAATATTTTATCTAACATTTAATTTGAACAGTTTGCTTTAGTTAACATAATTGCTACAAGATTAGTAAAAGCACCAACACCATAACATTAACATTCAAACTTATTATTTTATATGTATGTATACAAACTGTGAGAATGGAATTTTAAATTTATAGTAATTATTTTTAAATATTTATATCATGGTGATCGCTCATTTCAACTTACAATTTCTTTGCATGTTGGCATCAAGACATGCTTGAAACCTGCAGGCCCGGCAGTTGTTCCTAGTTAGTTTAGTGACTTCACATTCACCACTTCCCTGTGTATACATAATACATTTTGATTTTACAATTTATATCTAATTTTATATAAAAAAAAATTTTTTCTTGGAATTACGACACAAACTTTTTCAATAGTTCTAATGTGACCTCATGTTATAAAAATAGTATAAATCTAAGCTAAGGTTTGGCATTCATTTCATACATTATAGATTAGCAATTGATAATCAAAGCTACAGATTTTAGTTATTTAACTCCCATTTGAAAATTGTGAGCATGTATAAACAAATTCTATTACTCCAAAAAAATGTACTCTATTTCATAAAACATTATAATTTTACCAGATTAGTAAGGCAATCATTTAAAGATTTAAAAACAAGGTCAAAGGGAAGTTTGTAAATTCTCAAACAGTTTCTTTTGAAAAATATAAAAAGTTGCAACTGGCACAATGAATACTAGAAAGTAGAAACTGATAAGAATGTATTGATGTTTAAAAAACTAAAAAATGCCGTTTTGGCTATACTAATACTTACCGTGCACTTGTATAAAGCACTTTGTACCACAGTTCTTGTAAAAAAGCAGCGACAACTGTTACAGCTCAAAGAGCCATAATGTATACCACTAGCAGTGTCCCCACATACTCTGCAGACTTGAATGGTACGAGAATTGCTGCCTGACATGCTGTGAAGATTTGTGCCCTCTGCTTACATCTATTAGTTGTTTAGTGGTGAATTTTGGTTCATCCTGTCTATTTATATACTGGCAGTTGATCCTCTCCATTTTCAATGCATAGTTTAAGTATCTGAGTGAACTTTATTAGCTCTTTATCTATTTTATTATTTGTCTTACAGGTTTGTAATAAAAACCAGCCACTTCAGGGTGATAGTATAATCTTCTCCATACTATGGTGTTTCATAACCACTCAAATAAAATAGTTATAAGGCGGTGTCCAGTTTGCATCCTTTTACTAGGTACATGGTGGCTATTACCAACAAAATAAAACTAGTTCAATGGCTATAACTGACAAAGTAAATAATTATAGGTAATTATGCAATTCAGTTTCACTTTGATGTTTTTCTTATTAGCGAGCTTCACTATAACAAAAGGATTGGTGAATTTTTCACCACTATATGAAGTCCTCATTTTAATGGTAGGCATTTATTGCATCGTACTCCAGATAAAAAAGCTACCTGAACAGAAAACAAGATATTTTTTCATAAAACAAACTCTATAGATATCTATAAATGTAATTGTCTTTAGTGTTAAATGCTCTAAATTTACCAAATAAATCCATCTTTGAAGCCTTTACTGGAGTTTGAACCTCATGACCTTGTGTTTATTTAGCCAGTCCTCTAACCCTCAGACCATGACTGCTTCCTGCAACTAAATCAGCTACACACTAGCATACAATAGATCTATTTTCTAAAATTCAAGCTTATATTTGCACGATAAATTTTTTTGGAAGAGTTGGGAAACAGCTGAATTACTATATTTTTTCACCGTAATTTTAGGAATGTGACTTCATAATATAAGATTGAAATAAAACTCATTTAGGCTGCAGAACTGGTTCTTTTAACCGACTAGGACGTTTGTAGTTATTAAACCTCAAATTGTTAATTTAAGAGTGTTAGCTTTTGACTAGACTTTGTTAACACTAAGTGCACTGAGCTACGTACAAGCACCTGCAGAGAACAACCCTAATGTGTTGTAATACATTCATAGTTATTAATTAACATTTGATTTTACTATGAGCTCAAGAATGATTACAAACCAGGTTAAACCTATCACATCTGCTGACACTAGCACATTGTTATAATAAAGCATATTTTATATTCCCTCAAATGGTTTAGGTATGACGATTGACCTATAGAAGTAGTCTAGGGTGTCAGATTGGTGATATTTCTACTTCTACCCCTATAGCCTCGCACTTGCATTCTTTGTTACTCTAGCCTTTTTAATGTAGCTCTCAGCTGTACTTTTAAAAGAAATATAATATGATAAATTTTTTGAGATTTTTGATTTAGAATTATTTATTATAATACTAAAACCATAATAGCATATTAATTTATAAATATTCACGCGGGTTTCCAATTGTCATCCATGTAAGAACTGCCTGGCTTAAAAGATTTTCAAAGTCTGGCTGCTTTCTCAGTAGTGGAGCTTCCTAACTTGTGTTTCTTGTAATTTGAACTCTTGGCCTTGCGTTCAACAAGCCAGTGCTTTAATCACTGGACTACACTGTGTATTTTATAAAACCATATCTAAAGACTTCACAAGCTTATACAGCTTGCATGGGCTTGTATTACTGCAAGCTTATTAGAAGTGGTTTTATGTACGAACTATTATAAGATGAAAGGCCGCTGCCAATTACAGTCAAGAATTTTAAAAATCAAACACTCAAAAATAAACATCACATGTGCATAATTTTTTTTAATTATGCAGCACACAAATGACAAATAATGCTATAAGTAAATCACGCAAATAATATAAAACATCGTAAAGGTAGAATAGTTTATAGAGAAAGCACAAAATGTATATACCTTAAACAGATGTTGCTGAATTAATAATTAAAAATAGACACTGAAATCCTATCATGGCTAAGTTAAATATGGGTGGGGTGTCAAACATGCTACTTATCAGCTAAAATACATATGTATAATATAGAAAGAAATCTATTTAGAATTTAAGCAAAATATTTAGTTGTAGAATAGACAGTATTTTGAGCAAATAAAATATTTTAGCGATTTAAATTTTTCGTTAGTTAACCCTGATGGACACTAATCAACCTTTCAAATAAGCTACAAAAGCCTTTCTACTGGTCACTCAATAGCAATCTTTTGGTCAACTCTCACCTGATATATAGTACTATAGTTTGGAGTTCTTCCATTTTACGGTACATTTATGCGGTAGAATTCATTTACTAAGAGCTTTACATATAATTGCCTAAAAGTTTTAAAAATAACGCCTTGATCACGCACACACACCACACACCTGCACACAATGCACACATTGCACACAATGCACTCAATGCACTATTATGTAATCGTTGTATATTTTGTTCTATTCTCCATTTTTGTATTTTAGCTTTAGCTAAGTTTTATTTACAAATAAAATTCAGATTAAGAAAGACCTCATCAAATATTTAAAACAACCAATCAATAAAATGTTGCAAACTAAACTTGTTTATTTTTAGAGGTTGAAAAAACTCGACAATTAAAGATAGCATATTACTGTGTTATATATTATGTAGGTCCTACTCATCAGCTAGTCAATTTCTATTAGTGGGCATCTTAATGGCATTTTCCACATTCTAGGCTGGCTATGACTTAATAGCTTAATATAACTTAGTAACCTAATATTCTCATGACGAAGGCCACATCGTAAACTTTATTTTAAGCTGGGAGGAGGGGCATATCATCAGTGTTATTCAAATTACTTTATTTCAAAAAGTTATGAATCAATACACAATCAAGTCCCAATAGTTACTGCAGGCTACATGTTTTGCAGCATGTGTAAAAATAATACAATTAGAAGGTAGTTTTTAACTCAAATTCATGTATCCGTGCGCATGAAAAGTAATTTTAGCATCATGCCTTTGAGAGCCACATAAATATAAGCCGTGGGCCACATCCGGCCTTGGGGCGCCTGTTGGACAGCCCTGATCTAAGTTAATACACAGTAGAACATAACTGTATAATTATGTACAAAAAATATCCCGCAGCAATTGTAGATGCCATATATAAAGATTGGAACATAATAATTTTGCTTTACAGTTTCTTGGCCCATCTTTTCCAGTATACTGCCAGATTCTAACCAGCACAGATCTACCACGCAATGATCTGGAAGATTTTACTGGACCAAAATATTTTTAAAGTAGAGTTACAGAAAAATTGAAGTTGGTACTTTTTTTGTAGTACACGATATTTATTTAATTACTGTAAATCTACGGTTATTTTTAGAAGCAAATAAACTCAAATATTTACCCATAAACACGATAAATAATTATATGTCTAAAAAATTGCTGCTCTACTGATGAAGGTAAAAGGCAAAAGCTTTGCTTCAAAGCTGTTAACAAGTCAAACTAAGGAAGAAAAGAATAATTAATTAAAATGAACTGCTCTGGAATAAAGCTACACACACACACGAAATGTATTAGAAAGTAAAACTGTAGGCTGATCAAATCCCATGAACTTCAACTTCATGAATATTCAAGTAAGTTGTAGCATTGAACAGAATCTGAACAAAACGACCACTGATTGGTTGTTTACAAGTAGCCAGGGTGTAGTAGTTGTTAAGAGCTCCATCATGGTAGTAACACAAGACTTCAGGGTTTGTTCCAGTAAATTCTATCTCTTCTTCTGCCATGGCAATTGTAATCTCAGCGTTTAATGCTCTTTCCCTTGTATGTCCATGATTTGCTAATCAAATTAAAAATTATATAAAATCTAAGAACTTGTGTTCACAACTGCCTTTAATGCTTATTTTTATGCCAAGAGTAAAAGTTAGAATAGAATTTTGCAGTGCATTTGTCAATAAAAATTGAAACATAATATACATGTATAGTTGTTATCAGGTACTGTACATCAAAAAATACCGGCATCCTCTAAAAGAGCAACACAATCGTTGTGATGAAATGGTTAGCAAGTGCCTGCTTGCTAGCCAGAGGTTTTGGGTTTGATACATAGTGGAAACAAATGTTTTAGCAGTTTTGTTAGCATGTTGACACCCTTGAAAAGGCTTATTAGTAGATGTAATATTTTGTTTTTTGAATAAATTGAGGAGTTATTAAATCATTTTCCTCAACAATTTTAAACACTTTTCGAACATACTCAGTTCTTATTAATATTAATCAAGGGAGCAAAATATTAGAGATAGGTATGCTATAAAATGTCATAAAAATCTTGTTAATATCAATTGAACAATGCAAGTATTATAATCTCACTACACCAATAAGATATATAAATAAAGTATAAACTATTAATATTAAATGAATAGATAATTTTACTGTGCAGTTTCGATATCTGTCTTTGAAATAATAATTGTGTCGATTATTTTTGTTACACGCAAAATTTCAATTAAGCAAAGCTATTTAATCTTATTAAAGAAATAGGTAAGCTTTTTTTAACTTTAACCAGCTTCTAAAGGTTCTAAAGAGCAAAGAGCAGCTAGTGTCTAGGGGTCTAAAGTGTTTGCTTAGTAAACACAAAGGCATGGGTTAGAACCTTGGCAAAGGCCATTGATGATATTAGAAAGAGCATCTAGTCATAATTGCCTCTGTGCCCCATCTGAATAAACTCTTAGCCGGCTTTAAAAGCAGCCCTTTCCATCAGGGTCTTCTCATAGGGATGGCAACTATAAACTCTGTGAATTTTTTCTAAGTTATTTCTCACTTGTCTTGCATGGATATAATTGTAGTCCTGCACTGGTAGCCTCCCATTTTGAGTTAATTCAAGTTTAAGTTTTATATATGCCATAAATACTGGTCAAAAAATTGAAGTTAAACACATTTTTAGTTTTTATGTGAATAAGCTCTTTCAAATTTATTTAGTGATCAGTTTGAAAAAATATGCAACTCACTGTCTCCTCTGTTAAGGATGTTGACAGCCCAGACACAATAGACATCAACCAGATCCACCCTCCACCAGGGTCTGTGTTCAAACACACTATGAGCCATTGAAATTCTATCTGTCAAGACATCGTAAATACCATCAACTGCTTTAGAGGCTTCAAAAGAATGTTTAGAACTCGCAGCAATATAGTTGCTTGAGAGTTTTGCCGGTTTTCCTGCAAAAAATATTACAAAGTTTTGGATACTTTTGACTTAAAATATTCACAATGAAAAAGTTATCTTTAAATAATGTTCGGCAATGTTAAAATTTACTTTAAATTCTAAAGAAAATATTTTCTTTTTATGGTAATACTAATACCCTGTGCTAGCAGCTTATTTGGCTGTACATTCGCTCTTTGGGAAATCTGAATGGAGTAGTTTGACTGTGGCCCTCTCCACTCAGTAAACAAATGAGGATTCACACATTTCTTCAGGAAACATCTTTTATTTTCAACATCATAAACCATTCTCAGGCATTTCTTGTTTTGTGTACATTTCAGCAAACAGATTTCGGCAACTTGACTGAATATTGATTCACCAGTCATATGATCTGTGACTGACATGTTCCCTGGTACACTGTATTTTCTGAATCTGTCAATGCTAATGTCACATTGGCTTGCGACGGACACCACAAAGTGGAGTAAAGCTAAAAAGAAATAAATAGCACCCAAGTGTATAATGATAGAAAAAATTTTTTCCTATCTCCACTTTTCGGAAAATGACACAAAAATAGACAGCATATTGTAATGGCACCTATTTAGCACTCAGTCTAGAGTTCTAGCTATTCTTCTAAACTGTAAAATATTGGAAATATTATTCTGGAACAAGAAAAAGTATAATACAGTGCACTAAACCATGCAGTCAATAGGTCATTTAAATGTAGAGATATAATTAAACACCTTATAAATTGCATATTTTGTTTCAAGTCCAAGTGACACAAGCAGGTTTAATGTCAATTCTATATACTGGTACTATAGTAAAATCTTCAACTAAACTTCAGGTAATCAGAAATTATTCTTTTATTATCTAGCAATAAAAAAGTAAATAGTCAAACTAAACTGCAGAATCTAACAAGTCTTTTTTACTAGTGTGCTATTTCTATTTCTCTTTGATAGGCTTATCTTTGTATTATATGCCACTATAATTTACATAAAACTTGCCATCCAAATTTGCATATGTAAATTAAACAGTATAGCCTAAAATATAAAGCAATTACTTGAAAGCATTTAGACTTTACAGCAAAAGGGCAAAAAAAAGTTTGAAGCCATTTTTTCGTATTCTCACTAGTTTAAACTTTATACTACTCCTATACGAACAAGACACAAAGTGACTGCAATAGAGTTATAAGACAAACCGTGTAAGTATAAAATATGCATTTTACAATCTAGACAGCCTGTTTCTCTCTTTGACTCGGTTGCTGAAGGACTGGAAACAAACAGAGCACTGACATAAAGTTGCTTCTAAAATCAATAAGAATCATGCAACCCTAATTAGTTTTCAAGACGTAAGGTACAATTTGCTAAGAAACTTTTTTCAAGTTTTACATATAACTGTAGCGTACATTCAACAAAAGCCAGTCTAATATAATATAACGTTTTAGCTTGATTACAGATTTCAATCTGTAAAAAGCTATTTAAATATTACGTTCAAATAATGAAATTAGTAAATATTATGAATTAGATTAAAACAAATATACGTTTGTATAGGCAGATAATTTTGACAGGTATATGGTTACTATGATTTTAGGTAAAAATGGCACAGGTAATAATGGCACCAGTAACAAGGGCACATGTAAACCCCTGCCCTAATAAACCATAAATTTGAAACATAAGCTTTTTGACTATATTATATTAGCATACTGTCATTAGCATGGTCAGCATGTTTGAGAATTTGAACTTTGAAATTTGTTGTTTTTTTCGTACATGTTTGCTCAGCTTTGTAGAGTTTGTCTCAATGATGTGCCTGAAACTAAGTGCTATACTATTGTAATAAGTAGTTTGTCTTCAACTTTATCTCTGTATGCAGCTTTGCTAGGTAATTGGCTTTGATCGACACACTTATTTAATGGACGTCATCTTTTTATTTCTGCAATTACCCAGTTAATGATTTTATCCCACTTGAACGCTTCACAGTTGGACGCTATTTTTTATTTTGGTACCTAAATAACTGCTGTATTGATTGCTCAATAGCTAACATGTTTATAGCTAATATAAATTACTTGGATTATGAGTCCATTTTTTTATGGATTTCTGTAGGACAAAAATACAGTAGTAAATTAATAATAGACATTATATTTAATGAATATACTTGTGCCTCTGTGAGTGTGAATGAGTGGTAAAATTTGTTTGTTCAATAGGTTTTTAGAAATAGCATAATAATAATAAACACAAAACTAGTGTTTAGTTACATAAGATATGTTATAACAGCTCAATATTTCTTTGATTTGCTTTCATTCCCATTTTTAGATTAAAAATATTGATTAATTTTCTTCTTTTGACGTTATATTCAAAAGTCTAGTTGGTCATATAATTCAACAACATTTTAGATGGGTATGTGCAAAATCAAATCAATAAGTTTTCTTGATAGCTAAAATAGTTGCTCACTCTCAGACATGCAGCTTGTTGTTAAACAGATATTAATATTTTTATACATGAAAGATTAAAATCGGTTACTTACACTTCAAGAGCTAACTTTTATCTCAGAGTACTGAAAGAATTACTTGAAAGAAGAATTATTAAAGTTAAAGCATGCATTGTAGTAGAGTTTTACCTAAACAGGGTGCGGGGGTCTGGTACCCAGCCACCCTCTTTACATTCAAATGTCTTGACTGTGGTATTGTCACCGTATTTAAACCCTGGCATACACTCATATGTGGCTACTGTCACACGCACACGCACACACACAAACACACACACACACACACACAAACACACACACACACACACACACACAAACACACAAACACACACACAAACACACACACACACACACACACACACACACACACACACACACACACACACACACACACACACACACACACACACACACACACACACACACACACACACACACACACACACACACACACACACACACACACACACACACACACACACACACACACACAAACACTTGTTGTATAATAAATACAAGTGATTCCACTCAATTGAATACACACAAATTAAGTGCAACCGCAGAATTAAAAATTATGTCCAATTTAAATATAAATGTGTAGATCAAAACCAATTATACCCAGCCAAGCTGCAGTTCATTCCGATAACAAAGTAGAAATATGCATACAGAAACCAGGTTGAAGACGAGATATTATATAGTAGCAATAAAGTCAGTTTTAAAGACATCTTTAAGACAAACTCTATAACAAAGCTGATCAAACATGGATAGAAAAGAACCAATTATACAGCATGAAATGAAAATTCTCAGACATGCCCAGCCATGCACTAATTAATCATCAACACACTGCCATCCCTACAGATAGAAAAAATTCGTTATCATACATCTAAACTCACATATGCACTCATGGCTCAAAAGCATATATATATGAATTATTCTATTTAAATGCGGTCATGCAGGCAAAAAGGTTCATTTTAAAAAGCAGTACTTAACCCATATTTGAGGGTCTTTTGACAGTATATTAATATAATCCATTAGCTTATGTTTCAAATTTATGGTTTAATATTGTAATGGCGTGGAGCATGTATGCTTCTCCCTTGTCCAATAGGCATATAAACATTTGCAGGCAAAGCATAATTGTATTATATAGTCGCAGAAGTATTATAACATTCCTTTAGTCACATTGTAAAACACCGCACTCTCTGCTGTAGTGGCACAATGATACTGCGTCACTACCGAACCGGTATCCACCGCTGGAACACACCAGCCAATAATAGCCTTCCCTTATAAGGAGAAAATCTGAGCGCCCACACTCATTCCATGCTTAGATGTCTTACAAAGCTAACTATTGTGCAACTCTCTAGATTGCATGTTTTCTTATGTTGATATTATTTTCTATAATTAGTGCTGTAAAAATATCTTAGATTACTCGGTACTCTCTCATAACCAAGTAGGAGGAAATGTTTTAACAGTGCAAATACGCAACATAACCCACATTAGTCGTAGTACACAAACTACAACAATATGGCAGCTTTGTGACAACTTTACTAATGTGTAGTCAAACTTAAGCATTATATACAATTTCCGACTGATTTTTGTTGAATGTACACTGCGGTCATGTGTAAAACATGAACAAGCTAGTTTAACAAATAGCACTTTATATCTTGAAAACTAATTAACTTTGAATGATTCTTATTGATTTTAGAAACAACTTGTAATATCAGTGTGTTTTATGTTTGTTTCCAGTCATTTTTAATCAGCAACCAAAGCTAAAGAGATGAGCTGAATGTCTGGACTATAAAATGCATATTTTATACCTTAAAGGTTGGTCTTATAACTCTTTTGTAGTCAAGTGTGTTATATGTATATATGATTAGCATGTAATTTAAACTGGTAAATTAAATACTAGGATTATTTGTTTTAAATTTGTTTTTGCATCTTTGCTCTAAAAGATGTTAAACTTTAAAGCTTTTAATATTCTAGGCATTTATGTTTTTATAGTTACAAATTTGAATGGCAAAAAATTATTTTACGTGATTTAGTGTCATATCTGGAAAATATCTCTTTGGCAGACTCATACAAAATAAATCTGTCAAAGAGATTAGTAGAAATAGCACACTAGCAAATAAAAACTGTTTAGACTCTGCAGTTTAGTTCGACTATTTATTTGGTTCATTTGCTGACCAGAATCGTAGTTTAGTTTTTAATAGTATGAAAAGGACTTTAAATCTTTTTTGTGTCACTTGATCTTGAAACAATTTGTTAGAATTAATTATGCAATTCGGGTATTTAATTATATCTTTACATTTAAATGACCTATTAACATGTTTTAGTGCGCTATATTATATTTTTTCTTAGTTTGAAGTAATTGTTTTAATATTTTACAGTTTAAAAGAGTATAGCTAGAATGACCTTAGACTGAATGCTAAATGAATTCCATTACAATTATATGCTGTCTATTTTTGTTCTCTCCAGAAAAGTGTATATAGGAAAAAAGCTGTTCTATTATTATGTATACTTGGATCATGCTATTTATTTATTTTCAGCTTTTTTCCACCTTGTGGTGTTTGTCACAAGCCAATGTAACGTTAGCATTGACAGATTCAGAAAATACAGTGTACCAGGGAACATGTCAGTCACAGATCATATGACTGGTGAATCAATATTCAGTCAAGTTGCCGAAATCTGTTTGCTGAAATGTACACAAGACAAGAAATGTCTGGGAATGGTTTATGATGTTGAAAATAAAAGATGTTTCCTGAAGAAATGTGTGAATCCTCATTTGTTTACTGAGTGGAGAGGGCCAGAGTCAAACTACTCCATTCAGATTTCCCAGAGAGCGAATGTACAGCCAAAAAAGCTGCTAGCACAGGGTATTAGGATTACCATAAAAAGAAAATATTTTCTTTAGAATTTAAAGTAAATTCCAGCTTTGTAAAACATTACTTATTAATTTTTTTTCAACTGTGAACTTTTATAAGTCAAAATGACTTGATAATTTGTACTTTATATTTAAAAGCTTCAATTATATTTTTTGCAGGTAAACCAGCTAAACTCTCAAGCACCGGCATTGATGTAAGTTCCAAATACTCTTTTGAAGCTTCTAAAGCAGTTGATGGTATTTACGATATTTTGAGAGATGTAGTTTCAATGGCCCACAGTCTCATGGAACACAGACCCTATGGTGGAGGGTGGATCTGGTTGATGTCTATTGTGTCTGGGCTGTCAACATCCTTAACAGAGGAGACAGTGAGTTGCATATCTTAATAAACTGATCATTAAAGAAGTTTGGAAAAGCTTATTTATAAGTCAAAAAATGGTTAAACTTAAATCTTTTGAGAAGTATTTATGCCATGTATAAACCTTAAATTAACTTTGAACCATGCAGGGCTACAACTTTTCCCGTAAGACTAGTGGGAAAAAACTTAGAACCTGATTCAATTCAAATACCTAACTAATTTTAATTTTTGCTTTTTTGAATAAAAATAAGCAAAACAGTTGTTGACGCAAGGTTTTTTAGGTTTATTAATTTTAATTAGCCTATAATAAACATACTTGGGAAAGAGCATTAAACGCTGAGATCACAGTTGCCATGGCAGAAGAAGAGATAGAGTTTACTGGAACAAACCCTGAAATTCTGTGTTACTACCATGATGGAGCTCTTAACAGTTACTACACCCTGGCTACTTGTGATCAACCAATCAGAGGTCGTTTTGTTCAGATTCTGTTCAATGCTACCACTATTTTTAATATTCATGAAATTGAAGTTCATGGGATTTAATGAGCCTGCAGATTAGCTTTCTAATACAGCTCCTGTGTGTAGCTTCATTCAAGGTTAATTCATTTTTGTTATTGTTTTCTTTCTTATAGCCTTGACTTGTCAACAGTTTTGAAGCGTTGCTTCTGTTTTACTTTTGTCAGTACTGCAGGTGTTTTTAGACATATTGTACTATTGTATTATATTATATTAGTTTATTCCTTCAGCACAATAATTGTGTTTATTATAAAATCTTTAAGTTCCTGTGCACATTTGTTTTTAAAAAGTTACATGTTTACATAAACTAAATAAATGTCATGTACTAAAAAAGTAGCAGCAACAATTTTTTCTGCAAGTCTAATTTAAAAAGATTTTAGTCCTGCAAAGTCTTTTAGATCATCCAGTGCTGCTTAGAATCTAGCAGTATATTAGGAAAAATAGGGTAAGAAATTGTAAAGCAAAATAATATGTTGTAATCTATAATTGTAGTAGCATACTGTTTATGCATATAGTGTGTGTGTGTGTTTTGTGCGTGTGTGTGTGTGTGTGTGTGTGTGTGTTACATAAATGCAACAGTTTATTAATACTCTGAGTTGCTTTAATAACCATTTTTAGATTAAAAATATTGATTACTTTTCTTTTTTAAATAATATTGTAATCTAGCTAGCTAGATTACAAGTTTTTATATCAAGGAAGATTATCGATTTGATATTGCAAAAATTTAAAACTTTGCTAAGTTATATAACTATCTGAATTTAAATATCATTTAAAAAAGAAAAGTAATCAATATTTCTAATCTAAAAATGGTTATTAAAGCAACTCAAAGCTAAAATAATTACTCCCTGTACTTGAGCAGTTTCTTGTTAAACAGATACTAATTGTATACATAAACACACGAAATATTAAATACAGTTACTTGCACACTTTAAAAGCTAGTTAAAACTACATCATGTTTATTGATTTTGTTTAAAATTCTTTTTTCAGATTATGTTTAATTTTCTACCAAAAAAGGAAGAAAAACTGAAACTTCAAGCAGAATGAATATTTTATATTTGCATGACTGCCTAACCAGTTATACATTATTAAATATATACAAATTTAGATAGACTAAGTACATAAATGTATATTATATGAAGAATCTATATTTAAAAGCTAATATTATTGAAAGACTTTTTGATTTTAGAAGATTTATTAGTATAGAAATACATGTTTATTTTAGTATTGTAGGCCTATGTTGTTTGTAAAAAATGCACATATTTCAATTTATTTGTTTACTGTTATATTATGACATATATTTTTGTGTTGAAATGAGGAAGGTTTTTCTATAAAGTGTCATTTATAAATTACTCTTCACTGTCATATGCATACAAATATTCATGAAATAGCGATTAACAAGGGAAAACTAAATTTTGTTACTTATTTAGGTTACCAAACAACTCTGCTACTAGATATTAGGATGGCAATTGCTTACTTGACTTTCAGTATAAGTTAATACTAAGGTAAGTAGCTTTTGGAAATGTAGAGCAAACATTTCTTTGATTCCAACTGATGATTCAACTCTTGTATGCTGAATGTTTTCATCTATTATTATTCACTTATGATAAGAAGGTAGGCACAGTAATGGAGTAAATGAAAGCCTATGTTAGCCGTGTTATGTGTTGGGAAGATAACAAAAAATGTTGCGTTTTCACCCCTGACCTAAACCGAACTATAATAAAATAAATGAAAGAATTTAGGCTATTGAGACTTCTCTCCTGAATTCTAGAGATAACTCATTCACATACATATTATACAAGTTTCAATATTTGCATTATTTGTGCAAATTTTATTTTTTTGTTCAAGCTATATTCCATTAGACTTCTACCACATGTCATAATATATATTATATAGTTATAACTATGGCAAGTGTAGTTTTGGCAACATATAAATTATGCATTCTATGATCAATTTATTAATCTTTTAAATTAAAATGCTATTCTTCAGATGCTTTATAATCACTTTTCTGTTAAAATATATTGTGATTAAACAGATCAAACTTGAAAAATACAATACCGCCATGAAAATAATAACTGCACAACTTCTGAAACAAGAGTTTGACAAAAAGAATCTTAGCAATGCTTAAGCCTGTGACTCCGCGTCATTGACTGCCACGTCATCTAGTTTTTGTACCGCCTCTCCCGTTTCTCCTGTCTCCTCCTTTGGCTGGGAAGGACCAAACAGGTTTTCCTTCATCTTGGTCAGATGCTTACCAATTGTTAACACATCAAAAAAGACGATTGCGCCAACGAGGGTGCCTAAGATTATGAGAGTGACTGTCCCAAATGTGGCCGAACCTTCACTTTCTTCTGGTTTGTGAGTGAATGCTGTGACTATCTCGATAATTTCACCTACAAATAGAAACGAATTTTGAAAGATGTGAACGTGGCTCTTTATCTTGATATTGCAGTACATGATCAGTTGTTGAAAAATTGAACTGAGTTAAGTTATTGGCATAAAGTAAGCACAATGACTAAGCAGAAAAGTTGTTCATCAAGCAATTTTTTTCCCAATTTTATACTTAATCAAATAGATATGTACAAAGTTTAGGGTTAGTTTTTAGTATAAACTATGCTTCTATAACAAAAATTACAGCTGTGTCATGTCATCTGATTCATATAGAAAAGCTGCCAACCTTTACATGGCAGCTAAAACGTGTGAAAATAAAAACAGACTTTGTAAATTTAGCCTGGTTCTATTGAATGCATATATAATGCTTACGCATGTACAATATATGCGTGTGTGAGCGTTTATGTCCATATAATGTAATCATAAAACTTCTATAGCAGGAAATGTTGTGTATTTCAAACTCAAGTATTACCAAACAATACTAACCTATACAATCAGAGACAAATGTTGGACTCCATTCTCCATCTTCATTGCAAACTACTTCTCTAAAATTCACCACAAAAATTATCAATTTTAAAAAGTTATAAAATTGCTCTGCACAAAATACTCTACTCAGCATCTAACTCGGTCCAAATTAAACTAAATATAATCACCATTAACCATTCTTCTGGGAGTAAACAGTGATCATTAGAGTAGTAAGTGAGATAGATTAATGAAGTAAGTAGTTACCTAACTTGCAGCCCATCAGAGAAATACCACGTGGGATCAATGCAGGTATAGTTTACTTTATCCCCAAATCTATACACTTCACCATTCGTATTGTTCCAATCATGTACAAATGTATCTGATCTGTTGGGTGGAGTGCCAAGGCATCTTTTTCCTTAAATAAATTTAAGAGTCCAGAATTAATCGCTTAAAAATAGTATTAACATCCGCAAAACAAATCACATCTGCAGAAGATTTCCCCGTTGAGTCAAATTATGACCTCATTCACACGGCCTACAAAGATTGCTATATTACTTTATTAATTTAAAAAAGGTTATAGAGGACAACTCCAAGCCTTTGACAGACGAGTTGACATATAGTCTGAGCTACTCACTCTCGCAGCCTGCAGCTATCTGCTTATCCCACGTCTCATCAAGCTGGCAGTAAATACTCTTCCTTGTGGTGGTATCAGGATATCTCATACCCTTCACACACGAGAGGACAACTTCTGTAAACACTGCCCGAGACTCTGTGGATTTCTCTGTATTTGGTACCGTGTATTCAGGGCACGTCATTTCTGAATTGTAAAATACTGGATTTTATAGCATATCTTGATGGAAATGTTGCGTGATCGTTGAGATGTGAAACAAATGCTAACCTCAATCAAAAATAATTCGAGACCAGTATATTTCAGATAATAACTGCATTCATATTCATATGAAGTGCAACACTGAATTATAAAACAGTTTTATACTAAACTACTGTTGCTTAAAAACATGGACATCATGTGATACTCAATAAGCTTCTTCATACAATTTTCATTCAACAGTTATCTATAGCCGTTATGTAAAGACTTTTTATTGAGCAACTGTTAGCTATAGCAAGAAAACTGGACCGAGCAAAACTACAAGATTTTCAGAAGTACTGAAAGAATTACTTGAAAGAATTATTAAAGTTAAAGTATGCATTGTAGTAGAGTTTCACCTAAACAGGGAGCGGGGTCTGGTACCCAGCCACCCTCTTTACATTCAAATGTCTTGACTGTGGTATTGTCACCGTATTTAAACCCCGGCACACACTCATATGTGGCCACTGTTCCGAAACTGTTGAGAGGAGTATCTGCATATGCATTGGCTGTGATGGGTCGGACACAGTATTGCTCTGAAACGACAGAAACTTGGCTACACTAACATGTATAAAAGTAATGAAAATTGAAACCATATGCTCTGTATGCACTATATAATCTTATTACAGAAACAATTATTTATTATTTATTAAATTTATAATAAAAATATAATATTATAATACAAAATAATTTCATAAACTTGTGCTTTCCATAATAAAATCTTGCATGTTTGATATTTTTAGCTTTGTAAAGCTGCCACCAGACATTTAATTTATAAAAACTAAACATGACACTCAAATAAATTAAGAGAGGTTTCATTAGAAATGCCTTTAAAACTTTCATATGAGCTCAACTGCCTAAAATGATAATTTTTATGACTCTATAAAATTTAGACAATTGTTTTAAATATATTTAAGACAGCTTTAGAAGCGCTGAAATGGAGTATTTTCAGAAAAATAAAAAAATTTGTTTAAAATACTCAAAAATAGCTTAAAACACGGTCAAATGTATTAAAACAGCATTTCTATCTCTTATGCTTATGTGATGTTTAAAATTAGTTTTTGTAAAACCTAAAAATCATGTTCTCAAATTGATACACCAAAATGCTGTTATTGAGTGTTTTTCTATTATTTAAATGAAGTTTAAGGTCATTTTTGTCAATGCTCTCAAAATCACTAAACAGTATATCTGAGTGCTTTTTTATTTTTGTCAGAAATTCTCCAAAGGCCATATGTAACACAGTGCTTTTAAGTATTTTTTTATAAAATTTGGAAACTCCTCGTTTCAAATTATTATCTAAAACAGCCTTTATATATACAGTAAACAATCTGAAACGAATTATTTCTATTGTGAGGAAAAGTTGGTTTAAATGCTCCAAAACAGTTGAAGATGCAAATAAAAAAAACTGAACCAACTTGTACAGTCGTTGAGGGTATCCCCTTGCCAAGTCTTGTCTGGTGTACAGGTTATGTATCTGGTTTCTCCTTTAGAGAACTGGTCAAACCAATAGCCATCAACACATTTATAGTAGACTATAGTACCAAATTCTATAGTAAGATCTGTACCATTCGTCAAAATCTTATCACTAAAAGCGGGTGGTGGCAGACACTGCTTCGCTGAAAAAGCCAATAAAAGAAATTGCACAGCTAAAGTTTATCAAATGATTAAAAATAAAATTACTATACAAATTATGTTAGTTCAAAATTGACATAAAGCCTATTTTCTTAAGATTGTACATGTAAATGTTATCAACACGAAAAACACATGATCCCAATGACAAGTCTTCATATGCCACAGAATTTCTTCTACAGAAGAACCAAGTCTTTCAACAGTCGACACCAATGTGTTAGTCATCTGACATACAGTCACATGACATACATAGTCACATAACATACACATGGTCACATGACATACACATGGTCACATGACATACACATGGTCACATTAGATACACATGGTCACATCACATACATGGTCACATGACATACACATAGTCACATGACTTACGCTGACACGCAAACTCTACCGGGAGGTCCGGGACCCAAACACCCCCAATACTGCAGACGGAGCTCTGTACAGTTGACTCGTCAGGATACTCCCTCCCTTCCAGACATGTGTACGTAGCAACGGCTCCCTGGGGCACCACAGTATCGCTTGTGATTACACCGGGGTCGGGTGTTATCTCATACGTACCCAACTCCATATCGCCTGGGACTCCACAGTCTGGGAAGTTGAAGAGAAAAAATGGGTATAAAGCAGGTGACAAAGTTGAGTTAATATAGACACGGATTAATATAAAAGTGAAAATTATCAACTGTATGAAGCTTTAGCAGGCACATGGATGTTGCTCTCTGCGAATTCAGCATCTTAGAAGTCATCCAATTGTTGATATTTCATTTAGGAAGTTGAGATTGTATATAATGCTATATGTCAACCACCCATACATAGCACACTACTGCTAAATTATACATATATCTTGTGATAGTTTGCTTCTCACCAGCATATTTCTTGCATACAAAAGGAAGTTTTTTAGAGCAGTCCCAGTCTCTCCACACTCCTTGTATGAAGGGGGTGAGTCTGGCACAACCCCCTTCATCGTCAGGTTCACCAATATCCCATTTCAAGTACGCTCCTGCTTTGCCTGTAGACTCCCACCTCCAGATGTCACCAAACACCTGCTTGTAGCCGATCCAGTAGGACTCCGCGGTCTGAGCTGGTCTGGAAAAAGAGATAAAGTGATAGAGCAAAATCAACATTATTTCAATAATTTACTTTAGTTTACATATTATTCAGCTGGTGACATTTTATATATCAAGCTTATAAAACAAAATGAAATTTAAGCAAATGTCACATATATGCTAAAATTCAGTATATCTACCAAATTTGGTAAGAACTACGAACTTGTATTTGCAAGAGTTTTCTTCTACTGAAGAAATAAACACCAGAAAGGCAATTAGTGACAACTGCAAAGTCATTTTCAAAAAGACTCAAGAACTGAAAGTCGACTAAGAATTCCACGATTGAAACTACATTCATTATTAATTAAAAAATAAATGAACTTTTTCTTGGTTGCTCAAATTTCTATCAAAACAATAAAATTTATTTTAATATCTGGAGGCGAATATTTGTTCTATAAAATGGATCAGAATTGAATGTTGAAAGGTAGAGGAAACCTTAATATATGCCGGAATTTTAAAGTAGAATTTCTTACCCCAAGTTGTATGTAAAAACATTTTCCCCATCATCGTCTATATAGAGCAAGTCAGCATACCCTTCTTCGCATGCCAGCTGAGCAGCTGCTTGAGTTGTGACATTGGAAGAGAAATAGTAGCAGAAGAGCCCACTTTGCACCCACCCATCGTCACATACGCCTACAAATATGCAGTAGGTGGTACCTGGCAGTAGCAGATCTATGGAGTCAACACACTAACTACTATTACAGTACTCCCGCCGTAGCTCACGAATCCCTTCAACACCAGGTTCCATAGGTCATGAGAAGGGATTGAACCCCTGTTTTCTGACTGACCACCATTTTTCGAGTCAATTTCAAATTGTGAGTAAGTAACGCTGCCTTTATTGGAGAAGCTTTCTAATGCATAAACGATGGGGAAGGAGGGATGAAATGTCTGGTTTTGATAGTAATTGATAAATTAAAAGTCAAATGCAACTGTGCATAAGTTGAAAAGTTTAGATTAAATGGTTATTTGCTGTATACAAGTTTATGTATGTGTGTACAGGAACAAATTGGCCAAATTTAACAAATAGTGAGCTAAATCTGGGATTTTACTATTGAGGTTTCGTACCATAGCTTCGTGAGATATGGAGGGAGCATTGCAGTCACTAGCAGTCAGTCAATAGAGGGAACAACTATTATATAATACAAACACATTAGTAGATCACTAACCTGTCACTAGGATACTAGAGGAGTGAAGACACAGCAAGAATGTCCAAACCTAAAATATATAACGAAAGATTTGAGTGCAACAACTTTCTTTTATAGTTTGAAATCTATGATGTAATTTGCAACAACTAAACTTTACATTTTATTAGATACATATGTTATATATAAGTGATAGGACAACTGAATTTGAACACAACTACAAAAAAAACAACAACTTACACATTCAAATCTCAACATGTTGCGTATTTTGATCTAGTCCACCATTTTGTACACAGGGTTGATAAGGAATGACACAAGTGATTACATCAAGACAAATATTCAATCAATAATTATACCTTCACATATATATAGAGAAATATTCTTTAGGTGTAAAAAACCCTCCTCAATAAATATGAATACAATTGAATACTTGACCCTTTGTCAATATTATGACAATCAATACAATAACAATTGTTCAGAACAATGTGAAGATGGTAGCCATAACACAGGTCAACCAAATAGTGGCCTTTGTCAAGACAGAAAGCTTTAACAATAGTAATGCCATGATGTTTAGACTATCTTTTAACATAATATAGCCTATAGCCCTATACCATGCTAAATAGAATCGTTACATCAAAGATCAAATTAAATAATTATGATGTAGCTTGTGAACCATCAAGTACTAAATTATTAATGTAAAAAACTTACTTTTGAAATTGATCTGTAGGACTTCTATGTAGAATTAGTAACTTTAGATTACCAAATGGCAATCGGCAGGTTTACTTCTTTAAGAAAAACATTTAAAATTTTAGTAATAGGTAAATAAAAATACACTGTTAATATTTTTATACATCATAAATACAATTTATTTGGTTATATAAAAAATCAAAGCCGTACAAGTTAAAAACATTCACTCAAAAACTAGAAAGCTCCACCACTACTGAACATGATTCAATTTAATTCTCTGCATGTATAAAAATTGAAGTAAACTTACTAAAATCATGGACTAATGCACACAAGTAGATCTACCAAAGACAATGTAAACGTTAGAGTCTGGGTACGAGGACGGAAAGTGAGTGGTAGAAGAGTGGCAGCAGCTAATTGTTGTTACTAGCAGAAATATCCTCTACACTTGAGCCAAGCTCCGAGAGAGATTTAATGTTGACCAGCTCCGATTTGCCATCTCTATCCGTGCTGCTCGTATAGGAAATAGCTGACAGCTCGGGTTCCGACAGATGTATCACCTCACCGGCAGCGCTGCTTTCGTCTTTGCTGCCCGTAACAGAGACAAAGTCATTAGAACTGTAATCATCGTCAACACCAGGTGTTTCACTTATGAGTGTTGACTGCAACCGCCCTGTGTCAGTTTCACGGGAGCTGATGAGCTCAGCAGGTGCTTGCTTACTAGAAGCGGGTGCTTGTTTACTAGAAGCAGGTGCTGGCTTGTCTGCACCGGAAGAAAGTCTGTCTGAAGATTTATCCTGTGCTATGGGGTCATCGGGAAGGTCAGGAAATCCCTCTGTAGACTTCATAACATCTACAGCTGCTGCAGCTCGTGGAGTCAGTTTCGGCGTTTCCAACTCCGACACATCTTTCAACTCAAATGCCTTTATCTTAAAGGTACCAGGAGAGAGTGCTGATTCCGTAATCATCTCTGCGGCTTCAGACTTGCCATCTGCTTTGGATTTGTCTTTCCTTTTCTTCTTCGCCTTGGTGGGACTTTCCACCTGCATTACAGATTACCGGCGTGAAAATCTTGAACGATGTTACATGGTAATATCAAATTTAAATGGAGTTTAAGCAAAATAATTTACTTATACAGTGTTTAAAAAATAAAATCAGTGCAGCAGCAAATAGCATGCAACCTCGATCAGCATTCTCTTTGGTACACGAGCAAATAACTACCAATCAAAGTGACTCATCACCATACAGCCACTATACAAAGATCCACCACCTAAACAATTGCAAAAATCTATAAAAAATTATTGAACTAATAAAATCTTATAGCAACAAATCACGAGAAACTGTTGAACAGTAAATAAATAAAAATAATATATTTCATCTGGTAGCTCTTTATCATGCATTGCAAAATATTTCATAAATAAACCATGCTAATTATAAAAAATAATACATAATGCAAACAGCTTGAAGCTACCTTACCTCACTCTTCCTTGCTGTTAAACAGATATAAACATACAAAGAGTGATTATTTTCAAAGTCTTTGCCACCCGGCACTTTTTACGTCTGAGAAAGTTTAAAATTCTGACTAATATTTAAATGTATTATATTTACCTCAAAACAATAAAAGGTGAATAGTGCTGTATGAATGCAACAAGCAAAGTTAGGGACACATTTTTAGGCATCTTATTTTGATGATGCTGTAATAATTTGTATACAGTGTACAGAACACATTGTTGTCAGGCATCAAATCTCAATAGTAAAAAAGTGTCATGTGACAGAGGACCTCTAACTTCAAATTCAAAACATTTTGAATGATATCATAAGGCTGAGGGAAACTAAACTCAAGTACGGCTCATTACTTGCCCCTTTGATGAGTAACAAAGCTGCTTATGCATAGCATAGTCACAAAATTTAGCTAATAAACATTATTTTAAAATATTGAAATTCTAAGTTCAACTGTTATCATAGGGGAACTTCTCCATAAAGCCGATAGCAGCAGTTTGATATATTTCAGAAATGAAAGAAAGAGTTGTGTTCTCTTAATACAAATGTTGAGCTCAGGTTGTTAATGTTTACAGACTACTTTACAACATTTTCATGTTGAAAACAAATATCAGCCAAAACATTATGCAACAGTACCAATTATTACAGGAACTAGTTCTAAAGCATCTAACTACCAGGTATTTCCTTTGACACTTGAACTAGTGATAGTCAGAGAGGAAACAGCTAAAAATATACTCACGAAAGCTTCAGCTTGCTCAGCCGATCTGACAGCAGCAGCAAGTGCTAGCACGTTCCCGTCTGTCATGATCTCAGAGTACGTCTTCTTGGGTGAGTCAGAATCAGGTGTCGGCTTGATGATGTCATCACTTTGCAGAGCTATCTGTCTCTTCAGCACATAGTCACTGCAACACGTGACACAGTAGGTACAACACGTGACACAGTAGATATAACATGTGACACAGTAGGTACCACACGTGACACAGTACGTATAGCACATGACACAGTAGATCTACACTGTTTACTACTACATTATAATGCCATCCAGCAAATATTCAGGTAAAGTACCTGTAGCTATGTGAAATGTTTGGTTGCCGTGGTGATTGAGACTGCAAAGGGGCAGGAATGGGTGAGGAGGTGCCAGCAAACGTATCCAATCCGGCTTCCTGTATCAGATGTCCCAACCTGCAGTTATATAACTAGACTAGTCATTTCACAATTCACGTTAAACAGTTCATCTGGTACGGTGGAATTAAACAGAGTTGTCTGCCTTCCACTACTTGAATACAAACTCAAAAGAAAAAATTGGTTTCATTTTTACAAAGCGAATAGTTTTAAAAAAATTAGCAGAAAGGCTTTTTTCATATTTTTTACTCGCAACACCAGATGTGTAAAGAAACAGAAGCATATTATAATGTGGCTCCCTTGTGGCATCTTGCCAAAATTTAGGACTACGTGGGAATTGCAACCAACACCAACGCACAAGACTTTGACACGCAATCAGCATGTATTACAGGTTGAATACGTACCCAGTGTCTCTAACCACGTCCAGAAACTGATTAAACTTAGCAAATGCTGCCTCAATCTGAGTGAACAGCTCCTCGTCACCGGCAGCATCTGTATGAGATGCACGGCGTAGCTGACTTTGAAGACGTCGATTCTCTCGAGCAAGTTCCAGAGCTCTGTCTTCGGCAGCCAGTCTCGCCGCCGACTCCTCCTTCAGACGTCTTTTCAGGGAAATATTCTCAGCCTGCAGAATGAATCTAATGTTTCAGTTTACTCAGCTTGGCAGCATTATAGGTGACCTGAACAGTGTCTTAGAAGTGTTTGACATCTCATTCATTTGAAAAGTTTGTGCTTGGTCAGCATGGCGGCCATTTTAACTTAAAATTACATCAAAAAGTGTCAATTTTAATTTAATTTTGACCTACTTCGAAAAAACTCGCTTGACTACATTAACAGTTTACGTGCTAAATTCAAAGTAAATGACAATAACCTGCAACTCTTTTAGCATAGCCAGAGTTTCCTGGTCACTTTTCACTACTCTTTGTGGGCTGGAAGACACACCCCCCTCAATAAATGATGAATGCTCAGATGAGCTCACACTATCAAGCTCCGTCTGCTTCTTGTGAACTGATGAGTCATGAACACCAGGTGATCTGGGAAAGAGAGAGTATGTTAGTATATTCATAGAAAGCTACACAGACAGCTAGCCCTACTTATGCTACAGCTGTGCGATAGTCTATAGCCAACGTCTCCTACTTTAGTGAGCAATACAGCTTGGAGTCACTTAGGCTACAATAATAGTCCAACTAATCCCTGTATACAGTTCACCATAAACTACATTAACACATGCTTCAACAATGCATGACCTGACCACTGAAAATTGGGTCAGTTTATTTCATTTCATGCAAACCAGAAAAAAAGAGGCAAAATTTACCCGTTGCCTGAAAATTATAAAAGTTGCCCAACTGAATTCAAATATATAAACGAAAATTTGATCTATGGGGGGAGGGGGGTCATTCAACGTCATCAGTATATGACGATACATTTCACTATATTACATGATCAACAGCCTTGGTACTAGACTTTTGCATATGTGAGAATAGTCTTAGCTATTCTAAATCTAGTCCTGGTAATGCTGTCACCCACCATGAATAGCTGATACATTATTATACGGCATAGCTGACAGTTACCCAGTAACAATTGCAACTACGATACAACACAGGTTTACTTACAGGTGCTGATGTACAACTGCCCTCTCAGCTGTTCTCCAAGGTAGACCTCGCTGCTTAGGGACAGCTCTGGGAGTGATGGGAGAGCCAGACACCGCAGCGGCAGCAGAGGCCGACCGTTTCCGTGGTGACTTGGACAGCGTCACAGTCTTGGATTTGGAAGGTGTGCGGAAAGCTGCATGCGGTTTCTAAAGAACAACATAAAAAATTTAAGCAGAATTTCAATGATTAGTCATATTATTAGAAATCCCTAACAAACTTTAAACATGGCACGCAGAGATAGTATTTGGCTGCTGTAATTCAGCTGTGTGACTTTCCCGTATTACAGACACCACGCTATACTTTATATTTTATTACCACTTCTAGCTGAGTAAAAAGTGTTGCGCTGTCTAAACAGAGCTTTTTAGATATAATCTAAATGTGATATTTTTATAAGAATGAAGTAGTTTAAAATGATACCCCATGATAGCCTAAGGAGCTTACCCTGGCTAAGCTGCGTCGGCTGCAATATATTTCTTTTTTCCTCTCCGTCTCAACGGGAAGCCAAGAAAACTAAAATTATATAAAATCATCGCGCAATGAAATAAATACTTGACACATCAACCCAACCGTTAGCCTAGTTACATCACGAAACAGTAGACTTAATTTGAATCATCTTTAATATAAACATACATCCCAACAATTATTCACTTTACAGTTTGAGAATTTTATTTAATTTCATTTTGGGGAGACAAACAGAAAAATTGATATTTAAAATTAGCATGTTTTCTTTTTTAGCTTACAACAACCAAAAACATTATCACCAGTGTCAAAATAAAGGCTAGCAGTAATACAATATTATATATAATTATCTAAAATATAGAAACGATTGAGATTACAATGCATACGTATAGCATAGAAGCTAGGACATCACACAACATACATAATAGTTTTAAAACATAATAGCTCTGCCTACAACATGTACATCATCAATCAGCCAATCAATTTTTAATGTAACATGTTCTATCACATCTGGCAGCCATTGAAAGTTTATTAAAGCAAACAGCATGCCACAGCAATGCCACACACAGACCTCTAAAATGCTGATACAGGTCCATTGAGCCTCGAAATTCACATATAGCCTCCCATATGAATTACCTGCGTTGTTTTACCATTACTATTGATCATAACCTGCTGTATCACTCTCTCAACTAAGCCTCTATTTACCATATGATTTCCTCTGATGTCTAACACAAGAATGGTGGAGTTTAGCCTGAGTGCGTCCAGCAAATGTTCGGCACCCACATCTGTCAGCCCGCATTCTTGCAGGTCCACAGCTACAACATTATATTTATTTTACAACAAGTTCAGAGGAGTTGTCACGCTTTTACTCACCTAAATTGAGTTTACTAGTAAAGTATTGTTTGCTAGTTTGACAGAGTCTGTTCTCATGCCAGCTCCTTCAGGCTGTACAGACTAATAACCACTTCATACAGACTAAAGATCTAATTGGTTAATCTCACCATAGCACCACAATAAGTCATAACAATATAGCACGAATTTGTACTACTATCTCATGTCTGAGCACCTTTTAGCCAGAGATCATCCTTCAGTGAATCTGCCAAAGCCTTAGCTCCATTATCACCTAACAGAGGGTTTCTGTTGAGGGTTATTCTACGCAGCCCCGGCATACAATCCAAGTCCGGGGCACGGTACCTGAGACTACTCTTCCACGCCTCACTGTGCCTCATTATAGCTTGATGCTACAGAACAGACTCAGACTATTTAATTAACAATACGTGCAGAAGTTAGAATATATGTTAAGGAGAGGGCAACTCTACAGGCATTGTTATTATATAGTGTGTCATCATAACATATATAGCAGAACCTACTATCATATATTACATAACATATAGCAGAAGGATTTAGATAATGGAGTGGCATCATAAATTTAAAAACAATAAAAGTGCTGTCTTGTTGGAGAAACTGTTTCATACATGGTCGGTACTCTATACAAGTGTATATAATGCTAAGGTTTAAAAGTTGTCTGATTTCGTTAGTATAATTTAATCTTATAGTGACAAAAAATGCAAATACAAAACAAAAATATACTATAAATAGTCCATTAAATTTTCAGGTTTCAGTAGTAAAATCAAAAAACAAACTCGTCTTTTTTAGACACTCGAAGAATAACTTATTTGATCAAAAAATTACCTGTGTGAAAGTTTTAAAAATAAATTTTACTCAGCTTCTATTTACCTAGGAAACAAGACTGAGTACCTTAGAATATAGATGGAAATTCCATAGGAAACACCTGTTCTAACGCCTACTACTCCGTTAGGAGCTACGCAACTGTTTATACACACAGCACATATCGATAACATATTCTGCTATGTGTTGCTTAAAATTTACAATGTGGACAAAAACTTAAATGTGAGAGATTGCAGCAGAAAAAATATAACAGTATCTATTTTATCTCAGTGAGAGTTTACGATTTATTTTCCATCAGTTACACAATGGCAGAAAATATGTTACCTAATGTACCTATTTTGACATATATTATGAAAATATTACCACATAAATGATTATTAAAATATATCATGCACATATAAATATTTTAAAATAGTGCTTTTACTTTGATTTTGGGATAAGTAGTATGTTGCATTTAAATTATCTACAAAATATTTCACTCAACGTTTTGAAATAAAAATTTAACAGAGCACTATAAAATTAGGATGTAGACTTTTTTCTGTAATATAATCATTTTAAATTTTCAAAATATTACATACATTGAGATGCATTTTGGTCTATAAAAGGGGAGGAGCTTAGTTTGTTCAAGTACATCTTCTACACGCGACTACAGACACTGTTGGCAGTTTTAATTGAATACTGACATTGATTAAAATCAATATAAAATTACCAACTTTATTGATACATTTAATGAGCATACAGCAATGTAGATATTTCATAAAGTTACATCTAGCGAACTGGTAATAACCATGAAGATCCACAACAAAAGTATTTTAAGCTGATGAAACTGTTCCACACAACAACTAAAATAGAGGACTACCATCGAAAAGGTAAAACTTTATACACAATTGAAGTAATATAATGTAGCAAGAAAGAGTAGATTAACTTGCATTAGAAATAGAATAACTACCTCCGGATGTATTTTAAAACCATAATGAGAATAATATCGCTGAATTTAGTCAACATGAACGTGGTTTTACAATGTCCTACAATGCATCAGCAGACACCTATCATATTCATCACATATTTCTTGTTACAGAAGATTAAGTTAACTGTTTCTATAATAACATACGTATAAATAATGTACTAACTAATCAATTACATATATACATGTAGAATACATAGTATTATTGTGCGTTATGAAAAGCTAGAGGAGGGAGCAATGAACAACGACACTGTGATAACAGATCTGAAAGAATTGACAAAACTACTCATCGCTGACAAAATATCAGACGCCCATCAAGCAGCAGCTACGCCGAATACAACATCCGAGAAATGGTTGTTCTCTTTCACGCTCAGTTTTGTGGTGGCCATCTCAGCATTATTTCTCCTCATCACCATCAGTATACTCGGCATAGTTCTATGTGCCATCAGGTAAACACACTTTATACAGTAAACCAGCATTTTGATACGCTTAGGGCTTTAACCCTAACTCTTCCCAGATTGTGAGTATATGGGGTAAAAATATTTATGCTACAGCAGCTATTCTGTCAAAAGTCAAGTGATATAACAGGGCGGCAGATGGATTTTATTTTCAATCAAATTTGTAAATAATTTTTTATGAAGCAATGTTTTGTGTCTCACCGCTCACGATTTGACCACTGGAAAGCTTTGCCTAACCATTTCCAGAGTAATCAATTTTATTATAGATTAATGTGACCACCACAAGACATGACTCCGCTTTTTTTCTGGAATAAAAGAAGTATCACTGAGTAATTTGATGGTGTTTTGCAGCAAACCCCAAAGAAAATACTAACCCTAACTACTCAAAATTCATGCAGTCAAATTCCTAGTAACATTAGTGCCTTAATGTCACTCAAATGTGTTGAGTCCATGAGAGAAATGAGTGTGACTACATTCACACTAGTTAACTGTCTCAGAACTCATGTCTGATCCTCTCATCTGTCTGACAGGAGAACCAGCAGAGGGGGCTTTCAACCTCTCATCTCCAACACCAACAGCAATGACCTTGAACTCTCACAAATACTGGACCGAGGTGATGGAATGAGTGTCAGCAGCTGTGATAGAACCGATTCATTCACATCAACTGCAATCACCTGCCAATACTGTGGGAAAGTAGCAACTAACAGTGCAGGTGAGAAAGATACATTAGCACCTGTCACCTGGTGTCCAGAAAACTGTCAGAAAAATTCAACTAGAATTAGTGGCAAGCAGCACTAAGACTAGATTTTGAAATGTGAATTTTAACTTAATACAAGATTTAAAAATTATATATATAATTCTGTACTTTAATTTATTTATTTGGTAAGTCAATTTTACTTTTTAAACACTTTTGCAGTTTTGAAAGGTTGAACAGATGCCGTGACTATACTGACAAAATTTAATAAATGTATAACACATTGTTCCCTTTATAGATTCCCCAAACAAGGGCCACCGATCATTAAACAGGGTACAGAAGAGCCAAACAACATTTGCATCAACTATTAAGAACAAGATGAAGAAATCATTTACAGCAGGATCTCTCCGAACTCACTTCGTGTCACCAAGAAATATAAACACGAAACTCATTGGCAAGAGATACCATTCTTACAGCAACTTACTCGCTAGTCAAACTAACCATGAGGTGTGTGAAGATGAGCTGTGAGCTGAAACAGCAACTAACAAACATGAATCTGAAGTATGTTTTGTTCAAAATCTATACCAATTTCTACCACTATAGCGTGAGATCCCTGCAAACTAACTGACTGGTTACATTGCTGTGCAATCCTTGAAACTATACCGCCCTAAGTCCAAGTGACTACCTCCAGACAACATATCTATAAAATTGGGGAACAAAAGTCTAATTTCATAAACATTCTTCAATATTATACCAATTTAATTGATTGACTAGTTAATTCTTAAACACTTAGATTCTTCTGTTTATAGAGAAATTATATTTATTTTCCATGTTAAAGTAGCAACATACCAACTATTGCCTAAAATATATAATATAATGCGTAGTATAATATATATGTGAATATTATTATTTTCAACTTATTTCATGCCTTTTAGATAACAAAATGATCTGATTTTTAAATAAAATAATTTAAATTTTGAGTAATTAGCGAATGATGTATATTTTCAACTGACTTTATACGAACCATTACTTACTGGTAAAGAAACTAGATAGTCATATATTGATTTATTAAGAGTTATGAAATACGTATATAATTTAAATAATGTGACCACTAATCATTAACCAAGTTATGCAATTGCAAAGCGAAGGCACATAGCTTAATTAAGAGTCTTCAAACCCAAAATTTAGAATATATAAAAACTGACACGAGACATCTTCAGTGTAACCAATGAGTTTTCCTCATGGATACTAAAGGTGTGCCAATTATGGACAAACCTTCACATTTCAAATGACACGCAACACGTTGACGTTTCACAATAAAACCAAAGATATGTAAAAGTCTGAAACTAAATAACACCTAGCATAGTGAGCTTATATGAGCAATCTGTGAACGGTGACTAATAATAGGATTGAAATTAAAATTCAAAAACTAATTCAGTGAAACAGAAATTAATTACTCTAATACTATTACTTAAATTACTATGCATTATTATATGATAATTCAATTTATTAGAGTGCATAGAACTTGATGGGAAATCTCAAAACACTAATTATATTAATCTACAGAAAGGAATTTAAACTACACAAGACATGACATGACTCACAGGGTCACTCAAGAGTCAGTATTGACTTGTCAATATTTCTTACTGAGCAAAGAATATGTTATATAAGAAGCTTACATCAATTAGACTAAATTAATAACTAATTGCTCACACTAATTACTATACTGTTTCCATACAACTTAATATATCTATTTGATGAAATTATATGTCTTACGATAAGTCATCCAAACTTGACTAGAAACTATAGCTGCCCTATAACCAAGACCAAAACTTCATACGTAACTAAAAAAAACTGTGAGAAATTCATAAAATTGTCATGCTTGCTTATAGTTTCATGTGGCCATTATTCTACTAGCCACTACTAGAAAAAGAGCACAAAAATGTTTTCATCTCAAATAGACGCTTCCCAGTTAGTAGAAAATTTAGCCTAGCATCTAACTGGGAAGCATCTAACTGAGATGACACCACAAAAATAGTTGTAAGATTTTACTAGAGTTTGCTGTTGGAACTCGCCAAATTAGGAGTCATTATAATTTCTAACTATTTCCCTCCAAACACTGTGGTATAAACTAACAGTAAGAATGGTAAATATAGATAAAAAGCGCTATCTATTTTATTAGTCAGAGTAGAAACCACCAGAAAAGTCCACCACTACATGTTCTGCAAAGCTCACCTTAACTATCTTAGCTATTGACTCTACAGCGCCTTCAGCCAATGAGCATCCACTCAGATTTAAAGAATTCACTGTACTGGCGTTCTTTATTTCTTCACAAAAATCTGAAAGCACATCATTATTCTCATGAAAAAATAATGCCAATGGCTAAAAGAATACTTCTCTCAGCCAAAACCCAGCAGCGTTACAGTGCACATTTACTTCCTACAAGGGAGGGGGCTTTGTTAAAATAGAATGTATATAATATATATTGTGTTGATTACCTAAATGAGACATGGCCTAGTTAGTTCACACCTTCCACTTATGGTTACAAAAGATGATACACGTACAATAGTATCCAAGATACAAGATTTGGATAAAATTTCAGTCATTGAAAAACTTCTGAAAAAATTTTTGTTTATAAAATTGATCGAGTTGAACAAATAATTAGGGAGTTGTGTAGACATAAATAAAATAATGAAATTGTGCTACATGAGATATACTTGTAAAAAACTTTTCGATAAACATTTTGTATAGTTTTACTTGCAGTGAAGCTACTAGCTATTTAATTTGATATAAACACATGTATTTCAAAATAACAACTGTTGAGTCTATTTTTAAAATATTTAGTAAATTCCATTTGATGAATACACGGATGCATGTCAATTTACTAAAACTATATTACAATGCGTATATTTCACAGTCATAGAGTATGGCTGGCAAGCCTGAGCATACTACTATAATACATACATACATTCTACACTATTTTAGTCTACATGTGTTGAGAACTGGTATATTATATTAATTAATATAGATGTAAAGTATATTAGCAATTAGGCTGTCATGTTCAATGTAAATAATGAGTTTTAGACATGCTGGGTTTATGATGAATAGCAGCAAAATAATCCATATTTCTTGTGAGTGTGTAACACTATCTTGCCAAAGTGACATGAACTGAATATAATATTTGCACAACTCAATGTAATAATTATATTTACTTGCCATTTGAATATAACGGCATATTGTAACTTAATCAGAGCAAACTGCCAATATACATGGCATTTCAGCCTACGTTATATACCGGAGAATAGAAGGATAACTCTAAATGTATACTCACTGGTTATAGTGTCCCCAACATGGCTTGAGTCCAGGGAGATACTCTTCAGACTACAGCTTAGGGATATCCCCTGTACAGATAAATAGCTGTATGTCAAAAGCTATGTGAAAATACACACTATATATCTCTGTTATAGTCACAAACCCTGTGAGAAAGATGACAGGTATTGTAGTGTAATTTAGCTATAGCTACAAGGGTAACACTACTCAAATGTGACGTAGCAGTAATTATGCTGTATGCCCTTAGTGATGTCAACAATGGTCTCTCTAGGCCTGAATAATCTATTAATATAGTGAAACACGCAATACGCCAAAACAGTAAATAGTGGCCTACATTGTATGATGCTACATTTACCTTTGAATATTTCTAAATATATTTATACATATAAAATAGCGATTATCTCTTTTCATAGTGCACTCACAACTGTACTAACAAAATCATTACAATATAGGAAGTAAAAAACAATGCAAAAAAGACACATAATTTGGAATATTTTACTGATGCTCCCATAATCAACACTACTAAAGCAAGAGGGAAGTTATCAGCCCTTACCTTAGACAAGAGCATGATGTCACGGGGTCGTAACGGCAACCCCTCCAGTTCAATCTCTCTCAGCCTGTCTGACACAGACAGACAGTCTTTAACAGCTTTACATAGCTGGTAAGTCAAGTCCTTGGAGTGTATAGCCGGTACTTTCTGCTTGCTGGGTGTATGGGAAGATCTCTTTGACTGCATGCAGCCACCTGCCACAGTATTCAACAACTAGAATGAGGCATAGAGGTGTGTGTGTGTGTGTGTGTGTGTGTGTGCGCGTGTGTGGGTGTGTGTGTGTGTGTGTGTGTGTGTGTGTGAGTGTGTGTGGGTGTGTGCATGTGTGTGTGTGTGTGTGTGTGAGTGTGTGTGTGTGGGTATGTGCGTGTGTGTGTAAGTGAGTATGTGTGTGCGTGTGTGTTTAATTTAGAACAGATATGTGTGATTGGGAACATATCGACTACTGGAAAGCATGAACTTATGCAAATATTCAATATAAATAGTTTGCTATCAATATTAACCATTTTAAGATGCAAGTTCACTTTGCTCAGTAAAGAAAACAAGAATTTCCATACTAATTACCAGGCACATTCTGTAAAGTTTGACTAGAGTTGTGCGCTCATTTCAATAAAACTAACTATTATTTCATAACATTAATCAGGGGTGTGGCTAAAGAAACATTGTAAGTTTCCACCTTTCTGAATTGAGAGAATTTTTACTTGCAATTTGCTACAAAACACAGGAAAATAATTTACCTAATTAGACATAAAATGTTTGTAGAAATACTATTGCTCTGTCAGCTTATGATAAATCCACTTTTTTATAATTGCACCAACAAAGAATTCAAATCTAATGGATAAAACCCAAATCTATTTCAGCAGCCCCTATAAAGAAATCAACAGGTTTTAAACTGAAAAATAATTTCACCAGCTATGCTAGTGCCTTTTCCGTATTTGCTGATACAAAATATGCTTCCCCTATAACCGCCAGGAGTAGAAATTACTAAATAGAGTTATTGAAACACAAATCTGGGTTAAATTTTAGCTTTAAAAATTAAACATGCACTTTTTAGAGATCGAATATGTTTTCAATATAGTTTGCTTGTAGAATATTATTTGACAAGAAAAATGACGCACAGTGTAAAACGAAGTAATAAAAAACCATATTATCTAAAATATAACATGATTTATCAGGACACACTGTCCATATAGTGGAGTTCACTTACCTGAAGAATCTGATGCTAAGGTCAAGGACTCGAAGTAACTATGTATTGCCACCTTCTCCAAACTCTTGTTGATCCGCAAAGTTTTCAGTATAGGGGGCCAGTCACTCAGCCTTCAAGCAGCGCAGGTGCAAATATTACAATTTTATAGAACACTCAACACACTCAAATGTTACTACCCAAAATGGTGCATTTTATATACTGCAACCTGACACATTTGATTTCTATTCAAATATGGCAGAAAAAATATAATTAACATGTTGAGTTTGAACATTTTGCATGTAATATCTCACTTGTACAGCATCTATATTTATACATTTGGATTTAGAGAGAAGACAACTCTATGATTAGAAAATGACAGATTATATTTCCCAAAGCAATGTTTCAAAAGCTCTAAGTTAAGAGAGTTTACTAAAAGACTTTAATATTGTTTTGTTGACACAAACCAAGCAATAACTTATAGCAAGATTTCAAGACATGAACCTAGATACTACCATGAAAATTATAACAATTATATTATATTATAAAAATAATTAAAATAATAATGTCTTTAATTAGATGAAACAGTTATCTGCAGAACTAACCTAATTTTATCAGCATTAATCTGCAGAATATTTCGATCCAAATATGCTTTAACTGTTGTGAGAGGCACAGAGCTTTGCAGTGCGCATAGGTTATCGTAATAAGTGTCAAACTGATAGGCTCCCTGACCTCGCTCATACACCGTCTCTATTCCACTCATTTTGAACAAGTCTAATGGCTCCGTGTAATCTGCAAAATAAGAAAAATACTTTTGTTTACTGAAAACTTACAATCATATAGAATATAAAAAAATGAGGCACAATACACTTGAAATTGCTTTATAATATTGAAAAAACAAATGACATATCTTTGATGTGTTTAAAACCATTGACAGGTTTAAGGCTTATGATAACATTACAATGTAAACAGGTCATTGCACATTGACATTTGCTTACACTAATCAACATACTATTTTGCACACTACAAAAATTTATATGGGTCAATCTATTTATTTAGTAAACACTGTATGAATTTTCATTTTTCACCTAATTTATAAAATTCTAGTGCCAATATATCTTTTTATCTAAAACTAATGAAGTGTTAACAAATAAAACCAAATACTTCTAATTTCTGATTTTTTTCTTGCAATTTTTGTTCAAATTTTAGTTGAAAAACATAGGAGTTAGTGAAAACTTTTTCGCCATGGTTGATGGACCATATGTTTTTATATAATAAAACTATATCAAATTATATTTTATAATTCACAATTAATACAGTGTGAGATACAAGCTATACTAGCGTTTCATCTAGTAGCTATAATATAAAATATTAAATATTTTTCAAGAATAGTTTGTCACTGTCAACAACTACTGCCCACAAGCACATTTCGCAATGAAATTGAGCTATATTGTTGCATGATCCCCTGTCTACCTTTTCCTATACATACTTAAAATCAACATATAAAAATGCCACTAAACGGTCTGTTTTCATTAATTCTGAACCAATTTCAAGTTCTAGCCCAAAGTTGCCAGTGTGCACTAAACAAACTAAATCTAAATGACCCATACCTATAATCGAATTATATATATCTTTAATTTATAAAAACACAATGCACTAAAACATGTTCACAACTTTGTATATTGCATTCATAAAAAAATATTTTGTCCAGAAGTTTTTGCAGTAATATTATTATTATAACTATAACTAATTAAACTTTAACTTGGTATGTAATTATAAAAATACAAAATTAAATGTTTTTAAAAATAAAGAATCTGAATCCCAATCACTTAATCATAATCAGATAATCATAATGATAATACCTTGAAGCTAATTATTATTAGTTATTGAAATATGATAATCAAATATTTTATTATTATTATATAAGAATAACTTCTAAGTGAATCACTAGGTGAATAATTATCCATCTCCAGTGGCAGTTCTACTTTCAGCATTCTCAGCATTAGTAATACTAATAGACTAATAGTATCGTGTTAGACGAGTATCACAATCACAGTGATACACGTACTCATACATTACTTGTCTTCTAGTACGAGTTATACTTATTATCTTATAGTTTTACTATAACTAGTATAAGTACAAGTATAAGTATAAGTTATAGTATTAGTTATACTTATAGTTATAGGCTGACTCAGAGTGAGAGTCAGATTGAGATTGCCACTATGACTATGAGTATGAGTATCAGTAGGACCATCAGTATCACAGTATCAAGTATAATTATTAAATAAATTATAATAATAAATAGCAAAGAGAATTTATAGTGAAATCAAAGAAGAGATCTACGTGCTAATAGCAACAACTTAGAGCTTAGAAGTTTTTTCATTAATTCAAACGTTGTAAAACTTCTATGTGGTGATTATCATTGCAAAACTATAGCAAAGTTGCGTTTAAATTGCGTGCTTGCTGTAATTATTATAAACAACAGTTGCGACGCCACATTAGACGATTAGATATCCGTTTGTTTAATTAGGCTTTTTCAATAATTTAGATACTATTTGTATAGAGGCGCAAAAGTCTCAGAAATATTTCCCTGCTCTAGTTTTCGAGTTAACATATATAGTTGTCTTTTCTATAATATTGTTCGACTTCGTCTGACACTTGAATAAGACATTAATTTTGCCATACAAATGTAGTTCTCACAACACTGGTGAATTGCAACAGTTATTTTCCTAATAATTGGAAGAAACTAACGAAGGACTAAGATGTGTAGGCAGATGAATGGTTTAAATTTATCACAAATTTATTGTTATACATGATTAAAATTTTGCATTGAGATGAAAACAAACAACATTAGTATACTGACAAGATCTGGTATCTATACCAATTTGAGAGTAATATTCGGGTGGTATTTGTAATTATTCGACTAATTTAAAACAATATGATGTGCAAACCAACATTTCATCATTTTCATATTTATTTTTATAAAACATATAAGTGAATAACAGTAAAACAAGTCTTATTAAAGCAAAGCAAGTTTTAAATGGCTTATATGTATGTATTCCATATGGTTTACTCAACAGAAAAATAAAAAATTCACAAAACTTCATTATTTTTCAATGCAATATTGCAGTTTTAAAAATTCAAGTTCTATAAATTTTATTCCATAGATTTGATGCAATATGCATAAATGGCTATATATGTATAACTAAATATATATAAATTTATGGTAATTGTCAGCAACGTGATGCTATGGTTAATCAGAATGCACCATAAGCTACAAAAGTAAAATGGTGGCCAACCGCTCCTTTGTTATTCAAATAGAAATTTGTTTTTTTCTACAAAATTGTTATTGAGTTATTGTTATAATTATATTCACCAGCTAATGCAACATTGCAGTAAAATATGTTGCAGTATAGTGTGTTTATAGTTTCTTTTAAGCATTATTTATTAGGGCAAAGGTTATAGCAAAAAGTTGACTTGTTAAGTGTGCAAGGGCAAGTAAAATATATTGTATTGCAGCCGTGACATGTTAGAAGCTGCTGGTGTAGTTTGACAGAGAGTAGTCAACCCATGAAGGGTGTGTGCTGCATTGTCAGATATAACTTGCCAAAACTTCTAACTTTCAATGCTACATAAAAATTTTATTATAATATTATTATATTTATTTGATAGTGTAAACAGTTAAGCCCACATGCCGAATCAAGTACCACATTTGTATAATGTAGTATACCAATTAGAAGCTTATATATAATCTGTAGCAATGTCAAAATTTCCAAGTTATGGTTCCAAAGTTTTAGTTGCCCTGTGAAAGCATATAATTCATGTTTGTAAAAAATACTTGAGAATTGTATTAAACAATTGATATGAAAGCCTTTGACATGTATTAAATGTAAATGCGCTCTAAAAATATTGTTCACTGAATGCATGAAGAAGGTATTCACTCTCTCTCTCTCTCTCTCTCTCTCTCTCTCTCTCTCTCTCTCTCTCTCTCTCTCTCTCTCTCTCTCTCTCTCTCTCTCTCTCTCTCTCTCTCTCTCTCTCTCTCTCTCTCTCTCTCTCTCTCTCTCTCTCTCTCTCTCTCTCTCTCTCTCTCTCTCTCTCTCTCTCTCTCTCTCTCTCTCTCTCTCTCTCTCTCTCTCTCTCTCTCTCTCTCTCTCTCTCTCTCTCTCTCTCTCTCTCTCTCTCTCTCTCTCTCTCTCTCTCTCTCTCTCTCTCTCTCTCTCTCTCTCTCTCTCTCTCTAGCTTACAGAAAATAAACAAAATATTTAAACTAGTTTTCTCAAGTCTACACATCGAGGTGTATTAATGATTGATGCCATTTATTGCAATAAAAGAGTCGGCGTAATAATATCTACAATAAACTAAGACTCTAGGACCTAGGTAGCTATATTAAATAACCGAAAATCAATGTATTTGTACATAAGACATCATATTTCTAGCTATGACAACATATTAAAGAAATTTCCTATTCTTTTAATAATTTGTTATAAAAATTGATTTTTAACATGCATTTGCAATATATTAATAATGTATATATGTTCATATAGACATTAAAGCTTATTATATATGAAAACACGGCATTGGCAAAAGTGTATCTATTACACGTTTGTATTTCCAATATTATTTTAAAAAGTATCTTACACTCTTAAAATCAATAATTGCACATTCATGTATAAAGAAAAGTGTTTCTTTGTCAAGTCTTATATGCCATTAGGCTACTTTTATCTGCTAGAGATGTGTATTGAAGTAGCATTTACAGCAAATCATTTTATTCTAGAATAGCTTATACAGCTTCTCATCAACTTACAATCCCTGCCTAATAAAAATGACCTTCGTAAGTTGCTGGTGTCGATACTTAGCATTCTGTATTATCTGGCACTGCACATCAGGTGAGATCTTCAATTAAAAATATCATTTCAATACAGTATGAACTATCTACCAAACTGTAAGCCATGTATATAACAATGTATTGTGACTGTATAATATAGCCTATAGTTGAATTAGTTATTAGTTGTTACATTATGTAAGAAGTGCTGCTTTGTTGCATATTTGTATCATAGAATACATTATGAGGCATTTACAAACACCAATTTTTATTAAATGCATTTTCTTGTGCATTTAATGCAAGAAATTTAATCAAATAAGATATTTGCACATTATATATAGCTATATAATATAGTGTGGTTATGGATGTATTGCGATATTTATTTTGCAGTTTTGGTATATATTTAATTTCTTTTTTAAATGTAAAGACTGCTAATAGACAAAGTGTTAACCAACTGTGTAATAAACTTTAGTGATATTTAATTAAAAACAAATCACAGCTTGCAAATAGCCTAAGATCATAGTATATTAGCTAATATTAACCAGAATTTTGCTTTAACACAATCATGTGCTTTGAATCCCCGTTCTCTGGGTATGGTATATGATATAACATGACATGGTATTATATTCATGATATGATATGATAGTAGTAGTGTATGACCTTTAGGAGATAGTGTGACCTTGAGCTACACTGGAGACGCTGTGACTTTGTCTCTTGATGAAAGTATTGATACTAATGAAGACTGGAGACTTTGCTTGTCACTAGCAGAGGTTTCCGATTCATTTGATCGCTTGGAAAATCTTCCAGAGCTTTTGATGTTTATGGTAAGTTTTATGACTGTGCCTTGATGTTGAAGAATGTTGTGTATTACTGATTAATGAAAATTTCGGAAATTTTTGCTTTGACAAAATTCATGTTGATGTAATTGGTAAAAAATATATTCACTATATTAATTGCATTAGATGTCAGCAGCAGTGGTGGCAGCTGGTGGCATTTATGATTGTCACATACACCCACACACACACACATGCACACAGCATCAATTAAATCAATTATTAATATATAAACCATTTTTATTGTCTGTAGCCTTTAACTTCAAATGATCAGATCTCAGAAAAAGTTGGGATGGGTGTGCAGTTTTCAAACCCTCATTTCACAGAGTTTGAGCTCGTGCAAGTAAAAACAGACACTTCCAGTGGAACAATAGGTGGGTTCTTTAAACATGATAATTCTAAATAACTAGTTTTGCAAGTATTATATTTTTATCAAGCTTTTTTTTGTGTAACTATTAAGAGAAGCCAATGTATCATTTGCATTGCCATAAACTCTCAAAGAAATGGGTCACAACACATATTTAATAAAAAAACACGATTGCTACAGGTTTTTTTAGCTTAAAAAATAGTTAAAATGGGATAAATTATTATAAACAAAAAATTTAAGCTGAAAAAGTAATTATTGCTCTTGACATATACTGCAACTGCCATTGCTGGCTCATCTACATAATATTGCTAGTGTACCTTAGTGACTCATTTATATGCTACTATGTCTTAGTGACTCACCTATATATTATATGCTAGTGTACCTTAGTGACTCACATATATATGCTAGTGTACCTTAGCTACTAGTCTATATGCTACTGTGTCTTAGTGACTAGTCTATATGCTACTGTGTCTTAGTGACTAGTCTATATGCTACTGTGTCTTAGTGACTAGTCTATATGCTAGTGTGGTAGTAAACATACTGATAAGGCAACCATAGAAATTAGTTACACTTCTTGTTATAGTATAATTTATTGCATATTTATTGTATATATTTATTATTACAGATTATTTAAATCTACATTATAACTATGACATGTTACTACATATTATATATTATTGTACACTGTACATTATATTACTATGCATGATCAATGTAAATACAAACAGCAATTAACAAAAATGTTGGTTCTAAGTTATCATGCCATTTCTTTCGTCTTCAACCAAAAAATTGCTTTTTTTCTTGAGTATTCTAAAGAAAGTTACATGTCAATGCATGCCAAAAGAAAATTTCTTTCTAAATTTAGCTTAACTTAAGCATGTTGCAATTTATAAATCTTATAAATTATTTTGAACCAAAAACTATGCGTTGTGGCAAAACTTTTTGTTGCTGACCATGCATTGCTGACTCGTGAATCTAACAGTCAAATCAAAATTAACGCTGGTTAGATATGCACATGTGTGTTCTAAAAATAGTGACACTTTTAACTTGTAAGGATAAACAATATCTACCATGCTAAGATTATTATATTTTGTAAAAGTTTTTCTCAATATTGTAACTTTGAAATGCTGCAAACTAATGTATGTGAGGTAAATGGCTGCAATATGCATTAGATTGGAAATTGAGAATGTATTATTGTAAACTAAATTATTCATGCTGATATCGAAAAACTTACATTTAGCTTGAGTATGCTGAAATTTCAACACAAAAGTAAATGGAATAAACTGCTAAATATTGTAATCTCCTTTTGATAGAAGCACTCACTTATCATTAACTTTATTCATTGATTCTAAAGTGTCATTATATAGTAAATACACCAATATTCAGTTGACACGAGAAGTTTATTTAGGCGCTCCTTACATTGTTTAGTTATTTTATGCAAGATATCATATAGCACACTATCACCAAATTTCTTTATTCAAGTTGCATGAAAAAATATCATGGTGTTTTTTATTATTTAAAAAACACAATAAAAACTCTTCTAATAGTACATAGTGCTTTTGTATAAATAGATAGTAAAAAGCAAACCACAAAACTGGATGACATATGTGCTGCTCAATGAAAACTCTCAAATGTGTTAAAAACAGTTGATGGTTACAGGACTATCTCCAATACCAGTTTTACAAACCTACTATACTCTATCAGTGTTCTTTTGTAAATAAATACTACCTGGTTATATAAATTACTCCATATATAAGGACCAAAACACTGTACGCAACCTATTCTACAAGCATAATTTTATTATTTAGTGCATATAGTTTTTTTTTTAAGCTATTTGTTCTAAACTTGAGTGTCTCGTCGCAATAGATGTGGTAAATTGTTTATTCCATGTAGACATATGGATTGAAGATAGTTTAAAAGTTGTGAACAATGACACTTACACTACCTGCATCCATCATAGACCAGCTACCTACAGGAGTGACATATTGATGACAACAATTAAGGGAACAGCTGGTACAGCCATTGTTAGAGAAACAATCATTACCCTGGAGACATTCCCTCCAGCCAAATCAGAGGTACTGGTGTTTATGTTTCTGCTGTTAGATGTTGTCTGTTTTAGGCTTTTTGAAGTTTTTTTCAGAAGTTACAAAACTTCTTTTGTCATTTTCTGCAGAAAACAACAAAAGAGTGATATTTTTGGTATAAATAATATAATGAATAATAAACAATAATAACTAATAAAGCAGTTTGTATATAGTCTACAGAATACACTCGGAGATTTTTCAATATTAAAAATATTTGTGTTGTCAAATAATATGCTTCTTTGCATAATCTTAACATTATAAAAAGCCCCCTTTAGTCAAATAAAATGTTTATATAATTATACATATGATACAAATAAAGGTAGCCAGGAATTAGAAGCTTAAAAATAGTGACTTGGCATTACTGATTACTATTACTAACTGTAGCAAATTAATTAGATTTGTTTACTATACCTGTAGCAGCCAGTATAGTAAAGTACCATCAAAACCAAATACAAGATTGTGCTACAATATCTGCAAATTCAATGTGTGTTAGGAAAAATTCAAGGTGATAAAACATTTAAACTTGTATAAATAAAGTTTTACTATAGACTCAAAATTTAAACATAGAAAGGTAGATACAATTTATGCACCTATATTTTCCGTATTCATCATCGAGTATAACTTGAAAGACACAGTTCTAGGAGATTAATTTATACTTGAACAGCTTTAGAGCCTCATTTGTTGTACATATATTGTATATACTGTACTTGTATACCGTCACCTTAGTTCATGTTTAAATATTTTCTCATATATTATTTATAAGGTATTAAATTCAATATACTAGTTTCAAATACTTTATAGACATATTGGAATTGCAGCACTATATGTACACAAACAGAAGATGTTTGCAATAGCTGTTAGTGTGGAAACTGCATATAAAAATTGTTTTTGACCAAATTCAAAATCAAGTCCTAAATATTTTTAACTTTATCTTATCTCAATACAATTGACAAAATAAATGGGCATGTTGTTCTCTTTATGAGCAGCATTTATGCAATCCTACAGATATATTATACTATACTATACTCTTAAGCTGCAAACAAACGACGCTGCAATCACAAAATTTCTTTTCCTAAACTGTTTTTCTTCCAGATAACTGTTGAGAAGCTAGACAATGTGACACAACATGAGATTAAGGAACTTTTCCTTGAGAGTGGCTGCACAGATGATAACACAATATGCACAAAAACAGCAACTTCATTATCTTATAATGAAGGTGTTAATGTAACTGGGAGGGGAGCCGCACTGCTTTCTCAATCTATGTGCAACGGTAAAGCATTATTGTTATTTAGCAATGTTATCATGATGTATGTTCAGATTGGGCTACTGTTTATACAACTAAATTATACTTATACTAGCATATTATTTTGATTATTTGTAATCAACATAATATAATAAGCTATTAAGGGTTAAACATATTAGCAGCAGTTGCATTCTTTTGCATGAATTAAAAGTACACAACTTCTTATTATTATTACTACTGCTGGGTTGATACTTTTTTTATATATAATTTCAAGTTTTTAATATGAAAAGTATTTAAAATATTTTACCAAAATTATATGTGGTGAAAAGTACAACAGCCTATAATAATACTTGTTGCTATTATATTATTACAAAATGTTATACCATTTACAGTGTTACAATAATATTATGTTATTGGCATCAGTTTCAATTTTCTCAGGAGCAGGAATAAAATTTACACCCGGATATTCAACAGTCACGTTGAAAACTGATGACTTTTCTCGTACTCTGACTCTCTGCTTCAGTTTTATGTATAGCCAAGCTGTTGTCACAGACACATCCCTAATTATCTTCACATACAGTGATCAGCAAATACTGCTAATTGAAGTGACCACAGATTCTCAGTGAGTACTAGCTCTTATATATTGTTTTGAATTGTTAGCTTTCTATCTACATCAAAATGTTATTTGGCTGATTTTACAAACTGCTGCTAAATTTAGTCGAGTGTTTGAGAACGAAAAGTGTTTTTAGCACCAGTAAGCATCTTAAGCCCATTAGCCTAGCTTTCTTCTGTAGATTTGAGGTTGACATTACCGGAGCCTCTTCGACTTATTCTCTCAACTCTAAGCCAGATGTGTGGAAAACTATGTGCATTGGATATTTTGGTAAGTCTTAAAAAGTCAAAGGAGCTATGGTAATCCTATTCAACTGCCCTACAGGGAAAATGAGTATGTTATATGTAGCATATTTATGGAAAATGAGTAGCCTATATAGTAAGCTACATATTTTTTGCGTTTATACTGCTCAGCTAGAGCAATAAAGAATAAATGAAAAACTCATATGCAACAACATGTTTTGAAGTTATAACTCAATAGTAAATAATTTTATTTCAATTTTTTTTTAAAGAGTTGATATAATCTTTTATATGTTTCAAACTTTTCTATTTGATGCTAAAATAATGACCTAAAGAGCATTCGTTTTGAAAAACTTCTTTTATAAAATATAATATACAAATCACTTGTTTTCTCAAATTTCATTCATAAATAGTGAGCAAAAAAATTGTTTAACTAGCAGCTACTGCTCATCTGTTTGTAGATTCAGCATTGATGTACTCTGTTGTATTCGATGATTCAACAGATGTGACTACAAAGCAGTACACATCATTTACAGGTCTGACCCAGGGCTCTGATGAGCTGGAGATTACGGTTTATTCGCAGAAGGAAATTCTAATCACCGATATAAATGTAATAGACTGTATAAAGTTGTTGATGAATCTGCAAAGCTGTTTGCTGTATGATTAATGCTGAATCCAATAAGAAAATGTGCTGAATTTTAAACTGTTGCAAAAAAACAAAAATACGAAGAACTGGAATAATATACTCATATTACAGCAAATATTAATAAAACACCACAACAGCAAAGTAACTCAAGAAATAGTAATGAATTAAAACATGATAAACGTGCAAAATAGTGGCTTGCTTTTTTGCCTGGCATTTTGAATTTATTTTACTTTTTTGTGCTTAAAGTTTTTGGTTTTAGATGTAAATAACATATTTAAAATATGTTTCTCTTGATTACTAAAGGTTAAAAATCTAATGTAGCTCTGCTATACAACTGGTCAAAACTTTTAATTAGAGCATACATTTTGCAGCAACAAAAGTTATCAATTAATGTAAATTGGGATTACAAATTTGGCAAGAATTGCCTATTTATCAAACTTTAATTAGTTTTTGTCACCAATTTTAGCCATTCACTGCAGCTAGGCTTGCTTAAATATGACTCATTTGTTTCAGATGTTTGAATCGAAACTCCAGGCAGAGATGTTGGCATGCGACTATGCAAAAGACATATCAAGTATGATTTTAAAATGGACTGAAAGGCAAATAACCTCTGATACTTGGTTCATAGCGAAGACTCTTCCTAACTTTCACCGCAGTAAGTAACAAATCTTATTCAAGCTATTAGCTGTTGAATAAGTTCATAAATATATTGTCATTTCTTTTAATAGCAGTACTTCAATTTTTAAAGTCATCCTCGTATCTGTGCTCCTCTTCCTCTTTTCCTCTACTGTACCACGTAACCTATTTGTACTAGTAATATATACATACACACATGCATACATGCATACACGCATACACGCATACACGCATACACGCATACACGCATGCACGCATACACGCATACACGCAAACACGCCAAACATGCACACATGCCCACGCACAAACGCATACAAACATATACACCAACACATTTACACACACATATATACACACATATACACACACGCATATATACACACATGCACACATACACACACATACACATACACACACATACACATACACACACATACACATATACATATTTATTGGAACATATTTGTCCTTTTGCATGTTACTACTTCTTATGACTGTAAAATTATTTTTCAAAAATTTTTGCTTAAAGGCAAACATGGAAATGTCCCCTCTTACGTTCAAGAAAATATTGTCATTTGAATGTGTCACAATGTTTGTGACTACTATCAACAGTCTGTTGCTAGGTAAAAGAAAATAGATTTCAAATTTATTTAGGCTGGCTATTATTTCTCTAAAAGTGCAGTAATGCACTTTTTATTCGAAGTAATGAAACACATGTTTCACTCTATAGGGCTAATTATGCTCTAACTCTACAAGATATGCTATATGGAGATAACTATAATACTCTTCTGTTCATTAACTAGTAAATTTATTATTAAACCTATTCTTTTAGTCAGCTATGGTATATATAATGAATTTAATGGCTAATTCACTTTCAGATTTATCTGAAACTGTTCTGCCAATGGTAACATGTCAGGAGGATGGAATGACTCTATTTCCACAGACTTCTGCTGAGAATATGTGTCATTTGATGGCTGAAGAGTCATGTGACATACTTCTAGGTTCTACTCCTATGAGTTTATCTCCTTACTGTGCTACAGCACAGGAGGCTTTAGTTATAGAAGCCTATCTTTTGGGTGAGTGTGTAAAATAAACTACTGTTTGCAATGTTATGTAATTTACTTGTATTATCTGCTTCAAATATATAGAATAGTAAAATCAAGGAAGAAAAATATATTATACAGATGATTAAATTGTTCAAGTTTGAGTTGTATACATGCTTGCTAGTTCATATTATTAAAAAACTTTGAATTGTATATAAAGTTATGCCCACAAATAAAAAATATAGTTTTTGGTCAATGTAAAGAAATAATAAAATCTAGTAAATGGCTTTTAAAACAAAAATATATATACAATTATATTTAATTAATTTGATACAAACTGTATTATTTGTAAGAGTTTTACCAGTTATAATTACATGTAGCATAATTTTCATCGACCTTTTAACATAATATGTAAATTTTTGCTTCATTAAAAATAAAAAAAAATTGTTTTATTTGGCCAATTCAAAGTGGCAAGTTACTTCCATAGTTTGTCGTTTTGAAGTTATCATGTTGCAGCCAATGAGTATAGAAAAACATATAAAACTGTAAATAGAGATACAAATCTCCTTAAGGCCATGCTAGGTGCTATAAGTTACTTGTAAAAATACTTTATGAACTTGATATCTACTTATGCACAGTCGTGTTCACTCACCATATTTTAAAGAAGCCATCATATAAAGTGTTTAATATTTTATTCAAAAATAGCTGGTACTTGTTTGCTTGTGCTTGTTCGGTTTAGTTATAAAGTAGAGTATTTTCATAGTTTAATAAAACAATCTTCATTCTTATAATAGAGCTTATTTTTAGTAGTTCAATTTATTACATTGCTGCGAATATCATGGACACTTTAGTGACTGATGAGACAACTCCAGCTTCCAACATGACCTACAATGGCCGCCATGTGCTCCCCTCTACAATGTATGCAATAAGTGAAATTGATGTAGTCACATACAGCACAGTAGATGATGTAACTTCCTGTGTAGATGGAAGTAGCTCATCTCAGATAGTCATATATAACTATGTCACCAAGATTTGCATGTCTGTGGCAACCCGAGCTGTAAACATTCAAAGATTCCAAAGAAATTATTATGCAACCGTCTTTTTACCCACAGTTGGTAAGCATAATATTGTCCTAAATTAACTTTTGAACAAGCATATATTACTTGCGCTGCTATATTGCTATGAAATATTTTATACATCTTAGGGAAATACTCCGCTATGGCAACTGTTTATACCGAGAATGGGTTATTTCTCTATTATTTTCCATTCAAATGATTCTGTATTTTTATTTTGTGCTTTTTTAAATATATTTTAATATATTAGCAAACAGCCTTACTTAGCATTTAATAATATTTTATTTTATAAGAGAAGTAAATTTACATACAGTAAGGCGCAATTCTTAAATAAATGTGTAGAAGTAGCTATATTTGATAGATGAATGTATCATCATTGCCAAGTATCTTTTTTTATAGAAGCCATTGGCAGTAGTACACTGGAAGATTTCCATATTAACACGCAGAACATGTTTTCATTGAGCCAGGAACTGTGTATAGGTGGAAAACCCTTCAATCACACAAGGTGATCTTTTAACACCAAAATATCATTATTTTTCAACTTTTACTACTGTTACAACATTGTTGTTATTTTTGACTCATAAAAAAAATTTGTTCTTGTAATATTTTTGTTATAGAAAACTAAATATTATAGTTTTGAAAAATAATGCTTGCAGCAACACTGATTTGGTGGAGTGTGGCGTGCGCTGCTTGCTGTATCCAGACTGTGTGTATTTCCAAGCCTCTCTGTACAAAGACACAGATTGTACTCTCTTTTCTCAAGAGTACCAATGTGGCGTCTCAGATGGATCTACTCTGCTCAACCAGCCTCCATGGAACAACCCTTATCTGCTCAGATTCAATAAAAAAGGTTTTAATTGGTTACATGCTGAATTCAAAATCACTATTATACGTGTGCTTTCAATATAGTATACATGTGCTTTGCAGAAAATAGCTAATTTAAACTCTGCATTTGAGATCAAATTTTAAACCAAATTAATTTATATACATGTGTTGTGCTATGAACCTAATTAAGTTCTTAGCAGATAATCATGAGAAAGAAACTTAGATGCAATTGACACAGAATTCTGGGCAAATGTCAAAACTTGTTTAATCAGCAATAATGGGATTTCATGTACATATCATGCTGATTGTGCAAACCAACTCACACCCTTTCTAATGTAATAGTGGTTTTTATCTCAATGTATTGTGTTACTTGCTGCAGACCACTAAGTTTTATGGTCTGTAATGTCAACATGGAAGAAGTGCATATGTTAATTATCACGTCAGGTAAAATAATTTGTTAGCCTAAAAGATCTGATGCTTGTATGAAAAAAACAAAACATTTTCTTCAAATATTGGAGAATTAAATTGGGATGTCACCCTTTTATAAAAATTTAGTATTTTAAAGCAAATAATATATTTAAGCTGTTTTTAAATGCATATTAAAGCTCAAACCCCGCAAAACTATGCACCTTATAAGCTTTTAAGACTGCGTATATTTAATTTGCATAATATTAAATACATTTTATTCCTTAATAAGTATCAACTTTCAACAATTGTCCACTAATTTTGAACTAAGAACAAGTGATATGATTGGAACAAATATTTTAAAATTTTGATGCTTATCTTAACAGATATTTTAGCAAACGAAGGCCATGAATTTATTTAATTTATACATTAAACAGTTAAGCAAATGTAAATCATGTGTAAATCACAGTTTGTTGATCATAAACTGAAAGTGTGGGAATGAATATAACCTAAAGTTGAATGGTGCTTTTCTAGATTGTCCACAGGGATATGTTTTAATCTCTGGAGAATGTCTGATACAAACAAAAGACATTTTATCCGAAAATACTTGGTTGGTAGACAACATGCATGCATTGGAACTTGTCAATATGCTGGTTAACACTACGGCCACCAGCGTCAAAACTACATTCCAACTAGTCTCCAGTGAGTCTACCTGAGCTTTCAATAAAGGATAAAATTTTTAAATCAAAACTTTAAATAGCCATATTATATATACTTTCAGTATTTTATGTTAAACTTAATAACAGAAGCTTTATTAGTCTCAGACTAACATGTTACAAGGAAACATAATCTTCTATAGTTTGTTTTTTACTATTAAACTGCATGCAAGTATGCAGTACTTACTGCTTAAACGAGAATGTTTAGGTTAGGTTTGTTTTATTAATAACTTTTCAAGAAGTTTTGGTAATCCTACTAATTTGTATAAACTTTGTAAATTGAAAAATAAATGCTCAGATGTTTGTCATTATAATTGTTTGAATACTTCTATACTCTGTCTTTAGTAGGTTGTTGCAATTTGTAGAAATGTTGGGTAGCTGTGCAGAAGCAAAGTGGCCGGGTTACTATATGGTTGCTTCTGAACCAACTTTTTGTAAAGTTTTTGGTAAGTCAGTCGCTAATTCGTAGTTCTGCTAAATTTTGTTTTGGTTTCAAAGTTCACCTAATCAGTTGATGCATCTACTGTCAAAATAACAAGTGAACTAGTAATATCATTTATTTTACTGTGCTTTGGGTATGCTTAGCAAGAGAACCCTTGACGTATTTCATTTAAGCAGTATTAAAATATATATATACATTATATATATATATATATATATATATATATATATATATTATATATATATATATATATATATATATGTATATATATATTATATATATATATATATATATATATATATATATATATATATATATCATATGTCTAAATATTGCATTCTCAAACAATGTTGTTTTATCGTAAGAATTGTACAAACATGTTTGATTTAATTTAGAATTTTTTTATAGCTTGCTGACGACGCTTCTAATGGGCTTTGAAGTCCATGGCATTATGAAACTTAAAACAGTAATTATTACTGATATCCATTGGATACTAAATATTTTTAGTTGCCGCTACCAACAGCGTCATTACTCAGTTGGCTTGAAAATTGAAAGTTTAAACTTTCAAGTCAGCTCAGTAACTTTTGAAACTTGTAAATGGACACAAGAGAAAATTTTATTCATATATTCTAAATTTAAAAACTCACGCAAGTTTATAGTTGCCATCTCTGTAAGAAAATCCCTGATGGAAGAGTTTTTTTGTAAACCAGGCTAAAGACTTAGGTAGAGGAGCAATTATGACTGGATGCTTTTCCTAACATCACCAATGGCCTTTGTCAGGGCTCGAACCCATAACTGCGTGTTTACTACACAAACGCTCTAACCCCCAGGTCCTTTCTAAAATTGGTTTGAGTTAATTCTTTCAGTTGAGTTGAACAGTAATTTGTATTATCTGTTGTGGTAATCATTCACCACTTAAAACTCTCCATTTTACAGAAAAAGAGCCCACTGTCTACATCTCTGGACTAGCGCTATGGCCATTTGCGTACTTTTCAGTTGGTCAAGGTGGTTCAGCTGGCGAGAAGCAAGTCAGACACACTGATGCAATGTAATAAATTTTATGCACATAATATTTAATCTTTGTGTGAACGACAGAAATGTGACAAAAACGTTTGCCCAAAGATTATTCTTTTGAAAGTATATAGTTAAATTGGCACTAATAGACAGAATATCTTTCTACATACAATTTTCTGCTACCGATTCATCTTGAAAAACTAAAAACACAACAAAAATACAAACAATACATTTTTCATACACTATTTGTATAAAATAACTTCTGGATTTATCTCTTTTTGTTGCAAATAATTGCATGTAACTTGAATGTATTTTTGTAGGAACTTGGCCTTGCAGTACAGTGTAATAAACGATGATATGACTAGTTGGTTTGTTTTGCATGGACGAGGATTTCAACATTTGATATATAACTTATCTGCAGACAGCATTATCAGTAATTCACCAACTATAAAACACCCTAACAGTGAAGTTAAGTCAGCAGAAGTATTTGTATGGCTGCAGTATCTTAATGGCAGCGATGAAGCCGAGGTAACCGCTTATTTACTAAGACATTTATTACAAAAGTTTTACTTGAATATAATTTTGAAACATTTTAACATTTTTTGATAAATCCTAGAGATAAATATAGTTAGCATCTAGCTTAACATCTAAAAGATATGGTACAATTGCCAAAGCACAAACTAACCATTAAACAAGATCAAATTGTTTTTTGCTATTTTCCTACAATAAACAGTTTTTAATCATCAAATTAACATTTGATGATTGGTTTTAAAAATCTTCTATGCTCTGGTAATTGTTTGCTATATATTAATTTCATTCTTATATATTAGTATATTAGTTAATATATATAATATTTATACTGCTTATACGTAACTACATTTTGGAAGGCTTATGTAAATAATGAATGCTTTGACTATAGAAATTCATTATGGGACAAAAAATATCTAGAAATGTTAAATAACTTGGTATGCATTAATTGGAAATTTATGACTTATTATATAATTGAGATATACATATATTGAAAGTTCACGTGACGAAATATTTATTGAAAGTATATATAACTAAACATATATATATATATATATATATATATGTATATATAAATATATATATATATATATATATATATATATATATATATATATATATATATATATATATATATATATATATATATATAATGTATGCTGATTGTCAATCTAGTTGGAGTTCCAGCAAAGTAAAGTGCTCGATATCACGGGTGACAGAGCTAATATAATGTAGTGTGTTCAGATTGTTAATAATACATATATATTTTATTTAAAAAATCTTACACGACTATATAGTTTCGTGCAGTAAACTGCACTCCTCAGGTGTTAGACTAAAAATAAATAAAATCTATGAAGCATACCGATTATTCAAATTTTTACATAAAGAAAATTATCATGCTAAACACAACGTAAAACGAAATGCAAACATAGTAGTGGATTTGGTGTTATCTATTAATTAATTAAATTGCTCTTTTTCTAAAGGATTAAACTATAAAAGCTAGATGTTTGATGGAAAGGCTAATTTATAATAGGTAGTACTATGGTTGAGAGTTGTTAGTATTGTTATGTGATGTTGCCCAGGTAGTGTTTACGCGCATGTCTGCATGTGGATAGAATTTCATTTCTGTTATTAAGGGAAGATTTGCTGGGCTGGTATATTAAATAAATAAAATATATATGTATCATTAACAATCTGAACACACTACATTATATATATATATATATATATATATATATATATATATATATATATATATATATATATATATATATATATATATATATATATATATATATATATATATATATATATATATATATATATATATATATGGATTATAGTTTATCTAACTAAGCATATATATGGATAGTTTATATGACTCAACATATGTGAACAATTTATGATAATTAGGAAAGTGACCGAAAACCCAAAGACAATCTGTTTTTAGTATTTGATAGATTTCCTATATAAATATCATCAAAACAAGCTGTAATCATGTGTTTGTTACAGGAAGCTGATGGCTATGTGATATACACTGAATGTCTACGAATTGGTGCTGTATCCATACCAAAAGAAAACGTAAGTGTTCGTTGTCAGATTTCAACATTGTCTGAAATATGCATCAGTATTCAAGAATATCATTGTTAAAAAAAGCACCCAAATAAACTTAATTAATGGTATATAAGCAACTGTAAATGCTTGCCATTAGATTTTAAAGACGGCATTTATTACAATAAATAGTGACTGAAAATTTAATGGTTTGATTGAAACATCTGCTCTAAATTCTCTTTGGTGGAAATTCTCCAAAGGTGTTTGAGTGAACGGTATTATAATTTGAAAATGTTGCTTTTGATAGCAATCTTGTTTAAATCATTATAAACATATTCCAATTAATACATTTTAAATTTAAAACAAATACTATGTTCGTTGAAAAAGTGAGATAAAAATTAATGCTGGTGTTAGTTAAGTGGAGAGCTTTGATCTATTAAACTGATTAGAGAAGCTCTGTGCATGCAGTTGCCTAACCTGTATTTAACTGTTGCTTTACCTGTATTTACCTGTTGCTTTACCTACAGCTCCAACTATCACCATTGCTTTGATATGAAACTTTTTTTCCAGGCTGTGCAGTATTTTGCTGAAGTGGGCAAGTTGGGAGTTCATGCAACAGTAACCCTTTTCACTAAAATTCCATATGGTACTTGGCATGGACTTTATGTTCGTGCATCAGATGCTGGCACTCACATGACGTAAGCTAATGTTCTAACATGTTGTTTGATTTTGTAATACAGAAAAACAATCATGCAGTGGTGATAGAGGACAGAGTTACACGAAAGCTAAACCTTTTCATTGATTAGGTCTATAAGAAATATACAACTGTAAATTTTTAACTAGCCAATGCTATACTCGCTAGCTATCTTTAAAAGCCATAACAATAGTGTTGTTATAATTCATAATCAACATGTTTATGATACCAGGTGCATTCATTTATAACTGTTACTAATTTCAATTTGATTGTATAGTGTCATCACTGGGGGGTCGGCAAGTTATGATTCTTCAGCCACTATCAATTCTGATTGCACATCCGACATTCTGGAAGTCAGGTATAGAGGTCATTTAAGTCATCTATTGATATACTACGAGTACAACAGCAGAGAAATTGTCCTGAATGACTTGGCACTAGAAGAAGCAGCCATATCTATCTACAATGATATTGGGTACAAATGTGAGTCTGCTGCTTTCCGTGCTGTGTGAACTACAGCTGTCTTTTGTATATATCTGTATAACAAACTGTGGAACCTCCAGATTACTACTCAAACGTTTGACAAAGAAAATGATTTAATTGATATAGTTATCAGAAGCAAACTATCTGTTTTTAAATTTATAATTTAAACAGTATTCTGGTGAAAGTTATAAATAAATGCAATGGTGGTACACACACACACACACACGCACACACACACACGCGTGCACGCGCACGCACACACAGAGATTTATATATATTAGCATAAGTTTGTGCATTATTGAAACTTTTATAATAATATTGTGAAACATAGAAATATATCTTTTACGGCATCCAATTTTACAGTTATCGATGACATCACTTACGACCCCAGTGTTGTGAATTACAGCAACCACACACTCTATGTAAGAGATGACTTCATGGTAACTACACAAGAAGAAACTGGTAGGTCTGCAAGTACACACGATTGATACAATCATCATACTAAATTTTTTTACTTATATTTCTGTCGGCAAATAAATATTTCAGTATATTTTGTTTGAATGCAAACTGAATCATATGCCAAAATTTTTGTTGTCAAGAATGACCGTTATTGCTGTTGTGCTTGATAGCATTTTACAGTTTATTGTTTTAGGTTATCTTGATTTAACTTATTGTAGTCAACAGCATTAATTTACATATTGCCAGGAATAGCTTCAATTTGCCCTTCGATTTTAGCAAACATTAATAAATTAATTTAACATGCAATTATTTTTACGAAAACAACTCTTTGTTTACATAATATTAGATTAAATATTTTATTTAATATGTTTTTTAAATAAGTAAAATTATCAAGTAAATTGCACTAATCTAAAGCTCAGACATTACATATTTTTTCAAAGCAAGTTACTTTTTAATATTTTTTACCAAACAATATGTTTCAATGATGGCATGTAATATTGTTTCATTTGTTATTTGTAAATTCATTTTCTGATACATTGCCTTTTGTTAAACTAGATCGGGAAGTTATACATGTGAAAAAAGAGCCGGCCAATACAAATCCTTTTGTCTGCTCAGACAACTATCATAACTCAGCTGTTAGACTTTCACAGTGGGTCACCTTCCCCTTGCTAAGATTCAGAAAATCTTCACAATTTCTCACGACCCTTCCAATGGCAAGTGACCATGGCTATGATCGCATAGTGTGTGGAACTCAGTTCTTCTCACCAACCGATAAGGTTTATTGCTGGGAATTGCTTGATCCTAGTGAGCTTTGGAATGATTCAGAAGCAGGTGAGATTACACAAGCTAGATTTGTTAAAATAACCAACTCTAAAAATTATATAATTTTTCTGCAAGGGTAAGTTTTGTTTAGAGTGACTTGATAGCAATGAAATCATGTTATCACATGTAGGCCGATCTTTTCTTTTGAATTCATAGAAACTCAAAAATTTATTGTTCTTAAATGAGAAAAAACACTATGCATCTAGAAAGGCTTTTTAAAGTTATAGACTGCTACTGTTTGACACTTATGTTGCTATAGTAAATGCTGCTCAACTCTATTCTTATACCGACTTTTTTTACAGAGCCTTGTAGTCCTAGTAGCTGCAGATATTTCATATTCACGTTTCGAAATGGTCGTTCTTCCTTTCTTGTATCTTCTAATACTCTCACTGGAAGCACATACATGAACAGATTTGACTGCTTAGACCATTGTTCATGTGACGGAATTAAACATAAAGCATTCATTGGCGACTATAAGTATTTTACACCAGAATCTGTAAGTAAACATATAAATAATACTCATTGGGCTCAATATGAATCATGTACTATATTGTTTTTTTTTATTACAAGCCAATATTTTGCATATTGAAGTTTGGTCAAGTTAAGTAGCTATTGCAGAGCATTGTTTGACCATTGCTTTAGATATTAAAAGACAGACTCAATTTTGTCTGACTTTGCAAAAGAAGTTAATGTTGCATGTCAAAGTTTGGTTAAGTTCAGTAGTTATTGCTCAAAATTCTTTAATCTGTAGTTTTAGGTAGCATAAGACATGCAAGTGAATCAAATGCCAAAAAGCAAACTTTACCATCCCACTATATAGAACCAGTTTATGTTTAAGCTATCAGACCTAATCACACAGATAATGCAATATATATCATATACAACAGTTATTTACTCATTTGAAGGTAATGAGCATTTTATTGGCATGTTTGCAGGGGTTTGAGACAGAAGGTTGTTCTTGCACTCTTGAATTTCCTCCTCTGACTTTTTTCAATGACTCCCTTCTTGGGTTGGGCGGACAAAGCTGTACGTCTCTTTGCCCTTCTTGGACAGCTCCATATGACAAAAAGACTTGTGACTGTGACACAGGAATCATCACTAAAGAAAGGGCGTGTATTCCACCTGTATATGTTAGTACCAACCCTTACAGCCTTCACTTTCTAGCACTTCTGTTTATTTTATCTATTCCTTTACTGTTGCAATGTTTAGCTCAAAAAATTGTATTTTTTTGATAATTCTAAACTTGGCTTTTTTATTCAGCAACATAACAACAGATCATCGACAACATGTGCACCCGGACAGAATAAAACAGTTGCTTCATCTGTCACGTGTGAAGCAATGTGCCCCCAGAAAGTTCTGCAGAAATCTGTATGCAACTGTACAAGTGGAAACTTGGTTAGCATATTATTAATATTAATTCTTAGGTTACTTTTGGTCAAGGTATTATAATTATATAGCTTTCACTAGTTGCTACATATATTTGATGTGCATTATCACTACGGTTCTTTGACCCAGTTTTTCAGTATATGGAAAGGGCTGGACAATGCCAATTGAATAAAAACACACACCACCATAGGTTAACAAAAACTGCTATGAGTTGAAGCACAAGCATTGACCAATACTCAAATTAGTTTGACAGTAGTATCGGCACTTCTTTATACAATAGTAATGCAGACACTTTTCTATACACATGTTCAGCTATGCAGTACATACAAATGAGTGAATACAACTATTTCAGTGTATAGAATCTTAAATATTTCTGAAACAAACTCCAGCTCAAGAATTGCATTACAGAGTATTTTTTAAAGACATAATAAAACTTATACCTGTTTTAAGTATTCCTATCTGTGAAAAGCCTGACTCAACCAGGTCAAGGTTGGTAACATTGTTTAGTAGCTCTTGCTGTAACGCAGGAGCACAAGCTCTTCCTGACATCTTCAATAGCCAGTTCTTTAACTCCCTGACTTTGTGCTCACTAACCTATTGCTCTAACCTCCATGCCATAACAGCCTCTTGTTCAATAACTGAGTGATTGGGTAAAGCGGGACAACAACTAGTATATATACATAGTGTTGTCAGTAATACTAGAATAAAAGAGAGCCAGATGAAATTAAAAAAAAAGTTTTCAGAAGATTATTGTTATAATACATTATAAAGTACTGTTATAAAACGAAAGAAATTATGAAGTGACAAAACGCTATCAGAATAAATAAAACCACGTGATACCCACATGAATGTCATTGCGATAAACACATGCACCAAATTTGTTGTTAAACATTGTGATTAAATAGGTTTCATCTATTCTTCATATAGGAGATGCTGAAAATAACAAATGAGGTTGCACAGGACTACATGAAATAATGCTTACAGTCAACTTCAAATTAATTATATTATAAGGAATTCAAATACAAAAAAGTGTATTATCGTTACTTCTAGGTTAATCATACTGAATGCCAGTTTTCCCAAACACCAGATGTAGAGTTTGTGAATCCAGAATGTGCAAATCACTCTACTGAAGCTCTTGTAGTCGATAATTGTTCTCAGATGTGCCCTAGCAGCCTCCTTCGGCCATGTTGTCAGAATGGTCATCAGATATCTACAGAGTATGTACTACTAATACATTTATATTTTATTACTTTAGACTACGGAACTCTCTTAGAATAAAATTCTTTTCAGTAACCATGATAGAAATATTGTAATTTATATTATAGTGTGTGTGAAGATATTAATGCCTTTTACCCAAATAATGGGACAGAGCTGGTTGACCTTGACTGCATAAAAGAAGGAGACTGTGATACTCAATGTCTCACTGTGTTTTACGAAGTCAACTGTGCATTGGGAGTTGTTTATCACAACACCACTGGGCAAGAAGTTAAAACTGTAGGTTAAATTATTCTAATATCATTCTCTATATTTCTTATTTAAAAGAAACTGAAGAAGGCTTCGAATATGTTATTATATAAGTGGTGAAGAGCATTTTTTATGTTTAATATATTATGTTATTTTATTATTGTATTATATTATTCGATTATGTTAAAGGAGGACTTTTCTGAAGATTGGAGATCAATTTGTAACAGGTATGCATTGCAGTGCTTACAATTAGCAAACTTTTTTTGGTTTATATAAATAATATTTTAAGGTTTTTTAATGCACCAACACTCATACTCGAAGTTAATTTGCAGTTTAGCGCAATTAAATAAACTAGTTAGTAAAACTTGTATTCAAGTCGTAGAACCATACCAGAACTTTAATATTTTTTGTAATAGTTGTTACATTTTTTATGTTTTTTAAATACAAAGACACCATAATTTTTTTTGGTTTGAGATATCGTAAAAACAATTACGTTTAACTGTATTTGTAATTAAAATGTAACTATCAAAACAAAGTAGCTTGAAAAAAACAATATTTATAACTAAAATACCAGTAGAAAGTCCCCATGCAGCACAATTTTTAACAGTTATTTATCACTGACATTTAAATGTTTATTTAAATTACCCAAATTCCTTATTTTAAATGCGTACATGTTGTTCTATTTTGAGTTAAACCGCTAGTGAGCATCACTTTTATTTAAATACTGAGGCAATTTTCAACTCGTCTTTCTAATTCTGTAGAAATTCAGGGCTCTAAATCATACTAGTTTGCAATATGCATCAAGCAGTTTCATTTAACAAAGTAAATGTTTTTAGATCAATAAAAATTCAAAAATCATGTTTTTATTTGTATTAAATTGCTTTTTAATAAAATTCTATACAAATTACGGAACCACAGCATATGAAGAGCACTTTTATTAACGCTCGCATAAACATAACCATGATCGGTTTTAATAAGACTGCCACACACCCAAACCAACATTTTACAACATCACAAATCTGTTTAATAAAATCATGTAATTTATAAAATTTTCTTTCCTCCTTTTAGATGCGTAGTAACTGTTTATAAGTTATTCAAATTTATGTATGAAGAATAATTTTAGCTGCAACATTTTATAATCATCTATTGTATAAAACTTCAATTGAATAAACAGCAATTCCTGGGTTTTGTGTAAAGGGCAATAGTAAATGTCTAATATAAATACTGCATTTGTCACTCTCGCATTTGAAGAGTATTAACTTTAAAGTTGAATGGCAAAAGTTTAATCATCAAACTAATAAATGAACAAGACTGAAGTAATATATATAATCAAACTTTTCCACATTGGTAGTTCTAACTGTAGAAGTTATTGCATTAAAATTGTGATAATCTTGCTGCTTTCAGTTACATTTCTCTTGCATATTTTTATTTACAGTTCTTGTAACCTTCATCCTAATTGGATACGCTTAAACAAATGTTTGGAAACTACAACTTCCTCAACACAAACAACGACTCCTATGCCACCGTATATTAATGACACTTCCTCAGCAACTACCAGCTCTAACTTAACACCAAGTACGACACCAAGTACGACACCAAGTACGACACCAAGTACAACATCAAGTACAACACCAAATACAACATCAAATACGACATCAAGTACAAAATCAAGTACATCATCAAGTACAACACCAATTACAACATCAAGTACAACACCAAGTACAACACCAAATACGACATCAAGTACAACATCAAGTACATCATCAAGTACAACACCAATTACAACATCAAGTACAACACCAAATACGACATCAAGTACAACATCAAGTACATCACCAAGTACGACATCAAGTACAACATCAAGTACATCATCAAGTACAACACCAATTACAACATCAAGTACAACACCAAATACGACATCAAGTACAACATCAAGTACATCACCAAGTACAACACCAATTACAACATCAAGTACAACACCAAGTACAACATCAAGTACATTAAGTACAACATCAAGTACATCAAGTACAACATCAAGTACAACAAGTACAACACCAAGCAACAAACCAAGCACAACATCAAATACAACACCAAGTACAACATCAAGTACAACATCAGGTACAACAGGAAGTGTAATGCCAAATACAACAACTAACACAACTGCAAGCACAACTGAATCAACCACAAGCACATTGAATACAACAACCGTAATTACAACAAGCACCAGCAAGCCAAGCACAAGTATATTAAACACAACTAAACCGGACACAACAACACAGACATCTACAGTTACACTTTCAACAACAGCTGGAACTACAATAACAACCACAAAACCTGATGTGTTTCAAGCATGCAACTGTTCAAATGGGAATCTTTATTACGTTATAGGAGAAGAAAGAACTAAGCTGGTGTGTAATAGTAGTGATCACATGATATTGATGTTATCAATTTCACAAAACACAGTCATCATATCTTATATAAGGTAGCCTCAAGTATAAATTGAAGTGATGCAAGCACAGCTCTTGCAAACAAATATTTACTTATGAGTATATTTTTATTTATCTCCATAGGGAGAAGATTGCACAAAGGCATGTCCTAGCTGGTCCAGTTCCACCGATTATTGCTTCTGTGCTGTGAATCCCACACTTCAGTACACGAAGACATGCCTTGAGGGAAGTAATACTAAAGGGTACTACTTGGATGGGCCATTTACTTGTGAGCTTTTATTTGGTTTAATTATGGACTTGGCTTATGGACTCAAAACAACTAGATATGTACAATACCTCAAAGTAATAACATTTTAATTTCTTCTGTCATAGAATATACATGTAGTGTGTGTATAACACTATAGTATGTAGTGCCAAATGGTAAAAAATACGCTTATTGTTGCATCGCATATGCTTATAATAATGTATCTAGCCGTTATTCTCTCTTATATGTTCACAAAACGCTCTCCTGGGTTTATAATTTGCTCTCATATCCTTAAATTACTCGTTCTCTTAGGTCTATTATTTTTGTGAGCATATGAATGAGAATAATGACTATATACATTATCATAAGCATATGAGATGCAATAATAAGCAAATTTTTGACCATTTGGCACTTTATAATATAGTGGTAAGTCTAAGAGGAAAGCTTAAATCTTTTAACTGAAAAATACGGAGTTTAAGAAAATTGTCAGTTAACAAATTTAATTTAAATTGCAATCATCAAATTTCAAAAATAACCCAACTGGAGATTAGTTTGAACAACTTGAACCATCTGAAATATTTTGCTTTAAAAGATAAAAAATTGACTATTCACATGGATATATTTAGTGTGACTTATTGCTTCATCAAGTAAAAACGCCTTTAACCAATGTTTGCAAGAGAATATATGTGCAGATTTATACTGACTTGATAGAGATCAGTTTCTTGCTTGTGGTACCTAACTTTAATGTAAACATTAATAACTGAACTGTAAAGTTTCATCCAAGTAAAATACCTTTAATGGATGTTTGTAGGTGAAGTTGGAGAAATTGAGTCGACCGTCTCAAACGAAACATGTGAATGTCCAGAGATAGTAAAAGTAGATCAGTGTGACTGTCACTCAGGGTATGGGAGAATTGGTGAAGAATGTCATTACCATCATCCCAGACCTATTGAAGGAGTCTGCTCAAAGAATAATGTGAACCCATATGTGTGTCGTGAAAAGTGTAGCAGGTAAAAGTGGGAGGCTTTTTTATTTGAATATATATATTTATGCATTCATAAAATATATTTGAACTATATTGACAAATATTTGAAGAAAATTGATTAATAAATTTGAAATGTTGGTTAATTTGATGATTAAACCAAATCGATTGAAACTATTGATAATATAGATTCTTGTTTCTAGTTATTCAGAATGGGAAAGCTGGAGTACATGTGCACCTTGTGGTATAGGTATTGAGAATGGTACATACACTAGAACTAGGAGTTGTGTACTCCCTGATGTGTTTGACTATACAACTGACTACATGGGAAGTGAAGTCTGTACTACAAACCAGACTGTGACTACTGAATGCTCATGTGGCTACATCTGGTCTGAATGGAGGTCATGTGACTGTAGCAGCGGAAAACAGCAGCGAAACAGGTAGGTTCAAGTTTTAGATAATCACTTGTTTCATATTTTGGGAATAATATTCATAACAGTCAATATGTGTGCACATGTGCGTTTGTGTGTATAATGCAATGTCATCATTTCAATTTCTATAGGTTAGTTACTTTTACTCTTTTTGAAATTATATTGGTTTTAAATAAAATTAAATGAACTTATTGTGCAAAATGTAAATCAAATAAGAATAATTTTTGTTAGTGTCGAATAAGTGTTGTATATTTTTTATTTCAGATGCGGTGAACAAAATGCCACAACAGGTAGTAGCACATTATTGTATTCAAGCAAAGTTTTACCTGCAGGTTACCTGCTCTGATATGTCAACAGTATTAGGTTATTTACTAGGAAGGAAAGCAATATTCTAGCTCGAGTTTCCTAACTACAATTTTCTCAATCAACTTGTATAATAATTGCGATACAACGATTGCTATTGTAAAATATAGGTTGCTGTATAAAATTAAAAGCATCTTTTACCTGTTTTCCCTGATGTATATTATAATAATTTACCAGTGTGTATGTTATAATGTATCGCATATGCTTTACCTACCTTGGTGTATACTATATAATATGTTAAATAAACTACTTTATTAGTTAGCCTAGTGTATACATATTATTATGTAAACTCTAATAGAACTTATTTATTTAGTCCTGTGTTTATTATACTGCATTATCATGTATTACTTGTTTTTTCCTTAGCCTGGTGTATATCAGAGAAGGGGTGTGGAGAATACTGTCCATATTATTCACTAAAATGGGATGATTGGGAGAAATGTAACTGTCAACAGAATAGGAGATTCTTAAACTGTCTATTCCCTTCCAATCCATCTGGAATAAGTCTAATCAACCCTATCTGTGAAGAGCCATTAGCAGAGTATAAGGACTGTAATGATCCAGGGTGTTACTCTGATTGGTCAGATTGGACTCAGTGTCCATGTGGAGTGTCACGTAGTAGCAGGTAAATGCATAGTGTGTGTGGCAGGTAGCAGGTAAACGTGGTTTAAAAAGGAATGACATATTACAGTTGAAGATGATATCACTAATATAACGCGACTAATATCTCCAACTGTTTTGAAATCATAAAGTGCTTGAAACGCTTCTGAGAAAAACAAATTTTTATAGAAATGACATGGTAAAATGGCACAGGTAATAACGGCACCGATAATAAGGGCACAAATTTATAGAAAAGTAGGAAAAATGGCAGACTGATGTTAAGTTTTCCCAAACCCCAAAATCAAACCCTCAACTCTGAAACATAACCCCAACCTCCACCTCCATTCCCAAATCTAAATCTCCCATCCTAAACACCCAACCCCACCCCAAGCAAGCCTACATTAAGCAAAGAAACAAAGTATCAACCTTAATTAAACAAGCCAAGTATAACTACTATGATAAGCTGATTTCTAACCAAGCAGACTCCAGAAAGCTTTGGAATACAATCAACAATGCTTGTGGAAGAAAATCAACCTCTCCAAGCTTTCCAGTAAAGCTAAAAGCTGACTCAGAAATCATTACCCACCATACAGAAATAGCAAACTATATAAACAATTATTTCACTAACATTGGAAAGAACTTAGCCGATAAAATACCAAGTGTTCCTGAGATCCCAGTCAATGCCAAAGATTGTCCTTCATTTTATTTTCAGCTGGTAGACAAAAACAGAGTTTTAACTGAACTAAAAAATTTGAATGAAAATAAATCAGAAGGCTTAGACTTGATCCCAGCGAGGCTAGTTAAACAAAGTGCAACTTACCTTTGTCAGCCTCTCACACATATTATAAACTTGATAATTAAATCAGGTGTCATTCCTAATGAACTGAAAGTAGCCAAGATTTTGCCATTTTACAAAAATAAAGGTGACAAACTTTTATGTAGTAATTATCGGCCTATCTCAATACTTCCAGTTTACTCTAAAATACTTGAAAAAATAATCTGCAAGCAATTAAATGAACATTTAAACCTACACAAAATTTTGTCGGTTTCTCAATTTGGCTTCCAACAGAAGAAGGGTGCACAAGACGCACTGATTAAGTTTTCAGACCAATCCTTCAAAGCACTTAATGACTCATTAGTAATATTGGGTATTTTCATTGATTTCTCAAAAGCATTCGATACAATCAACCACAATATTTTGCTACAGAAACTACGAGATTACAATTTTGATTCTCACTCCATAAGTTTAATCCAAAACTACTTGACCAATCGAACACAGCATGTTATAATAGAGAACAGTATATCCAATTCCTTGCATATTACCTGTGGAGTTCCCCAGGGCTCTATCTTGGGCCCTGTGCTCTTTCTGCTGTACATAAATGATTTAGCTACCCATTGTCCTTTATTTGATACTATTCTGTTTGCAGACGACACAAATCTTTTTTGGAAGAGCAAAGATTTAAATGCTGATATTGGAAATATAAACTCCTCACTAAATAAAGTTAATAACTGGTGCATTGCAAACAAACTAACTCTAAACTTAACGAAAACAAACTATATCATTGTTAAAAACTACCAAAAGAATTTTGTACTTAACAGTACCATCCATATTGACAATATACCTCTCTCGCCTAGCTCAGAAATAAAATTTTTAGGTGTAGTCATCGACATTAACTTAAACTGGTGTGCTCATATAAATTCTTTAAGGACTCAGCTCAACAAAGTAACTGGTATGATATACTTAGCTTCAAAGTTTTTACCATACAAAGCTTTGATTTTATTATATAACAGTCTGATAAACAGCAAACTTACATATTGCTTAGAAGCCTGGGGAAATGCCCCTAAAACCCACCTGAACAAGTTGCTTTTAATTCAAAAACGCATTATTCGCATTATTTTCCACAAATCACCTACTGAACACACGTCACCTCTATTTATCAAAGCAGAAATTCTTCCTATTGATCTCTTGTATATCTACCGCCTATGTCTTCTTGGTCATTCAGCTTATTATACTCCATCTCACACCAAACAACCACCAAATTACCTCACCAGACATTCTGAACTTTCCTTACCCTTACCTCTCTCTACCTCCGCAGCAGGTCATCGTCAAGTGTCCTACCAGATGTCTAGCAATTGGAATAAACTACCTCTGACTTTAAGACATCATCAAAGCTTTGCCACATTTAAAATATTGTTGAAAAAGCACCTACTAAAATCTTTAACTTAATCTAAATAAATAGTTCCCACTATTTTTTCAACTGCCACTTGGGCCCCGCTCCTTGAATAGCTATGCTACTGAGCACATGGGCCCCCATCTTGATATTATATATAAATTGAATTTAGCTCTTTTTGTGTTACTGTTGTATATTTGTATTTTTTTGTCCTTTTTGTTTTTTTTTTTGATGGAAATAAAGAAAACAAACAAACAAACAAACCCTAATATTGAACATGTGCTAATTTTTACCTACTTTGCCATTTGTGCCATTATTATTTGTGCCATTATTACCTGTGCCATTTTTACTGTGCCGCTTTTACCTGTGCCTTTTTTATTTGTGCTATTTTTACCAGAGACAAGTTGAACCTGGTTCAACTTGCCCATTTCCTATATATATGTGGTTCAACTGACCCCATACATCATGCTAAAAACTATTGTCTATGTCTGCTGTGAATGAAATATCTATGCAACTTTAAGTCATTGCCCAGCTTTGAGAGCATGTTGACAATACATGCCTAAACTTAATTGACTGCGATCCAAAAGTTTGAAAAGCTATGCAACTTTTTACAAAAAATAGATTTTTAGATTACGCATTTATTATGCAAAAATGTGAAAAATCCTCGATCACCTGAAAAATTCTGCTTTGATTTTATATAATTTTATATTTCTGGTAGTTTATCTAAAACATTCTTAAGTAAAGGAGGTAAAATAGTGCTATATATATGATCTAAAGGAGAAAATTTGGAGCATGTGGTTCAACTATCCCAACCCTCCCCTATACTGTGTATCACAAATATTTTTAAACCAGTAATGAGAAGTTGGCTATCTTCTCATAGAAGCATTCAAATTGGGAAATTTCTTTGAAGTACATATATATAATAGCATGGAGTAGCAAGTGACAATATAGTGCATATTATGATGTCATAAAATAGCAAGTGACAGTGCAGTGTATTTAATGACATGGAATAACAAGCAACAGTATATAATGACATGGAGTAAGAAATGAAATTTTTGTGGATATAATGCATATAGACTAGTTATAAGTGAGAGTAGCCTATATATATAGTATGTATGATGACAGGGTTAACAAGTAATAGTGTAATGTAGTATATACAATTATTTTGCTTTAGAACACGAAAATGTCTAGATGACATCTGCAGTGAGAGACTTGAAGAGAGTCAGAAGTGTCAGCTGAATGAGTTGACATGCTGGTACCCTTGGAGCACCTGGTCTACCTGTCTAAGAGATGATAACAACTGTGGTAGAGGTGGTGTCAAGAACAGAACTAGAGTAGCTGATTGTTCCAGTACTCCTAACCTCTCTGATATCTGTAGTACTAAGTGAGTATGATGAAAGAGTCATTCTATATGAGGGATACACACAATATAAGACAATCAAATTAATAATATTAATCTTTCTGAATTTTAATCAGAAATCAGACAGAGTTTAATGAGTCCTGCATAGCGTATACCTGCACTAAGTATGGTCAATGGGGAGAGTGGGATAAGTGGAACAGTGTCAAGTTATGTGGAAGATCAAACCAGACCAGGAATAGATACTGTGAATACAGGTATGGATAGTATATATTTTACTTAATGTGAGGTCATTCCATAACAATTATATGACTTTCCAACATTATTTCATACATGGCAACAAGATAATATAAAAAGTGAACTTGTTTACTATGAATTTTCATAAAAATGGTTAAACAGTTACAGAACAGTAGAATCATGGAGCAAGTCAACCTGTGATGATGATTGTTGGCAATGTATTGTTGATGAATCAGAAAGCAGGTGTACAACAGATGCATGTAGAGAGAAGAGTTGTTACAGAGATGTGTGCACTAAGAGTTGTCTTTTCAACAATGGGACTGTCCCGTCTGAGTTTGATCTGACAATCATGTGTGAAGGTAAGTACAAACTACATGTGTACATGAGTATATAGAATACTTCAAACTAATAGTGAAATTTAATAAAGAATATTAAATTGTAGCTTCAATATTCTTTTAATAAAACAGGCCAAAACTTTTTTTCTATTCCCACCTGTTCTCACCAGTCACCTATTTCCGCTTTGTCCTGTTCGGGTAGTAGGAAAACTCACACATGTTTATAGTTGCTATCTCTGTGAGAAACCCCTGATGAAAATGTTTTTTTGTTAGAAAGAGCTAAGGACTTGTTCAAATGAGGCACAGGAGCAATTATGACTGAATGCTCTTCCTAACATCACCAGTGGCCTTTGTCGGGGCCCGAACCCATGACTTTGTGTTCACAAAGCAAACGCTCTAACCACGGCTGCTCCTTGCCAAAATTTTTTTTCTATTCATTTTGACAGAAACAGTTGACAGAGAAACAGCATATGTTAAAAGTGTTGGTAAAAGTAAAAGAGAAGTATCTTGTGGTAAGTCAATCTGTTTATTCATCAGCTACTAACAGATGGATGTGATTTTATGGTTTTATTTTTGACAATTTGAAATAAATTTTAGTTTTATATATAATTGCTCAAATGCTCAAAAGTATATAGTATTTTTGTAAAACTCTGTTATACTCAACAGGAAGTGGCAATACATGGACAGACTGGACGTCTTGCGGTATTACTTGTGGTAACCAATGGGGTAAGAGATACAGATCTCAGAAATGTGATCTTACTGAAGATGAACAGATATCTGAACTGTGTAAGGATGTCTACTTTCTACAAGTTGAACCTGAGTGGTGTTTTGGAGAAGGCAAATGTCCAGGTATGTGCATCACTCTATGTAGTGTATGTTCTCTTTGATACTAGAGTGAAAATGTAGAGTGGTGCTTCAAAAAAGGCAAATGCTCAGGTCTGTGTAAAGCATTCTCTTTGTTTAATTTAAACATTTTAAATTTTGTGAAAAATCATTGTACGATTTGTAGCATTCACAGTAGTTTAGCTATATCTGGAAACATATCTTACACTATAGTTCCGAGCTTTGCAATATTCGAATTGATTTTTCCATTAATGTTTGGAAATGGTTGCATCGAATGAAACCACAACCAAACTGCAACTACAAATTCAACCCTACAAGCATCCATTAGCATAACTCAAAGTAATGAAAACACAGTTTTTATAGCTGGAATAATTTTAATTGAGGCATTCATTAAAATATGCATGACAGTTAAAAAGTTACCAAAAATATTTTTTTTTAGAAAAATATGTCATTTTTATAGTTCAGCAATGTTTAATCTGTATTTAAAACAAAATAGATCATTAGATACAATCAACTTTCTACTTTCTACATTTTAGAAGTAGATATATTGCCCACCATAATACCAGAAGAGAACCGCGCAAAGAATTTACCACCCGTTGAGGATGAAACTGCACCTTACATATCAGCCACCATTTTCTTTGTGAGTCTAGGTGCAATCATGATGATGGTGGTTCTAGACATCCCTTCTTTAGTTCTGTAAGTTTATTTCATGAAAAGTAGAAATAGTTAACTTTGTGAAACTGTGAGAGATTCAACTTGATGTTGCTTAATTTTGGCTAGCTAAATTACTGAAGCTATTGTGTCTGTCATTTTTTAACCTAAAGTTTTACATTTAAATTCAATTTTTATTTATGTGTTCTTTCTAGACTTCTATAAACACCATTTTTATTCTTGTATTTAGTCATTGATTACAACTAGAAAGTTTTTGAAAGAACATTATTTCTATGTTCTTCACATAACAATTAAAAAGAAAAAAAAATACATGTAAATTATCATTTCAGATTGCAGAAATTTGTCATAATTTTTAATTGACAAAACTTTGCACAAAGAATAGAGTTGGCTGCAAAAATATGTGAATTCCTTTGTGTTATGTCATGCATTTATTGAACACAATAATTTTTTACAAAAATAAACCAACAAACCTAAATTAAATAAATCTTCAAGATAATATATTGCATAGTTGTGATTATACTTCTAGAGAGCTGCAAATAAGACTGGTGAGCAACGCTAAGTCACTCTGTAACAGGTGCAAGACTCCGCGAAACTAAATATTGACTAGAAATGTTGGAGTTATGGCCACTCTTCTACCTAAACAGGACAACTCACAAGTTATGACCACCATTTATGCTTTACAGGATAATACAAGTGTATTTGTGAATTTATTTAGTGTGGTGTGGTATACTTGTTTGCGTGATTATAAGTTGTAATCTATTTTTATATATCTTTTATAAACATATTGTAAAATAAAAAATAAAGCAATACTTTTAGAAAAATATTTTTTCAAATTTTAAACTAACAAAAATTATCTTAAAAAATTTCAGATACTTGCTAAATTTATCATTTGTTTATGTTGTTTGCAAAATAAATGTGTTTCATAAATTAATCGAGGAAATGAATCAAAAATCTAGACAGGCTTTAGCGCTCTAACCAGCAATACAACAGTAGGCTAATATGTTATGGTTTTATACTATTGCAGTGCATGCATGCAGACATTGATGATCATTACTATAGATGACTATTCACAGATGAGCTTGTCTAATTCTTTTTTATAATTAAAAACACATTTTTCAATAGAGAGAGAGTCTGTAATAAGTATTTAATATAATACTTGTTTTGTCGTAGATCTGGGCTGCAAAGCATACGCATGCACACAATTATAGAGCATAGAGAAATTGCAATTTTAAGGATGACAAAAAATTGGATTATGTGATTAATAAACAAAAATGTTTGCTTAATTTTAAGTTTTGTAATAGAAACCACAATTAGAGAAATATAATTCTAATTTAGATTGACATGATAGTAATAATAATGCAAGAAATATAATATACATTAAGTATGTTTTCAGCAGTAGACATTGTGATTTGTAATATCCAAGTGAGCCGATGTGTCAAGATAAGTAGGAGTTTTATCACAGAAACTGGCAGCTGTGAAACGCGTCCCCTGACAGCAACCTTCTCGAAGTCACATCTTGCATGTTAACTCACAGTCTTGTATCGTTCTACAGAATGTCATTATTGATTGCTTTTAATTGTGCTTCGAATTAGCAAACAGTATTTGAAATATACAGTCAGTGGTCAAAAAGCAGCGCAGCGCAAATGCTATTTCTGAGTGTCGCAATTATACTAGTTATTGCAGACTATGTATTATATACGTAGCTGGTCTAAATTTAGATTACTAATCATGAGAATGCATATTTCACTTTAATGGTAAATTAATTGCCAATTAGTTGCTAAATATTTTTATGATAAGAAAGCATCCAACTTTTCACAGTTTTATGCAATAATAGGAAATGACACTTAGTTTTCAGACATAAATTAATGATTTCTACATGAACTAGCAACATACTCAAATCTGTTCTCATTTCCTCTACAGCCTCCATATGTAAACCTCTGACACTGCCCTGATGTGGAGTCGTAATAGTAGAGTAAGATGCGAGCTTTACACGGCCCAGCTACAGCTGGTAGCTGACATGTTTCTGCTATCAGATCAGTGCATCTCTCATTACACTCTTCCAGAGTCCTGCAGAAAATGTGTGTTGCAAGATGATGAAACCATTTTCAATTTAAATCTTAACAGTTTTTAATACTTTAATCGATATAAAACTATTTTTGTATATGTTATAAAATCATAAACTTTTTGCCCAATTTGCAATAAAAAACTGAATATAAAAAGTTGGATTTGTAATCATGTGATGCTTTATATATAAATTGCAAATTTCAATCAGTTGTGGTTATGACTACACTTGATAGTATCATGGTAATACTGATGGAAACATTGGAAAAAAGCTGTTATACCAGAATGCATATTATCTAAAAATAACTATTTTAGCCATTCATTCAATCAATATTTGTGCCCATCTTATTTTATATAAAACAAAATAAATAAATTAATTAATTAAATTGCAAAATACTACTATATATAATAATTTTCTTAGAGTAATCCTTGAAGCCGCCAACTTTATATATAAATATAATCATAATAATAATTGTTATAAATCAACGCAACAATAATATTTTGAAAATGAAATAGTTACATATTAAAATACAATCAATTTTATGCAAATGCTCAGACTGGGGCCACCTGAGATAGGAGTGTTTTGCAGATAACCAGTAAAAAGGCTTTTCAATAAGTTATTTGAACTTACAAAAAGTTGTTTCCGTTTCTGAAACAGCCTCCATAAATGAATTGCTTGCACCTTCTTTCCCTTGCGTCATAGTAGTATCTGGGCATGCGGGCTCTGCAGGGCCCCTCTTTCTTAGGTCTTAGACACACACTGGTTGTGTTGCTGCACACTTTGTTACAGTATTCTAATGTGCTGTAAACAAAGTACAGGGTGATTACAGAATCATATTTCTGTTAAATAAGCAAAAGCAAAATTATGTTTTGCAGATTCTTTTTTTGCTACTAATCATTATACATTTAGAAAACAAAACAAAACTAATAATGCAAGCTGAATGCATATTTTCAATATCAAAGCAACTGAAACTACATATACAGCTTTAAGATGTGCACCATACACTACATATACTTAAATGTGTTGCATTTTGTAATAATATTCTAACAGCTGAACTACCTAAAAGTAGAAAAGTGCAATCAGAATTTTAAAGCGACGCTTAGAAAATCAGCCTGATTGCCTTAATTAGTGAACACATTATGTTTTGTATATTTGGTTATTGAAATATGGAGCTTCATATAGCAAAAGCAACCGGAAATCTTTATTTTTTTAGCTTAGCGTATAATTACAGGTACGATAGCAGTAACAGGTTTACCAACATGACGGCTTAGGGCAAAGTGAAAAGATAATGACAGTATTTCATTCATTTCGCAACACTGCAGGAAATTCTAGCTTAAGTCGCTCTTTTAGTATTTTATAGGAGTTGCTTAGAGGATAATAGCATAAGTCACATCATAAATTAAAATCCAGTCAGGATAGCAATATAGCAAATCTTCTGAGTTTGCAACTCTTAGGTATTAAGTAGACATATGATTTGTAAGTAAGAAGCATTCAGTTTTCTTCAGTTTAGCTTTACTAAACAGCGTACTGGCAAATAGCTTTGTTTAGTCCATTCTTTTTAATCAATTTATTGATAATAGACTGTTCAAATAATTGTTTTAATTTTGGTATAAATTTAAATGTTTTTGGGTACAAGTCTATATGCAGTCAGCTATAGTCCAGTATCTACATTAGGGCTTTGATATAAAAACTAAGCTAGTGTCACTCCTAATTACAACATTTAGCTACTAAACTGAACTACTGATAAAAATTTATGCTATATGCTAAAAATTTTGTTTGAAAGAACTAAATTTTTAAACAACCTATTAAAATACTTCCAATTAATATTTTGATTCTACTGCTTTGTTTCATTTTAGATCTATTTTAAAACTTACTGAAAATTGTTTCCATTATTATCACAACCAGTCCATTCAAACTGCTCACACCGCCTTATGTCTGAGTTGTAGAAATATCTGGTAAGATTTTGACTGCAGCTGCCCAAAGAGCTTTCCTTCATGCAAATGTTATCTGCAGCACCAGAACATTATATATCAGTGTTTTACGGTTTAATATAACAACAACACAGCAAGATTTTACTATAGTGCGAGTATCTGTAATAAATTTATTATATTCAACGTATGGATAATTTGTTTTTCAAGATAAAAATTTAAACTTGAAACTATTACAAAACTGACATATATAAATAAAGTAAAACAAAAATACTAAAAAAATATAATTTTTTATTTTAGTTTAAAACATTTGATGTTGAAAAATATGAAGCATTGTTACTGATATCTCAACCACCAGCATGGCCGTCTTCAAGCTAGAAAGTTGTTCTATAAAAGTCTTTATGCTCTGAAAACAGCCAATAAAACAACAATTATTAATAATAAATGGATATTTACCTGATGAATGTGTAGTAGCAATCAGATGAAACACTGCTACTCCTAAGAGCAGACACTGAAAGGCTGCCATATGTTCTGAATGCAGAGAGCAAATTATTACACAGTCTTTCTACCAAGATATGCAGAGTACTTCTGACTAAATGTGTACCAGCTTATCAATTACAAAATATTATAAAGCCAGCTATCCTGCAATATAACCTCTATGGTTTAATAGCATGAATCACACTGAGTTATCTCCCCGAAGCCTGTCATTTAATTGTAAATTATTGAGGAAATGCATTTCCTTGTTCCTCAAATGGTAAACTGCTTATCTTATTCTATATATTCAAAGCATGAATTAGACAAATTGTTTTAATGGTTTTTGTGTTAACAGCTATTTATTTGTGGTTAGTTTTAATTTAATTATTGCTCAAATGACACAAATTGTTATTATTTACTGCAGTGGAAAACTACGTATCTGACAACTTCTTTTAAATCAACATTCTCAATCCGCGTTAAAACCTTTTTACGTCCTTATGCCTTCAATTAATGTGATGTTTATGCAACCAGTAAAATCAAACTCTTGATTCATACTAAAAATTCCTAAACATATGCATTAATTGTATCTTGACAGTACCTGCAGCATAATACGTATTCAGTAAGCCGCAACTTTACAAACATCCTGTTTAATGAGCTTTTAAACATTCTTTATAGAATTATTCACTTAATGCTCTAAATGTATATGCTAATTCTAACGTGTAATTTATTACATTAAAAACCTCTGAAATTGAATAAATAAACATAAAATGAAAATAAATCAACTCAGATACAATGTCAACAAAATGAAACTTATGGATGTTAAAATTAATTTCCTATGCCTAATTTGCAAAAAAAACTACAGGCTGTAACTGAGCACTTCTTGTTCCACTGCATATAAATTATAAAAATTGTTAGTTTACACATGATTACTAGTAATAACAATAGGCTTATGAAATGTTGCATAGATATGCTGCTGTATTTATGTACAATACTCAACAAGTTCTACAGTAAATCTTATATTTGACATCTGCAAGATGTTAGCAGCTGTCAATACATAAGCTGAATCAAAAAAGGATTCTCTGCAGATACGGATGTTAACTATGGTAAGAATTTTTAAACACACTCATGTGTAATTTAAAAAATTGCATTCATAATAATTTGCTGCGATTTCTTGAGCTTTCATACTCTGACAAGTTATTTATTGATTATTATTATTCTACGTTGGTAAATAACTTCAAAAAGTATATCAGGATGTGACTAGTCAAATGTTGAAACAGCAACTGTTCTGGTAGATTTTTTTCGCCACAGTATTCTTGCTTCATTGGCATCATGAAAACCACATATCAAACATATTATAAATCATTTCATTAATACGTAATTATAGTACTCGATGATAATTTAACAAAGCAGTTTACACATTGAATGACAGTTATATTGCTACAGCAGAGTTCATCATACTATCTGTGACGTCAATGAAAATGTATGCAATACTTAAAACATCCATCCAGCTATGATGAAAAGTGATATCCTATAACATGCATATTTCAGTAATTGTTCTTGAAGGATATGTTGATTTGCTAAGTTCAGATCCTGCACAATTGAGCAATTTTGGTTAAATGTATTGCACAGGATGGACCTTTAATACTTCGGAATAAAAAAACATGACGCAGCAAGCTTATTTACAAAACAACCTATGCTTCTTCCAACTTCCCTTCATATTTCACCAAAAAAACAGTTACACAGATTGAAAATGGTCATCTGCATTTTTTGAAATATTTTTATCATATTATTTAAATACTGGTAAAATTGAATCTTTGAAATTTAGTAGGCCTACAAATCCGAAATATATGCAGTTATATCACCACAATATAGTTTAAAACGTATCTTTCAATAATATTCAGCGAATATAGTACCACTAGTTTATATTACCCAGTAATTAAATGATTAAATGCAATGTATTATGTGCGCAAAGGCATGCATTGTGAATATTTGTGTAATAACCACCCCAAAAATATGACAGTATCTGTAAATATTCATGGCTATAAAAAAATTAATTCAATAGACATGAAATTAATTTAAATATGCTCACAAGCTGCAAACATTTTGAACCAGCACATCTATATATGCAGTAATTTTGTTTGCTTAGTTAATAAATGACGCCTTTTGAACAAGGATGTGTACGGTCGAACCGCCCCAACTTGTAGTAGGGATTAGAATTGTAGTACCGACAAGGATCAACTGTAGTTGGAGGCTTGATGATTGTACTTCCACAAGTTTTTTCACAGTCTAGCAAGGTTCTAAAATAGATATTTAAATTGGGTTATAACCATTTCTACTTTGAAGTTTTAAATTGATTTAAAGTAGTGAAAAGTTCTTATTCTTGTAACAAGGTAGTCCAGCCATATTAAAGTGAGTAAAAATAATCGGATTATTGATAAAAACACGCTAAGAAAGTAAAGCAATGACCATGATAATATAAAGACATACTCAAATCTGTTCTCGTTGCCACGGCAACCTCCATAAATAAACTTTTCACATTTTCCAGAAGCAGCATTGAAATAATATCTACGGAAGGCAGCTCTGCAGGGTCCAGTCTCTGATGGCAGCTGGCAGACTTTTTTGATTAGTTTTGTGCATCTTTTCTCACACTCCTTGAGAGTTCTGTCATATATATATATATATATATATATATATATATATATATATATATATATATATATATATATATATATATATATATATATATATATATATATATATATATATATATATATATATATATATATATATATATATATATATATATATATATATATACATATATATATATATAAAAACGAGCCTTCGTGGTGTAGGGGTTAAGGGGTTAGAACATTTGCCTAATAAACTGCAGTCATGGCTTCAAACCCCAATAAAGGTAATTGATGATGCTGGGAAAAGCATCCAGTCATAACTGCTTTTGTGCTACATCTGAATCAGTCCTTAGCCTGCTTAAAAAACCCTTTTCATCGGGTTTTTTTCACAGGAATGGTGACAATAAACTTGTGTGCAGCTTTATATACATATACACACTCACACACACACTCACACACTCACACACTCACACACTCACACACTCACACACTCACACACTCACACACTCACACACTCACACACTCACACACTCACACACTCACACACTCACCCACTCACACACTCACACACTCACACACTCACACACTCACACACTCACACACTCACACACTCACACACTCACACACTCACACACTCACACACTCACACACTCACACATTTATTAAAATCACCGATGACTACATATTCAAGCATTAAATTAAAATTTTTGCCTTTCATCTGTTAAAAAATACTTTCTGATCCTAAATTTTAGCATATGTCATTCAGCTTTTTCAGCACTTGCGCTATATAACCTATGAGTTGCACAAACAAAATTATTCACCAGTTACTATTACTACTAACACTAGTTGTCATGTAACAAGCAATACCCTTCATTCGAGTTTTAAAATGGTTTCTTATGCAAGCTTGAATAGAACACAGTATGTAGGTCATAATTATAATGAGCTAAGCTATAGCACGTGTTTTTATTTTCAGGCTTCAGTTAGTGTATTACATTGCGTGTTACACTATCATAAGGATTCTATCAGATTATACTTACACAAAGTTGTTTCCATTAGCCCCACACCCTCCATAAATAAATTTTTTACACATTCCAAGATTTGCATCATAATAGTATCTTGGAATGTAGGCTTTGCATAAACCAGGCTGCTTTGGCAAAATGCATACACTTGTTGATGCGTCACATTTCTTTTGACAGTCTGCTGCAGAGCTGTAAACCCATAACACTTAAATGACAAATCCCCAAGACAATAGAGCTCAGAGAAATATATTCATACCTCTGTACATAAAATATAATATGTACTCTGTTGCTAGTTTTTTACTCAATTGTCATACTGGAGTACCAATAAAATTATTTTTAAAGTCATTTATGATGAAAGAACTACAGCTAAATAATTTCCTAAGAAATTAGTTACAAGCATACAGGATCATAACTCAAATACTTACTGAAACCTGTTTCCGTTGCCATTGCAGCCAGTCCAGAAAAATTTTCTGCATTGCCTAGAATCAGTGTGGTAGTAGTACCTCTCATAGCCAGCATTGCAAGCACCTGGCTCTACATCTCTCACACATGTGTTATCTGTCAAATCATACAACAACTTGTAGAGACTCTATGGATTAGTACCTGTCTTAGGATATGCTGTAGGATTATGTCAGGTGATCAATTCAAATATGCCACAACGCTCATACTTAAACGATGCGAGTAATTTATCACAGCTGTTAATGTGTGCTAAGCATGTATATACTGATTATTGGTTATTGTCTATGTTGAAATAGAAGTTTGAAAAGTGTTACAATTATTGTTCACAATTGAGAAATGTACAAACTGATTCACACAAAATCAATGCTAAGGAAAATTATATAACAATATGCATACTTTTAACATTTGCATGTTAAACTTTATGTCTTGTATAACAAAATACAAGCTATGTGGACATACTATTCTATAAATACAACTTGTGAGCTGCGTCGTATACAAGCAAATTCTAATACAGATGGCAGCTGTATATGGAACATTACAATACCTGATGCTTGGAGAAATGTGACTAGCAGAGTGATAACCCCCAAGGTAACACACACTGCTTGTGCTATGGCTCTTGTGAAATCCATGGATTTTGTTCTTCTTGCAACAATCAGATGAATAAACAGCAAAACTTGAATCCACTTATATATACTGCATACACTCACTTCCATGCAACTACTAAGTCATTGATCATAATCTTTAGCCTTAACACTTAAGATCTTTCAACAGATGTTAATGGTTGGTTTGTAAAGCACACTGGGTACCCTGAATAGATAAATATTTTACATAAACGGTTTTTGATAGCAGCTGAAAATCTTTTCAATGTGACTAATGACTTCCCTCTTCCTGATGTAAACTCCATTGTTCCAATTTCTTTTATTATAAATTGTCATTTGTGTTACGATCTGATATCAAGACACTGACTGCCACAGTTCAATCAAAATCCATGTTAATCTGTAAACTTGGAAGTTGGATTAGCGTATGGCCTACCTTGTTTCAATAAGTGTCAAGAATATCTTTTCACCACAGGTTGTTAGCTTTGCTTAGAAGGGAAATACAATCATGATCTTCTAAACTTACCTCCTTTAACCTTTGCCTAGGGTCTAAATAATATGTCTGAAATGTGGTCTACATGGCTTACGCATGTTGTATATAAGTCATATGCATTCATCTTGTATATGATATCATGTATGCAAGGTTGTAATGCTGTTAAGAAAATTAATAAAGAAATATAAAGCAAGTTTGAAAAATAAAACTGTCCATTAGATAAGGATGGCAAGAATTTGAATTGCTCTTACAGCTTTCAGCAGCCAAACTGTTATTTTATGTGACATTCAGAGAGCCACATCTGGAACCTTAATTTTTAATTCAAGTGAAAAATTGGCTGCGACTTTTAGTGCACACAACTTATCCAGTAATGACTTTTCAAAAACCATTCACCTGCAGGCTTTTCTTAGCCTAGCTGGTTTCATATCAATTTTCAATATTTCAAGACATATTTACATCATAATTTGCATTTCGTTTTTGTGAAACATTTTTTTGTGAAATGGGATTGGCAAAAGATTTTTGACAAAACTAACTACCTTTTCATGAGGTCAGTCAATGCATTTAACAAATTGAAGGAGGAGAGTTGGTTGTACCCACCGTTCTCATAGCTGCCATTTTATTCAAAGCTGCACATAGCTTACACTTTATTGACACAATAAATGTGAGGGTTATGTTATTTTTTGTTTTTATTTAATTAGAACTTGTTCAGGTAATACCTGTTATTATTGAATGTAAATATAACTAGCTCATTTATACTTTATAAATGACATCCTTGTATATGGAAATATTATAGATTGTTGACAATAAGCAATACTTTGAGTTAGTTTGCATGAAGCATCTCTTCCTTGAGCATTAAGCGTCTGGCTGTCACAGTTACTATAATATGAAAAAGCATATTCAAGACATAGAGTATGCGTTTCTACATTTTGAAACTTATTATGCATTGGATATTATGTTTGTTTATTAATTTTACGTTGTGTACAGCTTCAACTAGGCTTACTTGTTGTAGAGTTCAATATACTATTTACCTATGAACTCATTTAGACCAAAAGTTAGCTTAACTGTATTTTTTGCTTTTCAGCTTTATTGAAAGTTGCAAGCACTTTTAAATATAATAGTTATAATTTATGATGAACTAATATGTTTTATAACCATAGTTGTATAGTTGTAGTGCACTTATTAAAATTATAATAAATAAACTTTTAGCCTACGCTCTGTTAAAAAGTTTTTCACATCGTAGTTTGTTGAATTTTTGTACTGAACTGATTTCTCGATGTTTATGAAACATTGGTAAAGCACATTATTATAAGTGTCAACAGTGTATCTACTGGCAAAAACAATTCTGTTGGCACTAACTCAGACAAGGCCTCAAATAATTGATTGATACGGACATACGATTTAGTAGCATGCTATACTATGTTGTGTAACCTGATACAGATTCCTACGTGAATTGGACTTCCTTTATATCCTCATAAGTTGGCACTACCAGAATAAAATTTGATAGGCAAAGAATCTAAAATTAGTTCGCAATGGGTATTTATGAAGGAACTTCTATACTGAATTGTCTTTTAATGTGTACATATCCTTTTATATGCTTCAAACACAGAATACTAGCCAATTATTTTTACATGAAAATGTTTGTGCTTATATATTGTCTTTATCTGTCTGTTGCAGAACAGTCTATAAGTTTTGCATGTTGACAAAATTGGAAAATCACATTAGCTTGCTATTTATTAAGTCTAATGACTTATAGTAAATTGACTAGACCTTATATGTTTGCCCAATTTTTTATGTTTACTAAAGACACATATAACTTTGCACACATTAGTATAAATGAAACAAAACAAGGTACAGGGTACAAGCCCTTGAGTAATAATTTTTAATATTGAGCTTTTGATTAAAACATAATTAATTTTCTAAGTTTCAGGTAACATGCTCTGTTTTTGAAAAATGACAAGTTTCTATAATTATATAAGCAATGTTACAAAAATTTCGTTTACAATAATTGCTTTCTAACAATTTTCTTATAATTATATAAATCTTTACCTGCAATACCTAAGGATTTCTATTCATCAAAAGTATTACAGTTTTAGACATTTCTCACTAAAAGTCCCGAGGATATATGTTATAATTCACTCAAAATGTTATAAAATTGAAAATTTGGTGCTTGGCGTTAGATCATCAGATACGATAGAGCTGATGTGCTGGAGGGTAGTTTGTTATGTAATTTCTGACAGTTTGTTCAAAATGCATATTACTCAAATCACTTAGTGCTACAAATAAGTGAATTTACTATTGATTACAATATGAGACTTTAAAAAGTTGTAGCATTAGTGAATTTGAGTTCAATAATATATTCACCATAAACCATGTATTCTTTTGATTAATTAATACTCCTTATTCATCAATTGTATTGATATCAAAACAATAATTTACTATATTTTTCCTAGCTCTATTCACTGCTGACAAGTGCGCTACACAAATGTAACAAAATATTCACAGATGAATGTATAAGCTGTAATTTACATAATATATTACAATAATATATTATAATGTTACTACAGCGTATAAATAATGAAATCGCTAATTTAAATAAATTGACAGAAACTAAATTTACAAGATCATGTTTTTGCAAGTGTGCTGAGATTTTCCACCAGATGCCGTGTCTACTACATAAGTAAAAATAAGTATAATGGAGTCATGAGATCAGTCTTTGATAAACTTTAAGTGCTATACAAAACTCATGCAGTTCAACTTACTATTATACCATATGGTTCTGTGTACAAAATGCATGAATTTACTAAGGTGGTGCATTATAAGGGGGGGGGGAGCAACTATTCATCATATAAATTAAAAAACAAAAGGCAATTTGCTATCTTAAGCAGGCTATGCCTGTAAAAATAAACAACTTCTCCATAAAATAATAATAATAATAATAATAATAACAATAATAATTCAGCTTCGCTTCATGTTCTCCAACTCACCAAACACACCTTATGACGTCATTGTTAAATGAGTTGGGCTCACCACACTTCATATAATTAGACTACTTTCTACAAAAATCTTGTTGAAAGTATTCAAGAGTCGCCATATGCATGGCTAACTTTCATCGTAAATAAACTTATGCCGCTGCAGTATTTAAATATAAGAGATTAAAGCAAAATAATGCACCAGGAAAACACTTGCTATATTCATGCTAACAGCTGCAATAAATCCAGACCTAAACAATTGCTACACAATGATTTATTGTAAGAGTCTATCATATAACAAATTATAGACCTAATCAGATCTTAAACATTACTCAAAAAAGATTTTAGTTGGACAGAACTTATTCAAGTAAAATCAACATCCACCAGTCTTGATACAATACAATTTAAAAGAAATTTACAAAAATATTAGAAATGTATGAGAGAAAAAGTTATTTTATAAAATGGGTAAAATAATAACGTACTGCTATACCAAAATAAAATGTAGCTCTATATAGCATATTTTAGGAATTAAACAGCAATTATATATAAACCACAATATAAAAAATAGATAAATATGTATTCATAAGTTATTACAGGCGCATGGTATCACACCACAGGTAATTGAAAATGGCTTTTGAGAAGTTGGGAAGCGGCCTGAGTCAAGCAGCTGGCTTGGGTTTGCTGCAAAAAGCTTGTCTTAAATTCGCTATCATTTTGATTTGGATCTGACTGCAATTCAATAACAGCTAGTATCAACAACTGACATCTTTACTAACATCAGTTCAATTTCTTGATCAGACCAAATGATAAAACGTTTCAAAATTGAGTTATAATCAATTAAACAATGTTAATATTCCATCAAAATAATATTAAAGTGAATAAACTTACATAATCAGTGAGGGAATGTCAAAAGCAATGACTGCCAGTATTGAGCCGAGACTCACAAAGAATATGGTGATTGATATGTAAGGTGCCGCTTCATCTTCAACAGGTGGTAAGTTTACTGCTCGGCTCTCTTCTGGTATCAGAGTTGGGACTATCTCCACCTCTGAAACATCAGAATCTCCTTCATGTTACACAGTAAACAATATTTTAGTCCGATTCATTTGACATAATTAGGAGTTGTTCTTCCAGCTGCTGAGCAGAATACTCCAGTAGGTAACTGACTAATGTCAAGTAAATACATTAAAATCACACATATGAGTTTACTATTTTATAGAGTGAAGTTAAAAAAAAGTGTGCCTAGAAACCAGCTGCCCTACATACATAGAAGAGATATGAAGACAATTGTCTATATAAGGATAGCAGAGTAGAGCAAGAAGAAGTCAGACAAAAAGTCTGTACAAGTTGTCAAGGTTGTGCAAAGTAAGATGGTGAATTGCTATCCAAATGATACATTTGTTGATATAAAAAGTGTGTAAGCTAAATTTGGAAAACCTCGTGGAATAGCTGTGAGTAAAATGTGATTGCTAAGAGTGGTAGAGCTTATGCGAGAGCAACAGCAGTTTGAGGGTAGTTGAAGACTTAATAAATGATGGTCTAGAAAGATAATGTTCTTCATAGAAAATTGCAAGTTTTTCTCTATATTATAATGAGGTTAGAGAAAATCAGAAAGTTAAAGAAACACATAACCTACACATACCTGGACATTTGCCTTCTCCAAAACACCACTCAGGTTCAACTTGTAGAAAGTAGACATCCTTACACAGTTCAGATATCTGTTCATCTTCTGTGAGATCACATTTCTGAGATCTGTATCTCTTACCCCACTGGTTACCACAAGTAATACCACAAGAAGTCCAGTCTGTCCATGTGTTGCCACTTCCTGTTGAACATATAACAGAGTTTCACATGCATACTATAAATGAAAATATAAATGAAAATAAAGGTCATGATATTGCAAGATTTTAAAGGTAAAACCATAAAATCATATCCATCTATTAGTCTAGGGCCACACGGTGCGTACTTTCGCAGACGAAAGTTTAAACCACAAGTAGAAAAGGTGTCCACTGTAGCGAATAAATTAGGTTTTCATTTTTAAATCCCACTCGCTTTCGATAAAACGCAATTTATTGGAATGTAGCACTAAATTAAGAAAAGTAGGCTCACTGAAGAACTACCAGCCAATTAGGTGACGACCACAAAGACAATTCGCACTTGCGCTCAGAATGCTGAGCGACAAGTGCGAATATTTTCTTAACGCATACAGTGGACACCTTTTCTACTTGAGGTTTAAATTTTCGCCTGCGAAAATACGCGCAGTGTGGCCCTAGGCTGAGTAGTTGATGAATAAACTGGTTGACTTACCACAAGATACTTCTCTTTTACTTTTACCAACACTTTTAACATACTCTGTTTCTCCGTCAACTGTTTCTGTAAAAGATGTGATATTTAAATTAATTGAAATAAATAAACATTGCATTTCACTGTATACAGAAGAAAGTTTTAGCCTATTTTATTAACTATCTTTTAAAAGGTATAATTCACTAAATTTTACGCTAAGCCTAGGGCCACACTGTGCGCAGGCAAAAATTTGAACCACAAGTAGCAAAATGTGTCCACTGTATGCGTTGAGAAAATATTCGCACTTGTCGCTTAGCATTCTAAACGCAAGTGCGAATCGTCTCTGTTGTCGTCACCTAATTGGCTGGTAGTTATTAAGCGAGCCCAATTTTCTTATTTCAGTTCAACATTCCAGTAAATTGTGTTTTATTGAAAGCGAGTGCAATTTAAAAATGAAAACTTCATTTATCCCGCACTTGTAGCCATAACAAGGCAAGCAGTAAAGTTAAATGCAAATATTATTAGCTAGTAGTTTTTCGATCTCACTGACGCTACAGTGGACACCTTTTCTACTTGTAGTTTAAATTTTCGATTGCGAAAATAAGCACCGTGTGGCCCTACGCTTAGTCTTATGTCTTCCATATGCAAACGAATGTATGTAGTTTCTACTTACCTTCACACATGATTGTAAGATCAAACTCAGTAGGGACAGTCCCATTAATAAGACAACTCTTAGTGCACACATCTCTGTAACAACTCTTCTCTCTACATTTATCTGTTGTACATCTGCTTTCTGATTCGTCAACAATACATTGCCAACAATCATCATCACAGGTTGACTTGCTCCATGATTCTGCTGTTCTGTAGCTGTTTAATCATGTTTATGAAAATTGGTAGTAAACAAATTCACTTTTATATTATCTTGTTGCCATGTATAAGATAATGTTGGAAAGTCATATAATTATTATAGAATGACCTCACATTAAGTAAAATATATACTACCTATACCTGTATTCACAGTATCTATTCCTAGTCTGGTTTGATCTTCCACATAACTTGACACTGTTCCACTCATCCCACTCTCCCCATTGACCATACTTAGTGCAGGTATATGCTATGCAGGACTCATTAAACTCTGTCTGATTTCTGATTAAAATTTAGAAAGATTAATATTATTAATTTGATTGTCTTATATTGTGTGTATCCCTCATATATAAAATGACTCATTCATCATACTCACTTAGTACTACAGATATCAGAGAGGTTAGGAGTACTAGAACAATCAGCTACTCTAGTTCTGTTCTTGACACCACCTCTACCACAGTTATTATCATCTCTTAGACAGATAGACCAGGTGCTCCAAGGGTACCAGCATGTCAACTCATTCAGCTGACACTCCTGACTCTCTTCAACTAGTTGAGAACACTTCTCATCTAGACACTCCCTTGTCCTGTAATCAGTTCAGGAAATACATGTGAATAGTACTTCTAGTTAAGAATGCAAACTATGTGAGCTATGATGTCTTAGTGTGCTTTTATTTCAAATTTGCATTATACTTCTGCAGGACTATATTTTATAATAATATTCAACCTGCATCTTGCTACTGTAGGACTATATTCTATGAAACTATTCAACCTGCATCATATTACTGCAGGATTATGTTATATGAAACTATTTTATCACACAGACATTAGTATCTCCTGCTGTAACTTGCTAGTGCAAAGAATATACTTCTACAAGTTTGCACTTGAATAACACAGACATTTCTCTCACTTGTTAACCTCACAAACTCCCTCTCCAGACACACTGTCATCCTATGTAGACATATTACTTCAGATCCCTAGAGCATGACACTGGAATATACCTGTTAGTAGATGTCACTTATAATAATAACAACACACAGACACTAATCACTCACCTGCTACTGTGTGACACTCCACATGGACACTGAGTCCAATCTGACCAATCAGAGTAACACCCTGGATCATTGCAATCCTTATACTCTGCTGAAGGCTCTTCACATATTGGGTTGATTATACTTATTCCAGATGGATTGGAAGGGAATAGACAGTCTAGAAACCTCCTATTCTGTTGACAGTTACATTTCTCCCAATCATTCCATTCTAGTGAATAATAAGGGCAGTGTTCTCCACATTCCTTCTCTGATATACACCAGGCTAAGTAAAGAATATATAATGCATTATAAGATACACAAGGCTAAGTGAAACCTATCATATAATGCACAACAATCTAGAAAAGTCTAAGTAAATAAATTATATTACAATGTATATTTTAATATACGCTAGGCTGAGTAATTAATTTATTTAATGTATTATAACATATACCAGGGTAAGAAAATGCATATCTTTACAATATAATTCATGTGGCAACAACTAGAAATAAAAAAACTGATATTTAAGCTGTTATAACAAAACTTGTATGTCAAAGATATTAAAATTAAGTCATATAATGCAATGAATATTTATAAAAGACTTTTAAGGATATAATATAATATACACTTAAGAGAAGTAGTGGAGAAATTGACATAGCCTAAGTTCTTTAATTTTATTATTAAACTTTGGTTTGGGGCGCAGGCTAAAATTTTTGCAAGAACATGACTTCTTATGCTATATTTATAATCTAGAACACAGACCTTTCTCAATTTCTTCATTACTGCACCTACCTAGTATAATATATATTTATACAAGAGTAATAATCAGTATAAAATATTAGCAAGTAGGTAGCAATACATACGGTCATCTGTTACTAAGGACTCTGACATTGTCAAATTAATCAGCTTTCCTGGATCAGGTGTAGTTACTTCTTGCATATCTATACATTAAAACAAGACAAACTATGCCATGTATACTGTAACATCATTTGTCTCAAGTCTGTTGCTTAACTCAACTATACAGCTAAATAATAAAAGTTGACCTTTTGATTGTTGATATATTTTATCATATTAAAACAGGCCTGCTTAAACTTTAGAGTCTTTTAAACTGCATGTTTCAATGTTTTCCTTTTAATATTACAACGCAGTTTCAATTGAAATAATTTTGCTGTTACTTATATGCTCATTTGTAAATTTAAATAATGTTTTTTTTAGAGTTGGATGGTTTTTTGCTCAATAGAGAAAAAAACTGCAGTAGTTCTAATCTTTAACTATTTAATTCAATTTTAAAATAAATGCACTGAGAAAAACAAAAACCAAATTTATAAAAAAAATCAATATTCAACCAATAGTTTCATATACACAAAGTGAAGTTTCATAAAAAGTTAGAGAGAAAAGGCTGTTGATTTAGCAACTAGTCAAGTAAAACTATTTAAACTCTTCCTATACAATATTGAAACTTTGCACACTTTTGCTACCCCAAGGCTTCTTTGCCAAAACCAGTCTTTCAACATATTACAGCTGGGCACTCTGTGTGAAATAGAATTTAATCAGACCAATAAAATTTTAGTGGGGAGGGGGGCGGTATAGAAAGCATTAGATAAAAATTAAAAAGCATTCAGAATTTGCAGTATAATCTTAAAGAAAAACACCTAATATACTACTAGTAAAGGCTGTATAAACATACTTGATGTAGTGTTTGAAACACTCTCATTGGTATTTTTGTCTGCATGTGTTGAAGTTGCCATAGTAGTTGGTGTGACTTCTGAAATCTTAGCTGTGCATCTACCAACAAAAGAAGCAGTGGGTATTTATAAAACAGCAGCGGTAAAAATCACAAGCTGTTGGAAATGTTTTACGGAATGTTGCTTGCACATTGAGTATAAATGTAGCCTAAAATATCAGAACATATTGACATATATGCATGGTACATAAACTGAAATGGATATATAGAAGATTGCATTATAGAATTCTGATAATTCGTGAAACAACTAGTAGAAAGAGAAGATGTTTTTGATCTAACTAATAGGAATATAGTTAATATCTTATTACAGATATACATGCTGTACAGCTTTTTGTGAGTTTATTAACCTTTCCATAAACATGCATTTTAACATAAACTATAGTTTGACTTTGAATCAAATAAGATAATAAACTTGCACACAGCAAAGCTAGAAATTTCAATATACCTCAAACCAAACAAGAAACAGAGTTGCAAGAAACATATTTGTACTCTGAGTGCACAATATTAAAGGTGAACAAAGCCAGCCTAAATATGCGTGACACCTCAGTTTAAGTATGAGTCAGCATCTTTAGTAAGCACCCACCTGTTTCGCTGCTGTTTTCCACTGCTACAGTCACATGACCCCCATTCAGACCAGATGTAGCCACATGAGCATTCAGTAGTCACAGTCTGGTTTGTAGTACAGACTTCACTTCCCATGTAGTCAGTTGTATAGTCAAACACAACAGGGAGTACACAACTCCTAGTTCTAGTGTATGTACCATTCTCATTACCTATACCACAAGGTGCACATGCACTCCAGCTCTCCCAGGCTGAGTATCTACGACAGAATGAGTATGAAGAACTGCTAAAGGAATTACTCATTCTATAAATATACAATAAAAATTAAAACTCAACTTATTTGTAATATCAAATATTTGTTAATTTCTCCATTGTTATGGTGAAAAATAAAATGATTTGGGTGAATTTTAACTTTGGTTATTTGGTACATTTTGTAACTCAGAAGCAAGTATAATTAGGTAAAGTAGTATATATTAAAATCATAAGGCAATGTAACAGTTGCAAAAGGTTGCTTAAAATGTTTCATCAACATGCTAAAAGTTACATTACAAGTTTTTGAAGTATGATTTGCTATCTATTCAGTCAAGTGGTGCACCATATCACACCTGGAGGGCACAAGGCTCTGCTGATTTGCATCTAAGAATTGGATAAAAAGTAATACAATACTAGAAACAACACGTGATTCAGTGTGCAGTGAAACTACCAAGACTAAAGCAGTTACACTTTCAGTGGGTGAATATACAACGCCGCAGAATGTCACAGAGTTTTAATGATTCTTCAAAACCTGTAACTTTCTACTTACTGACTGCATTTGCTTTTACAAACATATGGGTTCACATTATTCTTTGAACAGACTCCTTCAATAGGTCTGGGATGGTGGTAATGACATTCTTCACCAATTCTCCCATACCCTGAGTGACAGTCACACTGATCTACTTTCACTATCTCTGGACATTTACAGGTCTCGTTTGAGGTGGTCGACTCAATTTCCCCAACTTCACCTACAAACATCAACAGAAGTAAGACATTTTACTTGATACAACAATAATTAATGCTAAATATAATATTGAAATTGTCACCTTTTATTTGTTGAAAGAAAATTTTTATATAATTTACTGATGCTTATTGCCTTCTCGTATTGCTTTTATAATAAAATTTCATCCATTGAAGATATTTTACTCTGCAGAATTTTCTGTTATTATTGCTTATGAGCAAAATGAGTTACCATACAAAAGCAAAAAAATAATTTGTGATTGTCGGTATAAATGCACAGATAAATATCCAACTAGAAGTTACCATTATGTTATACACCCACAGATACACACTAAACAGTACTTACAGATATATGGACCCTCTAAGATGTAGTCCTGACCCTCCCCTTCAACACAAGTCTTGGCATACTGAAGAACAGTTTTCTTTCCACAGAAACAGTAGTCTGTAGTGCTAGACCAATGGGGACAGGCAGCAAAGCAGCTGCCCTCCTGCAGCAATAGTGAGAAGAAATAGAGATAGCCGTTGTAATTGTGTCATTTCTTAGACACATTTGGAAACTAAGAAAACTTAAGAGAATGTATTTTTGGTGTAAACACTGCTTGTCTCTTCACCATGTTGTGACAATTATTATTTTACTCATTTGGGCTTATCTATTAAAAAAGATGTTTAATTGTCGCTAGTTTGGGTTTATATTAACCATAGCAATAAATTTAGTAAGAAACTATGCACTGTGTATCTGAGCTTAGCTTACAATGATAAACTACAAAACCCAGATGTTATGAATATTCAGCACCGTAAGTATATAGTACCTTAAATATACAGCTTTATTAACTGTAACATTCTCACTAGCTAAAACGGTAACAAAACAAAACTTTTCATCTTTTAAACAAAATAGATAATTTAATTTTTTGAGAATTTAGATATTAGGATATATTATTAAACTCACCAATACTTCTCTCTTTTCACCCTCAACGCTATAGATCCTCCCATCTAGACAACTGCAACTGATGTAGATTTCAGGTCTAGTAGTGGTACTAGTACTTGTACTTTCTGTACTAGTACTTTCTGTAGTGGTACTTGATGTGGTTGTAGTTGTGGTGGTTGTGGTTGTATTTGGAATAGTTGTGGTGGTTGTGGTTGTATTTGGTGTAGTTGTGGTGGTTGTGGTTTTATTTGGTGTAGCTGTGGTGGTTGTGGTTGTATTTGGTGTAGTTGTGGTATTTGCTGCTATAGCTGGTGTGGTTTTATTTGGTGTGGTTGTAGATGATGTAGTTGTGGTGGTTGTAATTGGTGTGGTTGTAGTTGTTGTGGTTGATGTAGTGGTTGTTGAGGATGTTGTAGAAGGGGCAGATGATCCGTTAATATGATGAGGTGACAGTGTTTCAGCTGATGAGTTTGTAATGGTGACTGAATCACCTTTGAATGTGGTGGCAGTAGTAGTGGTGGTAGTAGTGGTAGGGGTGGTGGTAGTAGTGGTAGAGGTGGTGGTAGTAGTGGTAGAGGTGGTGGTAGTTGTACTCAAACATCCATCAAGCCTCTCCCACTCAACATAGTCTGAACACCAGCTAAACGCAAACAAATTAAAGATTAGTTTCTACGTATATCAAACGTGTGATCAAAAATGGAAGTAAACTTTCACTGCATTTCCATTACTTCGCATTTTGCTTCACGATGAATTTGTGGTTGCGGTTTCATTTGAGTCAGCTGTTTCCAGACATCAAATAAAAAATACATTGGCATAATGTGAAGCATGAAAACGTAGTACTTATCCAAACAAACTCTAATTAAACAATGATATATATCTAATATCTAATAATTGTATTGTATTCTTTATGAGAGTGTGAAAAGTTATACGATGTTTATGAAACAGAAGTATTGTGGGCGTGGCCAGGTTAGTGCGAGAACCAACCTGTTGCATACATCCTCCCATCTAGGAGTCGTCTCCACGCCAGTCTGTTAAAAAACAAACATAAAATCAGCAATTGTCAAAGAAGATATAAAAATCAAGTTATAGGAACATCAGCAATACTGATATCATTTTTATTGTAAATAAACATGCAAATAAAACCATTATAACAAAATGAAAGAATAGACTTTGGTTTGTCAGAATTGCTGAATCCTAACACAATCACTACATGCTGTATAGTTAGTAGTCCTTACTTTTTACTATTATTTGTTTTAAAAAATATCATTAGTCTGTTAGGCCGATACTTAAAAACCAACTGAAGCACATAGGACTTTTGTTACTATAAATAATACCTATTTTACTTTATTAGTTAATTGTTTTAGACATAAAATGCATGTTATTATAATAAAGGGTAAAAAACCATTAGTCCATTATACATTTTGATACGTAGGATTTGGCTTTTAAGGAAGCAGGTACAATGTTGTATGCAGGATTTGCCCTACCTTTACTTGTGAGAAAAGAGATGCAGTCAATAAATGAAGTATAGACAAAAGTATTGGAAACTACTGTACGTCTATTCTTTCAATTTCATAAGAGCAATTGATATTATGTCAAAGCACTAGGACTAAACTAGATGGAGAGAATAACAGATGATTCTACACGTTGATAAAACTTACATAATTCTGCCAAGTGCCCGTTCTATTAGAATGCACCTCCCCAGATGAGCAGTTCACTCGGTAAGAGATGTGAAGACATTCAATGTCACAGTCAGCTTCATTCATACAGTAGGAGTTGTGTAACTGATAGCCAGGGGTTGAAAGAGGAAAATGGGAGCTTTTGCAGACTCTATGATGGTTCAGACACAAACACAAACTTCTTTCAACAAAGTAAACTATGAAAGTGAGAGACTATAATAGTAAAAAGTAAGTCTTACATCCTTTTTAATATTATTTTATCACAAATTTATATAAAAAAATGCCCAAATTATTATATTTACGAATGGACATTGATTAAAGGTATAAACTGATTTCAATATTCACGTAATGTTTTAAAGAAAATCACACCTGGTTTGTGTAGCAACCCCAGTGTTACAGCACGGCAGCAGCTCTATTACAGGACATAGTTGTGCACAAACCATGTCGTCAACAAACTCAGTTACATTGGAAAAACTGCTGCCATTACAAGAAGAATTTATATACAATAACTGTGTGCCTTCATAAGTAGGGACCTGGCAGTTGTAGTATTCAGTCTACAATAAATACATAACTTTATAAATCCTAAAATTTCTACAGTGACAAATAGCACATAAATAAAAAGAAATATAGAAACAAGTATTAATACACAAATGAAGTAAATGAGTAAAGAGTTTTAGAAAAGATTGAGAATTGAACAGACATACCTGATTTCTGTTGAAGCAATCGCATAATGTCTTGTCATACTGAAAATATGGGCATTCAAATTGCCAACTGCAAGACAATGTTGACGTTACTAAATTTGTGGTACCAGGATTGCATTCATTTTGCACATTGCTGGGAGGCTACAAGAAACCACCAGGGTAAGCTGACTGCCATTGGATGATTCAGAATTCTGATAATGCTACTACTTCATATGACAGTAATGCTACCATTTGCTTTCTAATGAAATTTCTCAAGACTTTTTACATACTATATAATGTTCAAGTAATAACGGTTTATGATAATGCAGGCAATATGGAAGGATTCAAATAAAGCTATAGCAAAAGTACACTCATTTCTTAAATCTGAGATTTTCGAAATTATAATATAATTAATAGTAATAGGAACCTGAAAAACTAAGCTTTTTACTCTAAAGCTCTGGGCTAATAACGAAATCAGTCAGGTGGAACCTGAAAGCCCTTTAGCATGATGCCACATTAAGTAGATTTCTCTTGACCACTGTTTAATTTTTAGTGATATAGTTTATATTTTACTTTCCAAGCAGTAGAAAGCAAGAATGCTTTCAACAGATGCTGTAAGGTAGCTATAGAAACAAAAGTGCTGTAGACGAGCAGTAAAGTTTAATGAAAAGTTCATTGGCTATTTCCGCTCCTGCTGACAATGCCTTGTGTAGCAGGTAACTGAGACAGCTGATATCTGTCTAATGTGGCTTACTATCAAAACACCCGAGAAACAATGCATTTAATAAATATAATATGAAACAGCAGACAATGTAAAGTGGCAGCTGAGGAGTACATTACATAATAAGCAGCAGAACAGGTGTCTGATATGGTCAGGGCATCTGTGTAGCAGTTACAGCTCGTCTGATTGGACCGTACCCAGTGAGAGCACAAATCAGCACAGGTGAATTCTTGAAGGCCAAACAGTGGGTCAGATACATGCTCATAGAACCTTATGGTACACGAACATGATCGTGAATAAAACCCCTGAAAGTATTGAAAATTGATTACAGCAAAGGCATACATAAAAAGGTTTAAGATTGAGGAGAAGAACTTTGTTGAATTATCAATTGATGACTATTCAAACTACATAATAGCTTCAGCTTCAGGAAAATTTACTAATTCAGGCAAAGGCTTTGCTAAATTTAGATAATGAAGTGAGAAAATTTAGCTAGCAAATCGTAACTGAGTTACAGCTTTAACTCAAAAGTTCTTTTTGATATAACAAGCAGGGGAGGGTGGGGCTAAATGAACCAAAAATTGCGTTTTGCCAATCTAAAGACTAGCACCATCTAATTCAATCATATGTTGCTGTCTTTGTCCAATAAAACTAAATGCATAAATATTCTACTCGCTAAGATTGAGCCATTTATTCCACTGTAAGTTTTTTGGCACAACGCGTAGGGGGCAAGTTGAATCGCCCTGTGTGAAGGTTGAACCAGTGCCATTTATTCTATAATATAAATTGTTTTAACTATAATTTGTAGGCTGAAAAACAATTTATTGAAGATTAGCAATAAAAAAACATAAAGAAAATAAAAGTACATTAGCATAAACAAGTGATCAGTCATTGTAACCATTTAGCATCTCAAAGATAGGTGATACAGAAAATGCTTCAAAACCAAAGCAGTAGTAGCAAACTGGTAAGAGAGCTTTCAAATGTTTTTTTTTTCTTGTAATTCATCTTTAAACAAGTTATAGATATGAAGTAAGGTCCTCTTATATATGGTATGGTTGAGCATAACCAACTTCTTAGAGGGCTGTTTGAAGGCTCTCAACCTAACCCCAGATGATTTAAGCTACTGCCTTGCATTACCATATTCATTGCTGTAGTTAAACTTTCCTAATCTGTTTTCCTGTTTGTTTTCAAGATAAAATTTTGCACTATTCTGAAAATATTTGCAAAATAATTTAAATACACTGTTGGCCTACATTTTTATTTTGTCTAGGACTAAATGGATGTTTGTATTTATAGTATTTACTATTTGAATTTTTGTGTGCATTGAGCAATCCTCAGAAAAAACTTTTTGTCAAAATGATTTATGTAAATAAAAAACAATATTGTGAGAATCATTGAATGAATGTATAAAATTATGCAACTAGGGGGCAGCCATGGCCTAGGGGTTAAAGCGATGGCTTAGAAAGTAGACATGAGAACATGGGTTCCATTCTGGTAAAAGCCATCGGTGATGTTAGGAGGAGCATCCAGTCATAATTGCTCCTGAGCCACATATGGATTATCCATTAGCCACATTTATTTTATATGAGCCAAGAAATAAAAATATTGGTTCATTGATAATCATTATTGCTTTCTGTACACATCTATATAAAATTCTTTTTACTATTGTAGATAAATGCTTTCTTAATGCTACTATTAATCCAAAATAATATAAACCTAGATGCATAATATCTATTTTATAGAAAAGACAACTTTTCAAAATAAATTCCATGATAGAGCTACCTGGCTTGACGTGGGGTACAAAGAATATAATATAAAAACTGCGCCTTTTCAACAGATTTAGATTTTAGTGTCAGTTCAATTTTAACATATTTAAAGATTGAATTCAACTTTGTAAAATTAATTTTCACAGGTAATGAGAAAATATAAACAAACTATAAAAGAAACTTGTAACAGAAAACGACATGGAGGGCCAATGAACTATGACAAAATATAATTTCTGGTAGGGTTCAAAACACCTGAAAGTTTTTTGGCTTAAAACAATTACTTTGCATAAGAATATTCCAACAACTGTGATAGAGAGACCATGTGCATATAAATAATTTATTATTGCATTTTACTGTAAAAAGATGTCGCATATTTCAGTTAAAGTATTACATAAACCTGTATAATTATTGAGCTTACATTTTCAGAAGGGACAAATCCTGGTTCAGTAATCCTAGTCCAATGATGAACACCGTCGCAGTCACAATGATCCAGACAATCTGTTTGTCGGAGAGTTGTCTCGCCAGAGAGAGACACAGTAGGAAAATTAGAAACACGGTCTGGTGAGTAGCGAAATACTATGGCTATGTACGAGCTACAGGTGTCACATGGTCCTACAGTATGAGGACTCAAAGAAATAACATGTAGGATAGCAAGTGCTAATCTGCAAGTCGTAAATTACTTGTCAAGCGCAAAGAAGAAAAACCAAAAATGCATATTTTCTGTTGAGTACTAAATATAAATCAGCTAGAGAACTAAACCATCGACAACAGTAACGCTATGGCTATGCTAGTGTTTCTTTAGCAAGCTAAATCAAAAAGCATATCATATATAGTAAAAGTTATACTTTAATTTGCAGTTCACTTTATTTTATATTATTATGTGAAGAAACTTTTAAATAATTCTAAAATACTTTTAATATAAACAAGTTTTTAAGTTGTTGCTGTTCGTAAACATTTAAAGTAGCACCAACGAAACTCAAAAATCTAAAGTAGTTTGAGTAATATAGACTCGATGCCCAGTACTACCTAGCCACACAGTTGCTAGTTGTCTGTAGAGAACATAGTAGCATAGCATTTTAAAGTGCCAATTTACTTTCTGTTTTCATTCATGGTACTTATTATTAGTGTACACAATATCAATATAAAATATTGATAACTAGAATGGGCAGTTTCTAAGAGGAACAAATCCTAAATAGAAATTTCCCAGCAGTAAAAAAAATTTAGAGCTATAAAAATGCAGATGTTTCACTAACACAAGTTGTAAAAACTCTAGAAACTGTCAAATAATGTTCGAATCATGTAATGCTTTACTAAAAGTAAAGAAACAAGTTTGAATTTTAGCCCTAGCCATTTGAGAGCTATATAAATATATCTAGTTGCAATGGCTTATGTTTTTCCGGCAAGCACCATCAATAGTCCTCAAATATGCTTTAGGCAAGTTTTGTCAGGACACACAACTATAGGTAAGACAACTACGTAAGTATATTTGTGTACTTACCAGTGCCACCCGGAACAGATGTAGGAGTTTCAGGTTCATCTATATCAAGTAGCCTCCAACAGTGGACGTATGATGAAGAGAAAGTATAAGATGTCTCGCATATTACTTGGTAAAAGTTTAGAGGAGAATAGGCAATATCAGTCAGCTGCGCCTGAAATTTGCTTGACGAATCATATCGAAGTAATGGAGAATCTATCCAATCAGATAAGACTAACACTGTAGCGTGATGATTCCCAGAGCAGATACGTGACACTGGATCAGGTTGATGATTCCTTTGGTATGATACAGTATAACCTAAAACATTTATTGTGAATACATTGTTTCAACTGAAACAGTTAAATGCAGCCATGAAGCTATGTAACAATAGAGGCATTTCCAGAATTGTCTTAAAGTTGGTGTATTCAATATTGTTTCATATTTTTACATTGATGGAATTAGTATCATGCTAGTGATTTATTTTAAATGAATTTCACCCCAAAGCATTGTCGGGTAGTTTGTTAATTGCATTGGATAAAAATAGAAACATTTTATATTAGCAGATTTTAATGTATTATATTTTAGGAAGTTGAGATAACGAGTTAAGTTACAGCAAACAGCAGTAAATGAGAATAAAAATATTAAATTACTCATAGGTGTGGCAACCCCAGATTATCGAAGCAATAGTAAGTTGGCATGTTAATATACTGTATGAGTCACACACTCGTCACATTCAACTATGAACTGTGACATTAAAAACAAAATATAACATAACAGAGAATTTTTAAACCAATAACAATTGCTTATCTATATTGCATTACAGTTATATAAAGCTACTGTAGGCTGATACAGATAAAGTGTAACATACCACCATCAGTTGACATCAAGGCCATGTTGTTTCGCACGTAGACATCGTGTGAACTTGACATTGTTTCATAAGTTTCATCCTTGAAATAATCCGCAACTGGAAAAGATACAAAACTGCTAATAAATCTATGGTTTTAAATGCAATCATATAATATAGTAAAAGTTTTACTTTAATTTGCAGTTTACTTGAATCTAATATTATTATGGACAATCTTTAAGCAATTCTAAAATATTTTTAATGTAAACAAGTTTATAAGTTGTTACTGTTTGTAGAATATCTTAAAAGCAATAATTTCAGGAAATTAAAAAGTATACCGATTTACTCAATTGAACTAATTGAGAGTTTATAAATGCGTCAGGTGCTGATACAACTGAATTTGGTTATCTTCTCATGTAAATTCAGCTGTAGATAAGCAAGTTGTTGAGATATTTCCCAGTGGCTCCTATAGTGTTGGTGTTGTAAGTTAAAAGACTTTGGTTCAATTCCTGGAGGGAGGGGGCAGTATTTACAGTAAATACTTAGCATTTACAATGAAATACCTACTTAAAGTTGAGAGAAAACCCACAGATAACTCACATCTGGGAACTGAGTCTACACACAACGAAGCAGCATGACTCATGAGTATAGGAGGTGTCATCTTGTCATAGAAGAGCATCAGACAGCTCATTTGACCTCTAAACCGAAACTCAAATGAGTCGGCAACAAACTGATGAGCTTTCAAGCCAGAGAATGCTTGCCCATAATACATCTGGTCACCTGTTCCATTCCACACACTGAAACACAAATCAACAGACCCTGTTCAGAGCTCCCTGATGTCTCCTTCAAAATTAGGAGTTGTGTTCTCCCAAAGTGATTAGGTTGAACCTTTGTATAAAGAGCAAACTCATTTAAAATTTTAAGTTTGGCTGCTACTTAAAATTTTAATTATGCTAGAATTGTTATTTTAGGAGACATGTACTTTGGTATAAGCACACATATTAGTAGTTCAAAAAACTTTTTAAAAATATTACTTTAGAAGATATTTTTGACGGAAATAAACTTGTAAGCATTTTTGTGGTTTTAGTTATTGAGCAATGCTGATGTGGCACCTCAGCATTGCTCAGCAACCAAAACCACAAAAATGAGTTCAAGTCTATTTTGCTTAACAAATTTCATTTTGGGAGACCACAACCCTTAATTGTAAGGGGGGACATTGGGGACCTCTGAAAAGGGTCTATTCGATTTATAATCAAAAGATCATGCTACAGCTTTTTGAGTAAATACTTTGTGAGTAATAAAAATTACCGAAGTACTGTTTGCTGCTCGTTGGTGGACGCATACACCATATACCAAACATCGGGATCAAGCTCTGGAGTTTTCAGTATCACCGGATTAGAATCTTCAGTGACGTTAACTGTCAGCATGTATTTCAGTTTCTACAATAAATTTGTTGGACAATACATATTCACAGTCTAAAGTTGGATTTAAAATCATGTAAATTACTGAAACGAATTCGAGTATAATAGCAGAGAAGTCGCTCAATTGTCACATGTGTCTTGTCATTTCTGTTAGGTTGATTTTACAAACATGCTTGAATTTTTTAATATTTGCTAAAAAATCAATTACTTACCAAATGAGGGTTTATTTTTCATTTCAAATTTCTTGCATCTTTAGATTTAAAAACAGCATAGTTCATAATTCAAAACCTTATTAGTCTGGCAGAACTGGGGGTTAGGTTCGCAATCTCCGATAAAGTTTTTTTCTACTTTGATTATTTATCTTGAGGGTCCAGGTAGATGTTTCCAGGTGGGTGTGGACCTGCCACCCTTGAGCATTTTGAGAAATCCAAGATGGCCGCCAATTATGAAAAAATCGTAATCTAGTTGGCATAAAGTCTATATTATGTTGCAAAAACAAATTTTTTTTTTGATGATTAAAATAGATGTGCATTTTTAGAATGAATATGTGCCATGCCAGTAAAAAGGAATCAAAGTAAATAGCCAAGAGACATGTTTCTCAGCTCAAAAATCGGAATTGCTTCAATAAAACATCACATATGGTGCAGAGAAATGATACAAGGTTTTTGAATAACTGTTTGGACACTGGACAGATATATAAAGAAAAACATTGCTTATTGCCAGTGAATAGAAAGTGAAAAAAAGATACAGATGCAGCATATTGCTCAGCTAAAGTTAAAATTGAACATATATATAATCGTACAAATGCGACAAACTTTCACTCATGTTCATATTAAACACCTTTTTCATTTTTTTCTATCATTAGCATTTGTTAGAAATGTTAGTTCATTGCAGCACACTCCTGTTACTGCTTCACAAGGGCAGAGCTCTGTGCATGGGATAGATGTACTAGTGAAGTAAATTTGTGTCTGACACCAGGTGTCACTATTGACGGTAAGTAATCTCACTTAACAATGAGGGTCGGAATAGAATTCCCTTGTGCGGAAAACTAATTAAACTATCTAATACTGTTTGTTGCCAAATTATTTGCTAATGTGATTTTAATATTTTCCAGTGACTATTGATTTCTGGTGTTCGGTAACAGTGCTGAAGTGTGATAGGGACACGGCTATGGTTCGCCGATTTATATCACAGCAACTGTAGTCAGAGACAGTGACAGAAATCTGATTCCTGATGTTCGAATCGCAGAGACTCGACAGGAATTCCGCAACGCAAGAGAGTCACTACAGTGGAAAAATGATTTCTGGTGTTCGGTAACAGTGCTGGAGCGTGACAGGGACACGGCTATGGTTCGCCGATTTATATCACAGCAGCTGTAGTCAGAGACAGTGACAGAAATCAGATTCCTGGGATTTGAATCACCGAGATTCAACAGGAATTGCAGCGCAAGTAATCACCATTGACAAACCTATAGAAACTAACCACCACTATTGCCAACTCAATAGCAACCTAATCAAAGAGCAGAGTATTTCGCAAAGAATAAAATTTATTATATTTATAAGAGTCAATTATAAACATTACAACAGGCAACAGTCGACTGACTGCTACTAAAAATTACAACTCTATTTATATCCATATTACGGACGTCTTGGAGCACAAAACGGACGTCTTGGGGTACAACCAATTATTTACATACAAAAATTTTATAAAACTCAACAAATTTAATATAAAATTAGCATTACAACTTGTATCAACCAATCACAATATATCAAAATTAGTTGACCTAGCTTTGAGTTAGTTAAATTATTGCCAGAATGATTTAACTTGCAAGTCCGATAAAAATCACCTTGACCTAGTCTCTATATTCACAATATTGTTATTGAGGGCCGTCAACTTGGCGCAACGTGTACTGCTCGATGGCTCTAATAATATTTTTTACTACACTAGAATAGCCATATCGTGTTGTTTTGCATGATTGTTGGCTTCCACAGGAACATTTAATGAATTAGGGCCATTTTACTTTATTTAGTACACATCAGCAGATTATGATCAAACATTTTAAAGTTTGCTCAAAATTCATGAAAACTTACTAAATGGGGTAATAGAATTTGCTAATTCTATCTATGCCTAACAAAAATGACTGGGAAGAGGTCCTGCAACATTTAAGCGCGGCGTCATTGTCACACGAGCTAAATATACATTTGTGAATCATCATGGCCTATATAATATCTCAATGTAATAATAAATTAGGAATAGACATAGAAAATCATGCTTAATTGAAAAAGCCTTAATTATTCAGTTTTATTTGTTAAAATTTTGATAGTTTGAGGCAAAAATCTATATACAATAGCAGCGAAATTGTAAAAAATCGCCAAAAGCTCGAGTCGTCGAGTGTACACCAAATTAACTAACATGGTCCACTTAATAATACTGTCCGGTATAAGCACAACATCATTTCCTACTCCTTTTGGGAAAAGAGATTCTATTAGATTCCCTATCACCTACCAATGTTCTAGTGGGTTTAATGCCGCAGTTTCATATGGCTACCTGGAGGTGTGCTCTGGTGACATTGTCCAATAGCTTCATCTATAGGAGGCAAAGTACATAAGTTAAAGGCACATCGCAAATAGCATTGCTGACCTTGGTTTCCCAAGCCTTTTGCCTTGTAAATGTCATGGAGGAGCACTTAGCATAATTGTAGCAACATAGCATAAACTTGGTAGCTTGTATGAATAGTAATCCTGAAAAAAAGCACTAGTGTCACCAAATCACACTTTTCTTCTACCATTTAGTATGACTCTCTTTCCAATATTTTACATTGTTGCCCCTGAGAGGCCATGGGAAGGCAGCAAATTGTTCATTATAGGGCTTTGTCTCGAACTTTCTCACCCAGTACGCTGTGGTCCAGGATGAGTAGCGGTTTTGCAGGGCACCAAGTGCTATCAGAGAGTGTCATCTGATTCTATTGCCAACATCTTCATATGAGAAGCCACATTTCAGTATGCCATCCTTCACTGTATCCATTAACCTTTTTTTGCCCCCCTTCTCTTTCTCTGTATCTTCTTCTCAGCCACATTATAATATCTTCCTCCGTATCTCTTCTGCGCACATGTCCATACCATTGAAGAGGTCTCCTCCCCATGTCTATTGCAATAGCTTCTATTTTGGCCTCCTCCTTTATATTATCATTTGTTACATGGTCTTCCCAATTCATATTGTAAATGTTTCGAAGCATCCTCATCTCAGTTGCACTTATCTGCTTCAATATTGACAAAAGCAACTGGGTGGCATCATTCTTTTAGTGGGTCACTGCAGAGTTCAATCTTCCGTTTGACAGACTCCCTGTCCTTTGAATCAGATTGGATTCTTGATTGCATCTCATCCTTATGAGCAGTAAAAGTATTTATTTCAGACTCATTCCTGATGTCACTGCGGCCTTACTGCATCTTGTTGCATGCAGAAGTGCTGTACACCCACACCTTGACAATTTCAGTTTATTGGTGATGCCAATGATTCCCCCTTGCTTTGATCAAATCTTACGAAGGTCACCTCAATGGTCATGTCCGACCAGATGCCGTCGAGCTGGCCGCGTTTATGATGCATTGTGTGGTTACCAGCCGCAAATTAAATCCTTACATCTTGTGGCATGACCTCCACGCTATGCAGATAGTGCATTTCCTCTTCCATTGCTAGATGTAAGGCCCAGTCTCATTCTCTAACAGCTATGATGTGGGTGTTGATGGTAAAAATTGGACCAATAAAGCACATGGCCCACAGTTTTGCTGTTCTTGAGCTCTCTGCAATCTTAATCAACATCTTTTCAAGTTTCTTCATGCTAGTGATTACACTTTCATCAAGACTGGCTTTAACAGTTCTCCCACCAATATTCTCAGACCTTGTGCATTCTGGAGAAACTTTTTCTATTTAGCATTTTGGAGAAACTACCAAAAGTAGAATTAACTACTTTTACCAAATCACTTTCAGCTATTAGTGTTCTAGTGCACCCAACATAGGTCATTAAAAAGAGAGAAATTAATAGTAAACGTTAATGAAAGGGGATTGGTGTGAAAAAGGTAGGGAACCACTGTTTTAATAGATGTATTACTTCCCTCAGCATGAAATACATTTTCAATCATAAAAAACTCTTTACAAATGCTTTTAGAGGAAAAGTGAAATGTGCTGATTGTAGAAATAGTTTTCGAAAGCAAAAATGTCAATATTTAGATAAATGATGTGTCAATAATAAAGCAATTAAATTATGTTAAGAAGCCATGGTGCTGTGTTATTAAGGTTGTTGACCCCTTTTTATAACTTTAAAAAATATAGCTAAAGTTTTAAAACTGAAAATAACTATTAAGTTGGCAGCTCAACAAACCTTTTCGATAGGCATGCCAGTTGGAAATAAATTGCTATTTAGCTCATATGGCAATGACGTTGCATTTTAAGTTTGCAAAACCCCTTTCAGCTTTATTTGGTGGACATATTCGTAATCAGCATATAAAATCACACCATATAGTAAATTTTCATGAAGTTAGAACAAACTGATACAGAGATGCAAGGAAATTATAAACAGGGCAAGGCTAGGTTAAACTTGAAAAAATGAATGATTAAGACTTAGCTTAGTTACCCTTGGGTATCATTTGCCTATTACTCAATAATACATATGATAAAGGCACATGCATCTTTATTATATTAATTTTTAAAGATTTCAAAGCATTGTAACCTTAAATTTAGCCCCAATGGGTAGGTACATTTGAATTAGAAAAAATCGTTTGGTGCCTGGCGGCCATCTTGAATTTCTCAAAATGCTCAAGGGTAAGAAGTCCACACCCACCTGGAAACATTTACCTAGACCCTATATTTGAATAATCAGGAGAGAAAAAAACTTTATCCGGGATTGCGAACCTAAGTCAAAAATTGGCATTTTTCTGCCAGACTATATACACTCATTACTTCTACTTACATTTCTGTTCTCATTCCACTGAAGCGAAAGACAAAACCCTTCTCCAAGATTCACCACATTACCATACATTTCTGTCTACAATCATAATGTATTTAAACTAAACTTGGCAACTCTGCCATGTTTCATTGTGCTGTGTTATAGGTAAGTGATGAACATCATCTACCATGTAAGCTGTATAGAAAGCAATTATTATAATTGCCAATTACAATTATTCTACTGTTTGACTATAAAAAATATAGGAAGAGCACTTTTCTAAAAATAAGAATTATGCTTTAAAGCAAGCTATAAATTCCTTTTGAGCTGTTTCAGTTTTATTACCATATTATGTCATAAAATTCAAACACAAGGTAAAGGTCAGTATAAGTATCTCATTAGTAAGCTACAGGTTTTAAGTTTTTATGATAAATTATCGAAAAATATATAAATTTTGTTGGGACTTTACATAAACTGGGAAAGCTTTTCCCTAATACATGATAGCTTTTCACATATCATTTCAGCTAGGCCAGCTATATTATGCTTTTTCTACATTCATTACAGCTACTACCCAAAATCTAACTTTTTGACTAGCATAAAAAACCGGCATTTTTTACTTATCCACACTTGCATCTCACACTTGTACTTGCAACTTATAACTTATGGGATAACCTTTTCCCCGCAGTGCTATTTTCTTTCAGTCGGCGACAATAAATATTTATTTCTCTAACTTAAAACACAACAGATTTGTTTAAAAGATGATTGTGTAAGCAGTAGAGCTAGAGTAGTGGAAGAGTGTAAGGCAATGTGATGAGTCCAAGGGCAATAAAAACACTTTAGATGCTTCAAAGTTGCAACGTTTGTGGCTTAAACTACTTTTTTATACAACTTGAAAAACAAATTGTTGAGCTGAAATTGAATCTGCAATTTCTGAATTAAAACAAATTAAAAAGCACATTTTAAAAACAGATTTGCCTTAAAAAGTTTTAGCAAAGTCATGACTAGACTAAAAGTAAAACAAGCAGAGAACAATTTGTTAATGAAACATTTTATTACCTCCCCAAACTAATCTTACCGAGTCTTCGGATGAAGAGAACACAGAATACCGAAGCCAAACGTAAAGATGTATTTGGTTAATGTAAGATCCACTGTTAACTCGAACTTGACTTGTCACAGCAGTTCCATTAATGTTAAATATAGAACTAGCAAAGGTCAGACTTTGCAGTGGGAACGGGAAAAGGTAGTCATCCTGCAGTATTGGGTATGAAATTGGGACATCTCTACAGTAAAATGTTAAATTGCTATAAAAATAGAAATCGTAAACAACCATAAATATATTAAGGTGTATAAACTAGTAAATCAGTTTCAGTGTCAAAAGTTGAGCTATGAGTTCTGAGCAAACCAATAAAAATTATTGCAGTAGAGAAATTATTGCAGTATTAAACCAATAAATCAGTAAATTAAAGAGCCAGCAACTAATAAATAAATGTTGAAAATGTTGAAAAAATAGTATTAGATATTACAAATGTATGTGGCTATATCTTGACATAGTAGCAATACTTTGTGAACAGAGCTATAAAAGTTCAGAGCTGTTATCTAAAGTTACTGAAAAACTGTTTAATTAAACTCTAGTAGTACCAGTACAAAGTAAGACAATTAGTCTGGCAGAACTGGGGGTTAGGTTCGCAATCTCGGATAAAGTTTTTTTCTCTTTTGATTATTTATCTTGAGGGTCCAGGTAGATGTTTCCAGGTGGGTGTGGACCTGCCACCCTTGAGCATTTCGAGAAATCCAAGATGGCCGCCAATTATGAAAAAATCGTAATCTAGTCGGCATAAAGTCTATATTATGTTGCAAAAACAAAATTTTTTTGATGATTCAAATAGATGTGCATTTTTGGAATGAATATGTGCCATGCCAGTAAAAAAGGAATCAAAATAAAGAGCCAAGAGACATGTTTCTCAGCTCAAAAATCGGAATTGCTTCAATAAAACATTACATATGGTGCAGAGAAATGATACAAGGTTTTTAAATAGCTGTTTGGACACCGGACAGATATATAAAGAAAAACATTGCTTATTGCCAGTGAATAGAAAGTGAAAAAAGATACAGATGCAGCATATTGCTCAGCTAAAGTTAAAATGGAACATATATATAATTGTACAAATGCGACAAACTTTCACTCATGTTCATATTAAACACCTTTTCATTTTTTTTCTATCATTAGCATTTGTTAGAAATGTTAGTTCATTGCAGCACACTCCTGTTGCTGCTTCACAAGGGCAGAACTCTGTGCATGGGATAGATGTACTAGAATAGCCATATCTTGTTGTGTTGCATGATTGTTGGCTTCCACAGGAGCATTTAATGAATTTGAGCCATTTTACTTTATTTAGTACACATCAGCAGATTATGATCCAACATTTTTATGTTTGCTCAAAATTCATGATAGACTTTGCTGATTCTATCTATGCATAACAAAATGACTGGGAAGAGGTCCTGCAACATTTAAGCGCAGCGTCATTGTCATATGAGCTACATATATATTTGTGAATCATCACGGCCTATATAATATCTCAATGTAATAATAAATTAGGAAACGACATAGAAAATCATGCATAATTGGAAAAGCCTTAATTATTCAGAGTTTTATTTGTTAAAATTTTGATAGTTTGAGGCAAAAATCTATATACAATAGCAGCTAAATTGTAAAAAATTGCCAAAAGCTAGAGTCGTCGAGTGTACACTGAATTGACTAAAATGATCCACTTCATAATACTGTCTGGTGTAAGCATAGCATCATTTCCTACTCCTTTTGGGAAGAGAGATTCTATTAGATCCCCTTTCACCTACCAATGTTCTAGTGGGTTTAATGCCAAAGTTTCATATGGCTACCTGGAGGTGTGCTCTGGTGACATTGTCCAATAGCTTCATCTGTAGGAGGCAAAGTACATCGCAAATAGCATTGCTGACCTTGGTCTTGTAGATGTCATGAAGGAGCACTTTGCATAATTGTAGCAACATAGCATAAACTTGGTAGCTTGTATGAATAGTCATCCTGAAAAAATCACACTTTCCTTTGGCCCCTCTCTTCCTCTTTCTCTATATCTTCATCTCAGCCACGTTTATGATGCATTGTGTGGTTACCAGCCATGAATTCAATCCTTACATCTTGGGGCATGACCTCCATGCTGTGCAGATAGTGCATTTCCTCTTCCATTGCTAGGTGTAAGGCCCAGTCTCCTTCTCTAACAGCTATGGTGTGGGTGTTGATGATAAAAATTGGTCCAATAAAGCACATGACCCACAGTTTTGCTGTTATTGAGCTCTTTGCAATCTTAATCAACATCTTTTCAAGGTCTTTCATGCTAGTGATTACACTTTCATCAAGACTAGCTTTAACAGTTCTCCCACCAATATTCTCAAACCTCGTACATTCTGGGGAAACTTTTTCTATTTAGCATTTTGGAGAAACCACCAAAAGTAGAATTAACTATTTCTACCAAATCACTTTTAGCTATTAGTGTTCCAGTGCACCCAACATAGGTCATTAAAAGAGGAGAAATTAATAGTAAACGTTAATGAAAGGGGTTGGTATGAAAAAGGTAGGAAACCACTGTTCTAATAGATGTATTACTTCCCCCAGCATGAAATACATTTTCATTCATAAAAAACTGTTTACAAAAGCTTTTAGAGGAAAAGTCGAATGTGCTAATTGTAGAAATAGTTTTCGAAAGCAAAAATGTCAGATAAATGATGCGTCAATAATAAAGCAATTAAATTATGTTAAGAAGCCATGGTGCTGTGTTATTAAGGTTGTTGACCCCTTTTTATAACTTTAAAAAACATAGCTAAAGTTTTAAAACTGAAAACAACTATTAAGTTGGCAGCTCAACAAACCTTTTTGATAGGCATGCTAGTTTGAAATAAATTGCTATTTAGCTCATATGGCAATGACGTTGCATTTTAAGTTTGCAGAACCGCTTTCAGCTTTATTTGGTGGACATATTTGTAATCAGCATATAAAATCACACCGCATAGTAAATTTTCATAAAGTTAGAACAAACTGATGCAGAAATACAAGGAAATTATAAACACGGCAAGGCTAAAATGAATGATTAAGGCTTAGCTTAGTTACCCTTGGGTATCATTTGCCTATTACTCAATAATTTACATGATAAAGGTACATACATCCTTATTATATTAATTTCTAAAGATTTCAAAGCATTGGAACCATAAATTTAGCCCCAATGGGTAGGTACATTTGAATTAGAAAAAATCGTTTGGTGCCTGGCGGCCATCTTGAATTTCTCAAAATGCTCAAGGGTAAGAAGTCCACACCCACCTGGAAACATGTTCCTAGACCCTATATTTGAATAATCAGGAGAGAAAAAAACTTTATCCGGGGTTGCGAACCTAAGTCAAAAATTGGCATTTTTCTGCCAGACTAAATGCCTTTCAACACTTACTGCATGTCTCTGTGAAGATCAACATCTAGAAAGTCATTACTCGGTGTTAGAAGTTTAACAACTGGGTGTAAAACCGAACCAGGAATAAATACTACCGGCCTAAGAGCTGTAAATAAAGGAGCAGATTATAGATGCAATATAGAAGATTACAATGTGCAATTTAAAATTTTTATTGAAATATTATAACTAAGTGAGAAAATGATGGGAGTTGTCTGACTAATCTCCATTTGCACTCAGACTAGGCTGCAGGTATGGAGCAGTTTGCAAGGTTGTGTGTACCTAGTCTGAATTCTCTTTGTTGACAACTAATTAACAAAAACATGTTTACTAAAATGATTGTTTTAAACTACAACTAATTCACTGCTAAACTATGGTAGGGCTACAGTTTGCAAGTCGTGGATATGCTGGAAATACGACTGTACTACAGCCAAGCTGTTGGTGACACTTTCATTTGAGGTAACAGTTTAAAGGTAATGTAGTCTGGTACTACATGGCATTACCTGGTGTTATGCTGTAAGATAATTATTTTAACAATACTATATGACGTATACACAAAAGTCTGGTCAATACATACTAAGGATATCACAGAATTCTTTACCACCACTAGATGTGATATAGTAACCTGGCCAGAGAGTGTCGCCGCAGCTGTCAAAATATCCTGTAAATACATTAAAGTATGGAATTTGAGATCAACAAGCTCCATATATGAATATTACACTGGTACAATCACAGTCTTGGTACATCTCCTAAAACAATAGTTTACCAGACTACCATCATATAACATTAGGATATCTATAGATAAAGTTTGAATTTGGTGTAAACATTTCAACTTCTATTATTGTTTGCTGGAGTGGTGACTATAGGTACCGATTTAGTTGTAAGCGGTAATGAGGTATCGGGTGAATTTGAAGGACATAGGTACAATGTATGCGCTAATAATTAGTCAACTTGTTTAATTAATTTCACTATTCAAACAGTAGCTCTATTTCATGCAAATTTAGTTGAAGACATGCTTTGAATCATGTTTGGCAAAAGTAGCAAAAATGAGAAAATAGGTAAAATGGCAAACTTTGCATATTGGGGTGAAGGGAGGTTGGTAGTTGGTAGTTTAAAATGAAGGTTGGGGGTTTGGGTCTTTGGAGGTAGGGGCAAATTTAACATCAGTGTGCCATTTTTACTTGCTTTTACATTTGTGCCATCACTACCTGTGCCATTATTACTTGTGCCATGGTCGCATGTATCATTGTTACATAAAATACCTTTGAATAACATACTATTTGAATGAAATAGCATCAACCATGTGAGTCTACATCAATCAAAGTCTTGTTTTAAATTCAAAACATGAAAGCAAAATAACTTTGAATTGACTGAATACAGGTGGATGTTTGACTTGATTCAACGCAGCTCAATTGCTGACTTGAGTTATAGTAAGCATACTTGAATGGAGATGGAGAGAAGAGAGGACACTTGTTGAATACATGCCAAGACTTGCACTTCTCATCTGAAGATGTGCCAAGCTACGGATTTCAATATCATTTCTGCGAGAGATAAGAGAACTTCTCCCTATACAAGTTCCATTCACTAGATAGTAGGAGTAGTCACAATCTATGAAACAACAGAGTATTACATGAAATAAATAGCCAAAACTGTAACACTATAATTAATTGAAACTAAATCAATTGAAAAAGACCAGTGAGACTGGTTTGAAAATTCTAGCCAGCTCATAACCAATCACTTGGTTATCAACGTGGTCATTTAAAAATGTATTTGTGTTTTATGAGCTACTATCTAGAGGTTAACTGACCCAACATAACAATGAACAATTATTTGTATGACAAATTATCAATCAAATTGGGACTTTCAAAAATTATATACCATAAAAATGGATGCCATACACAATAACAGTGACCAAACATTTATCATAGTTCCAGTATGTAATATCAATATACATATGTATATATTATTTAGCTTATTTTTCCAATTGTCCACAGATAAAAATTAAAAGTAAATGGAAGCTTGGCCACTGGAATTGAAAAGATAAAATTACAAAATTTTAATCAAATTGACATGTCTAACTTTTCCTAGATGAATGTACAAAGATCAAAACCAGTTAATGAAATAGAGCTGCTGTTTCTGATATCTACCTTTCTTGTCAAAGCGACGAAGATATGGGTTGTTCCATGCTAGCTTGTTAGAAAATGTAGCATTAGAGTCATAATCACATCGGTACTCTTGCGAGAACAGAGCGCAGTCAGTCATATTAAGAACTGAGGCTTGAAAATAGACGCAGTTTGGTTCCAGAAAGCATGCTAAGCCGCATTCGTGTAGTGAAGTATCGCTGCAAAAAGGCAAGAATATTGCACATAGCATACAACACAAGGTTTCAGTTGCTTCATAAGGTATACCTCTGTTATGTCAACTTATATCATTGAAACATTTTACAACTCCTCATAAAACTGTACAAATGACAGCATATCACTATTGTTACACTTGGGTTTTCTAAATTAAGAGGTATGGTTAAAAAATTAAATAATGGCAAAAAATCCGCCACAACCAAATTCATTTATTTGACACAAAATATTACATCATATATAAGTAAACACAGTCAGTGGTAGGAACATACATGTATTGATAAAATGGTACCCCGTTAAGACAAAGACTACTGCTTAAAGAGAACTGATATTGCGTAACAGAGATGAGTTCGTTTAGAATAGCAAATGATGACATTTCAACCATTTCTTCTTCCGCATCTACAATAAAATTGATATCATCTATAGGCAGGTTTTGGTACAAATTGCTATGAATAAGTATTGCTTTAGGACTATCTTTTGGTAGCCTACAAGAAGGCCTATGCTACTACATTAAAACACATTTATATGTCAAAAAGAATTTGTTTTGCAGATTCTACAACAATGATTAAGAAGTTACAGAAAATCAATTTTGCTTATAAACTAATATATAACCAAAGAAATCTGTTTAAAGGCATATATCATAAAAAAAAAATTATTTATGTTGACTATCTAACAATTCAGCTTACCAATAGTTAGGAGAAACATGGTGGAGTAGTAGTTTCTGTCAAACCTGGCCGTGTCAATCAATTCAGTTGATATACTCATGCAGACGTGTGTGAGGTAGTCGTATGCAATCATTGATGAGTCATTGAAGTTATCTACACACTGAGTAGCGTTAGCAGACGTAGTGTACGTCACGTTGTCCTCTGATGTAAATATATACTTTGTAGACGGCAGTACGTGGTAATTCTTATACATCATAGTCTCAGCTGACGCGGCGTCATCCATTGCTATTCGTGAAATAGAGTAGATAAATATTATAAACCTTAGTTCATGGGCATAGGCTGCAAACTAGGAATTATATGAAAGACATACTATTAGGCAGCTTTTATTACCAAAGACTAAAAATCAAAAACATATATAAAACAATAACTAAAACTGCATTAAAAAGCATACAGAAACTAAGACATATACACTATTACTATTTTTACAAACTTCATAGAATCCAAGGTTCTAGGTTATTGGATTTGTGAAAAATAATGGAAATTACTGGACTCTTACGTTGTATATTTTATAATTTCATACATAGGGTTTTTGCGATGCAATGAGTTAACATGAGACAATAACTTGCAAACCGTTGAAATTTTGTTCCATCCATAATTTTTTATGTAACCCAAGTTGGCAAAATTATAAATTACAGTTAAAATCCACCTTAAGAGTTCAAAAATACACATATTTTCAAGATTATATGAGTAACACAATCTTTCAAGATTACATTGTAATAGTAGCAAAATGCATATATTTGGAGATTCATCTACAGTTTCAGGGACTATGGTCAAGTCATGAGTCTTACCAATGTAATATCCATCAGTATAGACATTGACATTAACAGCCATAGAGGGAGTGCACGGAGACATGAAGCCGATTGGTTCTCCCTGTATTACTCCATCACAGTAGTCCAAAGCGTTCAAGTAACAGTAGTTCAACATCTCCGCACCAATTGTTATATTACCAGAGTCATTACCTATGCCGAAGTGTGAGCAGGTAATTAGTGGGGCCGACACTTCAACTAACCCTTCAATACAATAGAGAACACAGTTTTTAGTAACTGATTAAGAGTGCAAGTTTTATGTATTCTGAGGTAGGTGTAAAAATATTTGGTTAAATGGAGATTTTACAAGTTTAATTTGGTAAATGTTGCAAGGAGCAGACATGGTCTAGGTCCTAGGGGTTAGAGTGTTTGCCTAGTAAACAAGAGGTCATGGGCTATTGAACAATGGCCTAATAAACAACGGTCACTGGTGATGTTAGGAAGAGCATCCAATCATAATTGCTCTTGTGTCTCATTTAAATAAGTTTTTAGCCCACTTTAACAAAAACCGTTTTCATCAGGGGTTTCTCACAGAGATAGTGACTATAAACTTGTATGAGTTTTTTTTGAATAAATGTTGTGCAAAAGCAAAGAATAAAATTGAGTATGTATTTCAGAAAGAAATGAATTTTATTCAAACTTATTTAACAAAAATCATCTAGTGATGAACACTGAGTCTTTCAGGATTAGCCTTCGACCAATAAGGCTTTAGGTTCCATGCAGTTGAGTCTTTGATAAAACAGAATGTCATTACAATGTACTCTAATTTTAGATAAAACTGAAGATGAGGTAAAGAAAGCTTTCAGGCAATGAGCTTTCACTCAAACTTTATTGGCAGAATGATCCTGATTGGCTGAGATACATCAAAAGTGCATACCAATGATTCTGATTGGCTGAGATATATAAGTGCATACCAAACGCTTACTTCCACTCATTACAGCAACAATAGTGCATGCCAGAGAAACATGTTGGCTGCAGTTCAAAGAAAATATGGGAAAACAGTTTGACTACACAGTTGAGTACTACAGGTGGGTATAACATAGGGTAAAGCATACGTCTGTAATAGTCAGGTCTAATCTTCACTTCGCTGAAGCTCACACCAGATGATATCACTCTATTTGTCCATTGGAAGATCACATCCTGTTCATGGCTGGCAGCATAGTCGCACAGCAGCATTTCTCTCAAAGGCAGCTTATTGTAGATCTGTATATATTGCAACCAGTTATTACACAATGAAGTCTCTTAAACTGCAGATAAAAACTTAAAGCTTCCTGTATATCCAGAGTTGAGCGGAACTTTTCGAAATATTTTCTGTCCAAAAACTAAACTAAATAGTTGCCAAATCATAACAATCTTAAACTAAATGCAAAACAATACTAACATGAATCGTGTTTATAATTAGAAAAAGTTAGCCAAAAAATCTTCTATCTTCTGGTCAATCAAGTATCAGAACATACAATGTACCTCAATGTTTATAAAAATAAAGGTATCTTGGTATGCCATGTTATTCTTAGCACAACCTAGCAATATAACAGCAACCTAATAGTTGAACAAGAGAACTTCTCTAATTAAGCAGAAGTCTATAACTAGAGCAGGGGTGTCCAACCTTTCCAGAGCAACAGCCACAATGTGAAATTTAGCTTGAGTTTGGGCCACAGCATCAGCATTTTTCATTTACTTTATTCCAAATTCCATTGAATCATTACACAATTAAGTCCCAATAATCACTGCAGGCTGCATGTTTTTAGCATGAACATGAATAAGACATTTAAAAAATGGGTTTTCCACTCTAATTCATGTATGTGTGCAAAGTAGCTTTATTTATTATGCCTTTGAGAGCCACATAAATGTAGGCTGGAAGCCTCATCTTGCGCTAGGGTCGCCTGTAGGACAGCCCTGAACTAGAGGCACATTCACATACATAACTACGCTCAAGTTTGCACAGATTGAATGTAATATGTATAACAAAACCCTTTACATTGACATCAGTTAGCAAAATCTCAAACTCTTCAATGGGATGTACAGCTACCAACTCCACCGTAAGGAAGCCGTTAAACCGTATCTTATAATTATCATCAATTTCAAGCACTTGGTCAGGGTTACTGGGTGTAAGTAGGTACGCTTTTCCTGTAACTCCTGAAAGAAAATTAAAATCAATTGACCACCAGCTTAGATACTGCTTACCAAATTGCAAGAATTGTGCACCTTGAATTAGTATTCCAGGTCATAATTTTCTAAAGGAAGCTAGGAGAAATGGTGGAAAATATGAAAAATGTGATATAGGGCATATTACTTTTAAAGTATCATAAAATAATATTCTATTCCTTCTGCAAAATTATATGAATCCCATTATTATAAATTAAAGCTGACCTTTATAACTAGCTATAAAATAACGTTATCAATCATCAATAAAGTAAACAAGATGGTCATTTTATGAAGATGTTATTGAATAAGTGACAAGGCCCTGAATTTAGGAATTTATTTTCAATATAGAATTTTATGATGGCTACAAGTATTCAATATATGACCATCATGCCGCGCACTTACATACCTGAAAAGCCCAAACAAAGTGTCGTCCAAGCCTCATTTTCAATAAATACCCGAGCTCCAGAAGGTGAATTAGCAATTGGATAGACGTCTAGCCTGAAAGATAAAACATATTGGCATGAGCACTTAAATGTAGAAACATAATTTAGTATAATAAACAGCAGCTTCAGTAGTTTAGCATTTAGGAGCGGTAGTGGAAAAACAGAGATAGCTTAAGTTGTTTAATTATTTTACGAAATTTTGATTTTAGGTGCAGGTTGACAGCATCATGAGAACATAACTTATTTTGCTACATTTCTAATCTAGAACACAGGCTTTCTCAATTTCTCCATTACTGCACCTACCTTTATTTCAGAGTGAAAGAATACTACCTAAGCAAAAATTTTAGAAAACTACATATAACTACGTAAATGATTGAAATAATGCAACTTTATGTTATAAAAAACTGATTGAAATCCAAGTAAAGGCATGCATCTTTCTTTGCAAATATAAAACCAAACAACTAGTTTGGCATTCTTCAGCAGGTGGTTGCCTGAACATAAGACAGTAGTGTTGACATCAGCACTGCTATAGTTGACGCACCATTTTATTCAGTTAAAATAAGTTATTAAACCAATTCCAGTTATATTTTCTCAAGTATTTACTGCCTCAATGCAAGCTTCAGCTTAACTTACCAGTAATTAAAACTTTTGGCTGTAGCGATTTGTGAGATGAACAATAAGTTTAGTGTAAGAGAAGCTGGTTATACAATCGAATGTTCTTAGTGGTACATACATAAAGTAGCTACTGAAGCGTGTTTGACATAATAATTGGAAAAAAAACGATTTTACCTTTTGAACCAATATCTATTCTCAATATTACAATGCAAAAATATTCAAACTTTTATTTTTTAATTAAAAACTTTTCAAATGAATCATTGGTATGTAGCTTAAGACATTGGTAAATAGTATATAATATTTTGCAATCACAAAAATATGGAAAAAACAAAAAAACAAGCTCATATATCACACTTGATATAAGTTGGAATGCATAAGAAAGTACTCCTATTTATAATTTAGGTGTCAAAAAGTAAAACGCTATAAATATTTTACCTATAAATGAACAGTAATTATGTTATTGATTTATGTATACCTTTCAGAAGAAATTTCCAATTGAAATATGATATCCTCATCTGTTCTGAAAAAAACGGTCACAAGTGCTGAGGTAAAAATTCTATGAGTGAGAGACATGCATATGGTAGACTCCTTGCCAGTGTAACTTAAGGGGCCGGCAAAACTCACACTGTGTGGTGGGCCAATATTTGCGTCAGTAAATACCAGACCAGCTCCTACAAAAGAATAACACACCTATTAAAGCATTACAATATAATGGGTAATTTTACTTAATTTAGTAAGTATTATATATCTTTAATTTTTAGCTATTTTTCACAATTTAGCTGCCAGTGTATATGGGGTTTTTTGCAGTAAACTAATAAAATATTGCTAAATACAAATAAATAATCAAGGGTGTTTTTAATTTTGTGTGGCTTCCTATATTTGTTTCAAATTATTTAGTGACTTGGGATTTCCGACCCATATTTCGAATATATCTATTGTGTGGTAAATTTATGTTGTGTGTGTGTGTCCTTTGTTGCCGAGATCGGTACTTCGGTCCTCCGAAACACCGATATGCCGATTCTCGGCATATCGGAATACCGAAGTACCGAAATGCCGGATTCGGCATTTCGGATTCCCGAAGTACCGATATTCGGTATTTCGGGCCTCCGATCTCGGCAAACAAAGGAATGTCTTTGTCCTGCATGTATATAAAAGCCAGCGAGTTCCAGTATAGTTCAGTCTACTACTGGAGCTCGCTGGATAAAGACCATTGATTCACTCGGACTATACTACAATAAAGATTATCTACCTTTTACCTTATTTCTCGCCTTGTTTCTCATACAAGCATGTAACAGCACTAGTTTCATTCACAATCCACAAAACTATCACATTGGTGGCAGCGGTGGGATTCTACGAATAGCTAGTTGCTAAGAGAAATAGGATGGCCCCAGGGGACCCAGCCCCTGAGGCAGCAGCACCACCAGCCCTCACTATTGAGGCGCTGGTCACAGCCCTCCAGGGATTGCGGGGGCAAGGACAGGCAGCACCTGGTGACAGGTATCGCCTCCAGCCCCCGACTTTCGGAGGAGATGGAGACGTGGAACAGTTCATCAAGGAGTTCGAGGACGTGGCCGCCACCGCTGAATGGCCAGTATGGGTGCGCGTCCTCCAACTCCGGGCCTGTCTGACAGGCCGGGCCAGGAACTTCGCACTGGGACCCGACGAAGCCCACATCCTGCGGGCTCTTAGGGCCCGGTTCGGGTTGACCACGGAAGAGGCGTCAGACCAGCTACAAGTGATGAGGAGAGACCGAAGGACATCTCTGGAAGATCACGCTAACGAGGTAGAGCGCCTGGCTCAGGCTGCTTTCGGTCACGCCACTGGCGACGATCGGAAGCGCCTCGTTTTTAACGCGTTCTTCCGGAGTGTGAACCACCCGGACCTCCAGCGGTACTGGCTAGCCGCAAAGGTCAAGAGCCTGGACGAAGCACTAGAGATGGGGAAGGCCTACTTCCAGGTGGAAGAGCCACGGAGGGCGAACTACGCAGCTCGCCAGGTGGCCGGAGATGCAGAAGAGATACCCCCAACCACACAAGTGGCAGCAGCAGCTACCCCGTCACCTGAGCAGACGCAGCTCAACATGCTGATGAGCATGATGAAAGGCCTGCAGGCTACAGTGACAGAGTTGCAGCGCAACCAGACGGACAGGCGGGCTCCCCGCTCGCGGGACGACCCTGTCCGCCCCCCTATGCCCACTTGCTGGGAGTGCGGGATGCCAGGACATGTGAGAAGGCACTGCCCTAAGGGACAGAAGCCTTTAAACACCCGAGGCTCACGGTGAATTCCGCCACCCGTGGGCCCCACGCCAATCCGGTCCGGGATAGGACTCGGAAGACAACAGAAGAGACCTCTCCAGAGTCGACCTATATCGAGTGGCACGCAAACCGGAGATCTCGGAGACCGAAAGGCCTACCCGATCCTCCTGCCCTGCCACTCGATACCCGGATGGAACTAGAAGAAACCGGATGGCAGGCACCTCGGAGATCTCGGAGGCCGCAAGGTCTACCCGATCCTCCAGCCTGGCCACTCCGTAACCGGTTCGCGGGGTTGCCCGAGGAGGTTGTGGAAGAGGATTCAGCTTACTCGCAAGAGTATCCCGAGCTACCCTCCCGACCTCAGAAAACCCCCGTTGTCTCTAAGATGAAGAGGAGGCCCGCTGTGCGGACCCAAGTCGTGTCTCCCCCAGAGACTGACCGCTCCAGGAGCACCCAGCCGTATGGAAGCAGCTACTTCCTGCCCGGAAAGATTTCGGGTAAAGCTGCCACATTCCTACTGGATACTGGGTGCACTACCAACCTGCTGAGTAGGCGTCTCTTTGACACCCTTGGTGCACGAGAGCGGGCGAGCCTCGAGCCGTATGAAGGTGCGCATGGTACGTTGGCGGACGGATCATGCATTCCTTTCTACGGCGTCATTTCACTACCTGGACGCGTCCGTGATCAAGCAGTTCACGAGACGTTCATAGTCAGCCAGCTGAAGGAGGACGCCATCTTGGGAATGCCCTTCCTGGAGAAACACCAGTGCCACATGGATTTCCAGAAGTCAGTGGTGGTGATGGCTGGGAAGGAACTTGTCTGTGTTGACAAGTTTGGCAGGCCCTTGGTGGGCGGAGTCCAGGTAGTGCGGGACTGCACAGTTCCGGGGAGGTCCCAGGCGACTCTCCGATGCAGAGTCAACTGCAAGGAGATCGCCGGCCTGGGGATGGTTGAAGGAACGCACGGAGCCATCCGACTAGCAAACAGCCTGAATCGGCTAGATTGTCGGCAAGAGCTCCTCGTGCAGTGCATCAACCCCTTCACGGAACCTGTCCAATTATCGGCTGGAGCGCTGGTGGGGAAGTACCACTCCATCCAGGAAGCAGATGTGGGTCCGGCACTGGAGACAGTGGCCGACAACCAGGGAAACCCCCCTCACACCAGACGAGAAGCAGTCCCGGAGCATCTGGCTGACCTGTATGGCGGAGCATGCGGAAACTGTACGAGTAGTACTGAACGCCAAGTACTGGCTCAACTACTCGCGGAGTACAGTGATGTCTTCAGTCGTGGCGATAGAGACATGGGGCTGACTAAGGTTATCTCTCACGAGATACCCCTGGCAGCCGACACCACTCCCATCAGGCAGCCTACCCGACGTCTGGGCCCGGAGAAGGAGAAGGAGGTGAGCCGACAGGTACAGGATCTTCTGGACCGGGATCTGATTGAGCCTGCCCACGGCGCGTGGAGCTCCCCAGTGGTCCTGGTCAAGAAGAAGGATGGTAGCTGGAGATTCTGCGTGGACTACCGCAGACTCAACAACGCTACCATCCAGGACGCCTACCCTCTCCCCCGGATAGATGAGTCTCTAGACGCCCTCGCGGGTAGCAAGTACTTCAGTACTTTGGATCTGCTTAGTGGGTACTGGCAAGTGCCCCTCAGCCCTGATGCACAGGACAAAGCAGCATTCATTACTCGCGACGGGCTCTGGAAATGGAAAGTACTGCCATTCGGACTGACGTCCGCTCCGGCAACATTCCAACGACTCATGGAGCAAGTCCTCAGTGGGTTACACTGGAAGACCCTCCTCATCTATCTGGACGACGTCATTGTCATCTCCCCAGACTTCTCGACTCATGTCAGCCGTCTGCGGGAGGTCTTTGACCGTCTCCGGGCTGCTGGACTGAAGCTGAAGCCCTCCAAGTGTGCACTCCTGCAGCCAGAAGTCACGTACCTGGGCCATGTGGTTGGCCGTGATGGGGTCGCTACCGATCCAGAGAAGGTACAAGCTGTGAAGGAGTGGACTGTTCCCCGTGACCTCCCTGAGTTGCGTGCTTTCCTGGGCCTAGTAGGGTACTACCGGCAGTACATACCTAGGTTCGCAGGAGTGGCTCAACCGTTAAATCGGCTGACCGCGAAGGGAGTCCGGTGGCAGTGGACACAGGAGGAGCAACAGGCATTCGACCACCTCAAGCAACGGCTAATGGAAGCGCCAATCCTGGCGTATCCTGATCCAGCCAAGGAGTACATCCTGGACACCGACGCCAGCGACCACAGCGTGGGAGCCGTCTTGTCTCAAGTCCAGGGTGGAAGTGAAGTGGTCGTGGCTTACTATAGCAAGACTCTCGCGGCCGCCGAGAAGAACTACTGCACCACTAGGAAGGAACTCCTAGCAGTAGTCAAGGCGGTCAAGCACTTTCGGCCATATCTGTATGGGAAATCGTTCCGTCTGCGAACAAACCATGCATCACTGATATGGCTGTGTAAACGTGCAGAGCCCTCGAGCCAGGTGGCTCGTTGGCTAGAGATTCTTGCTGAGTTCTCCTACCGGATAGAGCACCGTGCAGGCCGGAAGCATGGGAACGCCGACGGCATGAGCCGCCGGCCGGTAGAGGACTGTAAGCAATGCCTACACATTGAACGGCGGGACGGGGGACCCGCTCGCCTTGACGTGGAAGCAGGACTAGTGGAGGGCACCACCTACCAGTGGGAGCACGGCCATCTTCGGACCGAAACCCACCAGGCACTCCACGCCAACCCTACTCTGCACCAGAACGTCAAGGAGCTGTGCCGACTCCAGGAGACGCTACCCGGCGCGGTAGCAGACATCTTCCGGGCCAAGAAGGAGGGCCGACGGCCTAGCGAGGAACAGCAGCGACAGGGGGACGTTGAGTTCCAACTCCTCTGTCGTCGCTGGGATGCCTTCAAGGTCAGTCCCGATGGCCTCCTGATGATAACGTTAGCAGCAGACAACCGCCAGCAGAAGAGGGACCGCGTCGTCTGTCCACGCGCCCTCCGGCGGGAACTGATCTGGGACACCCATAAGCAGGCTCATGCTGGAGTCAGTCGGGTCATCAGGTGTCTGCGGCTACGTTGGTATTGGTCCGGAATGACTCGGGACGTACGACTGCGGGTACGGCAATGCGAGGTCTGCCAAGCTAGCAAGCATGGCCGCCCCACGGAAACCACTGGTCGACGCCGGCTGTACGCTGGTCGACCGTGGCAAGTAGTGGCGGTAGACCTCGTCGGGCCTATGCCGTTATCCGCCAGAGGGAACACCTGGATACTGGTGCTCACGGACCACTTTACCCGGTGGGCGGATGCTCTGGCTATTCCAGACGCAACCGCCCCCACGGTGGCCCGGACCCTGGACCAACATGTATTCTGTTACCTCGGTTTGCCCGAGCAGATACATACAGACCAGGGTGCCCAGTTCCAGTCCCAGCTCATGGGAGACCTCTGCCGGATATGTGGGGTGAACCAGAGTCGGACCACCCCATATCACCCGCAAGGGAACGGAGTCGTCGAGAGGAACAACAGGATGTTGGGTGACGCGCTCCGGAGCCTGCTGCTTGGTCGAGGTCAGGAAGAATGGGACGTGGTGCTGCCGCAGATCATGCGGGCTTACCGCAGCACACCACACTCCGCCACGCAGGAGACCCCAAACTTCCTGATGTTAGGCCGAGAGACGCGGGTCCCGGAACACCTGACGTACCATGTTCCTGCCCCCGAGTCACCGGTACACGAATATGTGGAGGGTCTGATGGACATCATGGGCAAAGCTCATGATGCGCTGCGCACCCAGCAGTGGCAGACCCGCACAGAGGACTCAGAGGAGCCCCCGTTGTACCAAGTGGGAGACTGGGTCTGGATGGTGAGTTACCGTAGGCGGCGCGGACAGTCGGCTAAGCTTCAGCCCAAGTTCGTCGGCCCCTACTGCGTAGTAGAGGTGCTGCCCAACCACACATACCGTGTGGAGCGCTCTGGACAGGTCTCTGTCCAGAGCGAGCAGCGCCTCAAACCTTACCATGCCAGCCCAGACGCGGTGGGTCAGGCTCCACCCCTCTTGGAGCCCCACCGTCAGCCCAACCGACGTGGACGGGCCACCCGGCCCCGTGAGGTGGAGATTATGGTCCCCAGGGAGGCAGACCAGGAGCAAGCCGCCCTGATAGAGCAGCTGGAGCGACAGCAGAGAGCGGAGCGGGAGCAGGAACAGCAGCAAGCCCTTGGCTCACAACCCTTCCCGGGGGAGGACACCCCCGTACGGGGTGAAGACGGGGACCCCCCTACCAGGGCAGCCCAGGAGCCACCAACACCACCAGAGTCTGTTCCACTTGAGAGGAGCCAGCGGCCAAGAAGACCTCCCAGGTACCTGGCAGACTATGCTGTAGGACACCTGGACGGGCCCCCTCCTGAGGAAGACCCCCCCCACACTGACTGCCACCCCATCTTGGTTGGAAATTCCCTCCATCACCCCGGAGAATTCCACCAAGAAGAAGAAATGGCCGACCGAATTTCGGAAGACACTCGATCACGCGAGTTGTCTTCTCGAAATCCGGGGGAAATTCCCACGAGCCACGCGACTCGGGCTTCAGCAGGTAAAACTTCTGAAGCACGAGGTTCGGCCATTTCTCATTCTGACTTCACACAGCTCGCACGGCAGTTGCAACTCAAACTAAATTCTGATTCTAATACTCATTTTGACTTTACCACTGTTCTCCGTACGCTATCAGCAGCTATGGGAATTACTCTACCAGATACACAATCAGGTATTTCTTCTAGATTAGATCCTCCAGTTGCGGAGTCTAGTCAAATTACAGTAGACTGGTCTTTACTAGACTTACTTGGTTCTGATCTCTTAGAACCGGAGGCCGAGATGGATCTTGGAGATGACTCTGCCATTGATACATTGTTGAATCACGATGTAGGCTCAGTCAATTTCTGCGATACACCTCGGCCCTCGGTTTTTAACTTATCTCCATACACACCTGTGCCGAATTTCGGCGATAGTGAGACCGGCTTCTCACAGCCTCTACTATCTATTCTAGAGGAGCGAATGGACGTTGAGGAGGCCAGTCGGTCCGACTCCCCTCTCCCACCGGCCCTTGCTTCGGCTTCTACCAGCCAGCAGGCCGCCACCTCCTCCACAGAGGTGTGTTCCGCCATGGTTGGCCCTGACCCCAAACCGGTCGAGCTTCAGCTCACGGCCGGGGAGGAGCAGGGCATCCTACACGGCGACCACCTGCCAGCAGAAGAAGATACCTCCCCAATACTGGCCCTGCCTCGGGCCCTGGTCGCCCGCCAGTATTGGGTGACTGGACCCACCAACCTGAAAATTGGTGATGCTTGCGGTGAGCCGGGCAACCGCATCTGCCATGAGTGTAAGAGGAAATTCTCCTCTGCACGGCGGTTGCGCGTACACGCCCCACAGCACTACATCAACGTGTTTTGCCCGTGTGGGGAGTTCTCCTACCAGAGAGACTATGTGTTGAGACATCAACGCATAGCTCACTGCCACACGGGCTACACGTTTGCTGTAGACCAGGCCTCCTTTCCCGAATTTCGGGACCTGGTGCTGCCACACGTGGCGGATCCCCACAAACGGGCTGCTCTCGCCCTGGGATTCCCCGCGTGTAGGCCTGTTCGGGAAGAAGAAGGGGAGCCCGCCGCGACACCCCAACCGGCAGCCACCCAGCCACTTCGGGTCATGCTGGCACGGGTCGGACCAGGTGCCAGGGCCGATTCATCGGACCTGGGCCCCCGACCCTCGGCGGCGGGCGAGAAGCAGACGCACCGCCAGCGACGTCCTGCCCGTGGTACTACCGACCGCCCTAGGCACCAGACGTCAGCTCAGTTGGCAGAGGAGGTCCACCAGTTACGCCGGCAGCTCCGCAGATATGAAGAGGAGCTGGGGCAACTCCGGAGACGAGTTAGCCGCCTGGAGCGGGGTCGATCTGGCGACCGCCGCTGAGACTATTTGTATAGTTTTTTGTTTTTTTTTCTTTTTTTTCTTTTCTACTCTTATTCTTTGTTTGTTTATTATATGTGTGTAAGTTCTTCATGTAATGCATGTACCTATTCATGCTCTGTTTTTCTTGTGTGTGCACAAATCTTCCCTGTTGTGTGTTTGTGTTGTGTACGCCTCTTTATCGGAAAGCATGCTTTCCGATGGGGGGTGTGTGTGGTAAATTTATGTTGTGTGTGTGTGTCCTTTGTTGCCGAGATCGGTACTTCGGTCCTCCGAAACACCGATATGCCGATTCTCGGCATATCGGAATACCGAAGTACCGAAATGCCGGATTCGGCATTTCGGATTCCCGAAGTACCGATATTCGGTATTTCGGGCCTCCGATCTCGGCAAACAAAGGAATGTCTTTGTCCTGCATGTATATAAAAGCCAGCGAGTTCCAGTATAGTTCAGTCTACTACTGGAGCTCGCTGGATAAAGACCATTGATTCACTCGGACTATACTACAATAAAGATTATCTACCTTTTACCTTATTTCTCGCCTTGTTTCTCATACAAGCATGTAACAGCACTAGTTTCATTCACAATCCACAAAACTATCACAATATCTATTTAGCTCATATGACAATGATGTTGAGTTTTAATGCCGCATGATCCCTTCCCAGTACATAAACCTGCCTCATACAGTAAATTTTTATAAATTTTAAGTAAACTTTAAGTTTTGGTGCTAACTTGCTGATGCGTACAAAATAAAATAAAATGATCCATTTAGAAATCATTGCAAAATATACAAGTAGTTTACACCTCTGTAACATTGTGAATAATAAACCACTGCTCTCCATGCCATTTATACTAGACGCAAGAGGGGATAACTAGCACAGTATATACAACTCGGAGTCAAGAACATGAAGAAACACTTATGTACCATTACACTTGGAGGTGGAGATAACTTCAGCAGAGCCAAGGACTGCAACTCTATCACTGTAGGTTAAAGAGGAGACAACTGACGTGCATAGAGTACCGGAGTCTATTGTCTGGATACAGTTGCTATATAATCCCAGATCAAAGAGATAATAGCCTGTTGAGTTACTCAATTTCTCTGCTACAATCTAAATCAAAATTGTTTTGATAAAATTGAGCATCCACATATAAAAACATATTACACATTATATTTAGAAAATAGCAAAGTTAATTAAATTTATGCTTGACAATTTTTGATAGTATTAACAAACTTAAAACGATATACTTGCTAAATTGGAAACTCTATAGCTCCATGTTCTTATAAAAAATAATTAGCTGCCTGAACTAACTAGGATATTGACAAAGTCAGCTATAATAACTGTTATAATGTAGAGTATAGCAGTTATTATGATGTATATTACAATAACTAAGCTTATAATTTGCATAGCAATTATGATTATTATTGACATTATAATAATAATTATTGACATTAATACAATTATTATACCACGTAATTGCAATGTTTACTATAAAACACTTTGATTTTAAAAATAAAATCAACAGACAATAAGCTAAATTATTTGAATGATAAATCATTAAAAATGATGAATTCAAATTCCACCATCGATTGGCCATAAATTCAACAGAAAACCAGAAAACAGTATGGTTAGTATTTTGCAACTTATATAAATTGATTCAACATTAACCAGTTTTTATCATATACCATTACAGAATTGAACGACTGTAAGGAGCATAAGAGACTTATTAATACAGGAATTATAAAAGTTTTGTAAGGCTAGTGGCTAAAGCGCTGGCTAGGTAAACACAAGGTCAGAGATTTAAAAAAAAGCAAAGGCTTTTGGCAATGCAAAGAAGAGCATTCAGCCATAATTGTGCCTTTTGTCACAATAGAAAACAAGTCCTTTGCCCCCTTCCAAACACCCTTTCCACCTTAAGTTCTCGCTCATTATTTTATTGAAGAAAGTTCTAGATATTAGCAAAATATTTTGCAATAAACCATACAGCATTTTTATCCTATCTATTTAGAAGTTTATAAAAAGCAGTCATTTTTCAATAAAAGCTGTTAAAATAGGGAGTTGGAATTTTAAAGGTGGTAATTGAGCAGCTACTTAGGCTGCAAATAACAATAAAAGCTGCTTGTTGGATAAAATCCTTTGCAACACAAATACCAGAGCAACTAAAAGCCAAAACAAATAAGTGGAGTATATAAAAAGTATACTTGAACAAGAAAGCTCACATCCTGCAAAGTATTAAATGTCTAGAATTTGAATTTATTGCTGAATTATTTTCAATAGCTGATCAATTGTTCTATAAATTATAAAAAGAAATCTGAGAAGTGAGGAAATTTGCATAGGTAAAATCCATATCTGCTAGCAGTGACAAATAAAATGAAAATATTGACTAGAGGATTTGCACTTATTATAATAGGTGAAAAGCCTATTACCAAACACTTATTGCTAAACTTTCTACCTCGGAATACATTTTATTTTTGCTGGCGTAATAGCAATTCGTGGAACTGAGAATTAAAAAACTCTGGTTTTTGAAAATAATGTATAAATAATAACCTATGACCTCAACCAAAATTTTAATTACGCTAGCCTACATATTATATATGAAGCAACTTCTACATGAAATACACGTAGAGCTTATACTGTACTTCAGCTGGCTGTGGGTTGAAGTGTTGGAGGGCATTGGTAACCTCGCTAGTTACAGCATATCCAAAGTAGTCAAGAACTGTTGCTTTCCAAGTCTCATTCCCAGAACCGTCTTGGTGCTCCACGCAGAAACTATCGGTTGTGTGGTCAATCACTGAAGAGCTTTGACTAATCCATATGTCTGAAAATATGATGATACAGTAAGAGAACCCCTGACCAAAGTTTTACAAGCATTTATATTACCGACAGCTACTTCAACAAAAACAGCTAAGTTTTATTTAAAAATTTAAGTTACTATTATACTTCAATTAGCTGCATAAAATAAAATAATGCATTACAGAAAGTAAGCTCATACATTGATTATTTACAAATAATCACAGGAAGAAGGGGTGTTTGAGTTTTAACTCCCCTGTCCAACACTTATAAAGTTGTAGCATTGCTACGCGCAGGTTAGGTGGTTATTTATAACATGACTGTGATTGGCTGAATGAAGAGCAATGATTATCCTCACTATACAAAACCACCTTTAATGTCTGACGACTTCACTGTAGCCTATTTCCTGCCCTTTATACTTTACAATGAATTTGCAGTCAATACACAGGCTGACTAACCTAGTGCCCCAGTGTCCACGTCTCGTCTAGTCTGCACCACTTCTACTACGGTGATGCCCTCTACTGTTGTACTGATACTCATCCCCACCTTCTCTATCATATCGTAATCATTCGGTATCTCAGATCCCTGCCACAGCAACAACTTAGTATTATACCGAATGTTTGCTAAGATTACCATAGTTTGCTTTGAGCACAAAACGTGACAACAGAGTATAAAAAAAACATAAACCACATGTATAGTAGGTATTAAGTAGTCTGGCAAAGCTAAAAGTAGTTATAGCCACTTGGAATCTCACCAAAGAGCTTTGAGTTTTCCTTCAGTCATCTTACACTAATACTGTTACTATTTTTTATGCTTCAGAAAAAAATGAAAAGAATAGCAGCACAAAAGAGCTGCACGCAGATGGGGAAAATATTTGGACATTAGGTATTTATTTACATGAAAATACAACAACGCTGTGGCGCAGGCCTATAACCACTTTTGTCATTAAATAGCAGGTTATCTGAGTAAAACTGCCAGTTTCAGAGAAGCATTTTATTTAGAGATTAGAGTGAGTATATTTAAATAACTTCTAAAATCTATGTGTTGCAGAGATAGCCCGATTAAAAGAATTGCAATGTTAGACTGAAAATTATGTCATTATATAGAAGATTTTAAATATTAACATTTCAGTTAGTCTAGAGCACAATAGGAACATCACTAATACATAAGAACTGCTTTTATTGGATGTAACTAATTAAAGCACATATTAAAGAGATAACTCTGAAGGTATAAAAAATCATTGTTCTAAGACCACTCAAAGAGGGGCAATTACATGGATCTATGTTCAAAAACTATATTAAGGTGTTATTAAAAGTCTTACCATAAGCACCAGCATTTCTCCCTCAGAGGAGCTCCCAGAACCTCCTGCTGATGTGTTGGATAAGTCAATGCTGCCAAATGAGAGACAAAGCTGCCACCTGGAGGTAGCCCAGTCTGTTATGTTGTGGTCAGCAGTCATGGCTATGCTGTCCCCTATCTCCCACAGTATCACGTGATCCCCTGAAACTACAGAGTTTAACTCTCAACAATCATCATCCGGAACTAACTCTACAACCCTGCATAAGCTATAGACTTAACAGTAGCGTGAAACTTTATTTTGATGGTTGAACTAGCCAGGATACTCTTTAGGTTTGTAAATGCAATTAGAAAGTAAATTATTCTAAAGGTAAAATTAGCAGATAAATTGTGAAAAATATCTAAAAACTGAAAATTTCCAGTGTGTACTAAATTAAACAAAATGACACAATTAGAAAGTAAATTATTCTGAAGCCTACAACTAAAATGATTGATATTGAAATAAAAAAAGTTGCTGTAGGGTATGTTAGTACACCACATAAATTATATGCAATTTCGTGTGTATGACTTATGTGATGAGCTCATAACCTATAGCAACTTGTTGTATACTTCAATATCAATCAGTTTAGTTGTAGGCTTAAATTTAGTAATTTTACCTAGATAATAATTTATTTTCCAATTGCATTTATAAACTATATATGTATTTAATTATATATAATGTGTCCATCTTATAGTAGGCCTACAAGATTGTTGATGCCCAAACCTTTCTAGCAGAAACTCAACTTTGAGTTATTACTAAAAAAATAGAGGTATTATATTTTATAATAACATACAATGTCTAGTTCTTTAATATTACATAATTTAAATCATAACTCAAACAGTTAAAAAAGAAAACTTACAAAGAATTTGCAATAAACACCAACCTTGGACTAAAGTAGTAGTCAGCATCACGAAGACTAAATGTGTAAACGACAGTTTTCCAACTGCCATGTTATCAGAGAAGAGATTATATAATGAGTTTGCAACCTTGCTGCCTAAGGTTTGTTGAGCTAATGCTATATCCCCACTTGATGCGCTATTTTTACAATTTATTTCAAATTAAAAGGAGGAAATTGGCCAGTTAATAACAATAGGTTGTTTATAGATTTGCAACTGAAATCAATGTTTCATTAGCAAGCCATTTTCAGCCGTGGTTATTATCCTACGAAGTGTGAAAGTGCAGTGTTTAAGTGGCAGCATAAAGTTTCCAATGCATTGGAAAATATAATAAAACATAACATAGTATATATAATAATATACGGTGTGACAAGTGTGCTAGGTGACATGTACAATAGTACAGCATGTACATGGTAGGTATGCAGAGTGGTCACCATATGTTCATCCTGAAGAATAGTTATGGCAGCTTAGTATTAGTTATAAGTATAAAATACAAAACTAGTTGACAATGAAAAATGATGCTGAAAGGCTTGATTGTGCAAATTAAAAAGGGCTGCTACATGAACAAAAGAAACCCTAGCATATATGTGAGCTAATGCATTAATATAACTGTTTGCTTTTCATGTTGAGCTTAGAATTTTAGGTTTGAGGGTCAAGCAGTTATTTTAACTGGTGTTATTTAGAAAAAAATCTACACAAATCTGAAGTAAAAGTTTGATATAACTAATCTGCTTAGACTTTCTAATTTCTCCAAGTTTCTTAGATTATATAAAACAAGCATAACATTAACTTGCAAACAAACATAATGAATTAGTTGATAAAGCTTACAAACTGCAATCAAAATTACTGGAAAATCCTTCCGTGATACTTCACTAAAAAAACAAAAACCCTTTCAAAGGTTATAAGCAATTACCAGTATTGTTAATGTCTACAGCAACAGTTTAAGGTCAATATTCTAAGAGTATTGACTGTTAAAACTAATAGTCATTTATAAACAGTTTGATATTCTCAATTTTTGTATCAGCACAGAAGTAAGCTTACAAGGAAGGATTTCTTTAGAATAATTTAATAACTTGGGACTTGCAAACTATAGGACAGGCTCAACTCTTTAACAGATGCAGCAGGACATATTGCCTAAGCATTAACTTCAATGCCAGGTAAAATATAGACTAGATAATAACAGAACCTATTTACGTATACAACTGGAATTATTGGTTGAATCAATTTTTTGTACAAAAATTTCATATAAAAGGTGCTAGGCAGCAGCAAGGAATTATGAAATTTTCTAATTCACAGTATAGTTAACTCCACTCTGATTTCTAGCAACATGAACTTTTACTTTCTATTTAGAAAATGAAGTACATCCTGCCATGTCAGTAACAAATGGAAACATTGATGAGGAAACACTACTCCGAGGAAAATCAAACATCAAACAATTTTCTATTCAAATACTCAGCACATCTATGGAGGGGAGGAAGTGCTAAATTGAGAGATAGGTGCATTGAAATATAAGGAGAGTTTCAATTTATAGGTGGAGTCATAAAGAGATCAAGCTACATAGGTTACCACTCTAAGGTATGAAAGAAGTAACTCTAAGTAGCACAAGATACCAAACTAAAATCCCAACAACACTGAAAGGCCAACTTAGGATTTTGAAGAGACATGGTGTGACTCACCGGCTAGTCAAGTTCTAAGTGAGCAGCACTTTGGGATTAACTACAGCCTAGGCTGGTTATAGCTACATTACTTAATAGCTATACATACTATCGTTAGGCTCTACAGCTTCTATCAGTGCTTGCTCATACAGTAGACCATAACTATGCCTAAACAACAATGCATCACGATAACAAAATGTAAACCAAGTTTAGTCGGAGTTCACAGTTTTGAAAGTCTCTTGTCAACCAAGTTTCTTACCAAGAACGATACTCGACATGAGAGGATTTATCTAGCTTACCTATCAATTTTCCTTTCAAATATCACTATCTAAATTGAATAATATCAGCGGTAATACGGAAGCACTAAAAAAAACAACGGAACGCTCACTGTCACGCACGTGAGGCGCTCTACTAACATCATATGATGGTCAAGAGCGTTCTACCTCATCAGAGGTAATCACAGGTAACCCAAACTAAAAACTGCAAGCATGGTGCTACATATATATTTTTTCTTAATATGCCTAGCCCTGATTCACCACAATGAAATACGGTGAAGCATATGCTACAGACTACAAGCGAATTAGTGCCAAGAAAGATCTCAAAATTTAAAAAAAAAACAAAAAACAAAAACCATCATAACAAAGGTAATAAGGCTAAAATAGTTAAGCCCTAAATGGTGAAGATGGAGGCTAGCACAGTAAGAAAGATAAAGAGGTCAGAAAAGTGACGGTGGAAGGTGTAAGGGCGTCTAAACAAAATAGATGATCAGACACAGTTATAGTTAATTTCCACTCTCTCAGCTTAGATTAAATGCAAGAAATTAAACAAGGCAGAGAAAGGAAGCAACAAGAGCACTTAGTACAGTATGCAACACAGTTTGTATAAACAGTAGATTTTATTTAATATTAAAGTTTAAATTTTAGTAAAGCTCAATAGTGCTGAGCTAAAGATAGAATATACTCTGATGCTAAACAGTTATTACACCATATTTCATTTGATGAAAAAAAAATTATCTTCACTGAAAAATATGAAAGTAGCTGCAAATACTGCCTGAAACTTATACTGTATGTTAATTTAGACTGCTTGACGAGTAATTGGGCACAAGGCACCAAATCATCAATCCAAAAGAATCCGACCACTTGTTCTTTGAAAACTTTCATCAAAAATTACTTGCAATACAGGCTGTAAAACTCTATTTCTACTCACAAGCTACATTTAGACTTTAGAGGCAGTAATAGACTGACAGTATGTAATACAGTGTGCAGTTACTTAATTTCATTTTCATTAATAGTCCCTTATATTAGCTATCAGAGTTCAATTCGAATTTACAAATAAGTATTGACATCACAGTAAATTCATAAATGTGAATGCATCTAAGTTTGGCAGGTTCATTGATTTTTGAGTGTCAAGGTAAAGTAAAGTATTGCTGTCTGTGGAGGTGAAATCAGCCTACATAAGCTTCTAGATTCAATTTATTAACAACTTCCCTCACAGCAACGATGAGATCTTCATTCACATGAGGTGCATCTAGTATGAGTTGATGCAGTTTGGCCATATAAGTGTCAATGTTAGCTACCGTAGGCAGTTCATCTGTACCTAGAACATATTACAGGTTGAACTATATACGTATTGTATACAATATATAATATACAATATAAAACATATAATATTTCTCACCTATATGGCTGTAGTCCTACACAATAGCCATATAGAACAGACTACACACAATATGGGATATTAGCAGGTACATGTGGTATATATTATATAATACGCAATATACAATATACATATGTATTATTTATATATTATATAATACAATATACGTCATACAACATGCGATATATACTGCAATATGCATCATGTAACCCAATATACGACTTTAGACTTGGTAAACCTGAATTAGTCCTAGATCATACTTATTTCTCAAAATTGTTTTGCCAATGTTTTCGAAAAAAAAAACACCTATTAGTATTATACAGATGGATATAAACAAGTTCATCATTTGTTAAACTCTCTGAACTGGTTTACAAACTTTCCCCATAATTAGTTGATGTTTACATAGTGCAACACTCTACATGATAAAATAGGAAGACAACTCCGCAACTAACAATTAGACAATCAATTTGTTGTTAACTAGTGTTAGCAATCCTAGATTTTCAATTGATAATATAAAACAATGGCATTGACAAGTAAAATAAACCATCATTAAAAAAAGATTTCATTATCTTTTAAATGTAATTAAAAAAGTAATATAATTACATACTAAAATACTTAGATGAAAAGAAGCATCACAGGAAATTGAAATTCACTTTAGATAGGTTGGTTTACAACCCTAGCATAGCAAAGCAGCTTCGTGTCACGCATGCATTTCAACCATGAGTTAGCAGCAACTGTGTATTTACTGTCACCATATTATTTAAATATAGTCAATAATATGAAATTTTCAGAAAACTAAAAGAAACAAGCATTTGCATACTGATAGTACTGGTTCTGTAAACAAACCATGAAAGTCACACCCACCAGGTAAGGGTATTTCAGCAAAGTTACTGGCCAGCGTATCTCTTAGAGACTCCAAGTGTTGCACCAAGGCTATGTTGTTACTGCGCTGTAGATTGGCCTCCTCCTCTAGAGATGACACTATCTTCTTGAGCTCATCCACATGTGTACTGAGTATTGCATTCTGTTCTTCATACTGATAATTCAGTTTCCTCAACTCCCGCAGTTCCTTTTCCCTGTCTATACATTACAAGTACGTAATTGTCAATCAAACAATAGAGTATGTGGAGTCAGCTAGAAATTACCAAAAAGAGGCAAACTTAGACAGGAGAAAAATTCAAAGAAAACATAAACTTTTTAGACTACCACCACATATCCCATAGCCTAGTTTTAAAATAACATTTAGCATAAAGTTGTTACATGAAAGCAAAACTTTCCCACACATTTATTTACCATTTCACTGAAAATTTACAGATGAAGACAGTTAGTGGTGAAAATTTGAACATTTAATTAGATTATAAGGAATTGAGGAGTGAATATTACATGACATTTTCAATCAACCACTGAGCACTACCACCATCACATACCCAACCGTATGGATCTATACTCTACTTACTTTTATTATGCTCCAAGAAGTCTTCTGTGAATATAGGAATATCCATGCCGGGCATCTTTACTGGTGCCTCTTTAGACTGTACAGGAACCTTGGCATCTTTCTCAGAAGGTTTCAAAGACTTTGAGTTGCCAGCTACCGTGGATTCTAAGAGAACAATACAGCAGACATGTTTTCTTACCAAACTATAACAAGATAAGCTTAATTAAAAGTTTTCAATGTTGTGTATATAACAATGCCTGAGATAAAAATATCATTATATCAATGTTATAGCACCCACACCACCCTTAATCAACCATTCGACCTGTTACTAAAATTCGTAAAATTGTCCAAAATAAAATTTAAAAGGCATATATGAAGCAACTCTCAGAAAAGGTGAGCAGAATAGGTTTTAAAAGATACAGATTTTTAAAAAACATGGGGGTTACTTTTAAAATGACATGCATAAACTTGACTAGGTGACAACACAGTGTTGGGAATTCATAAGTAATTTAAAGTGTTCTTGCCTAGTTTTTTGTCTTGAAATAGTTTGTATGCCTCACTCTGTTGATAGATTGCAAGTTCTCCAAGGTACTTTGCTTTGTTCTCTTCCGCTATGTCCAAGTATACCTAACACCAACAGTTGAATAAGTGTTACAAGTATTTGGCTTCAGTAGCAAGGCAAGGCAGAATAAAAATAGATTTGTAATTGGATGGCTCACAAACATCACAATGATTATTCATCCCCCAGTAAACGTTGTTAGATATACTGATGTAGCATATATTATTATGCATTGCATTTATAACAAATGTATGACTATTCAACTAAATTATACTGATAGAGCAATTATTGGAATCACCAAAATAAAATAATACATTATTTCCTTATATTTTTTTCTATTCAGCTAAATGTTAGTTTATGTAGCAAAATACAAATGTTTCAAGAATTTTTAAGGTCTACTAAGTATTATCCATTTTAAATATAGCTAAAATTACAAGCAAAACTCTAGAACAAATAGTGTCATCAGAAGCCAATGCTTACTCTCTTTTGCTTAATATCCATGCTGCTCCATTCGGCAGCTATTGTTTTAGTTAGATCAGAGAAACTGATGTTTGGCGTGACAGCTTTGATGGCGTCTCTCCGTTCGTTCATATACATTACGTAGCCAGTCTGTGGCATTCTGGGGGCATTCTCATCACGCAGGGACTGCAAGAGACGCCAAGGAATATATGCACCAGCAACTAATACAAGTTGAATGTAAACGTTGATAGTGTATAACACACAAAAGCAAAAAACATTAAATGTTTTAGCTTACACCTTGGCAAAAGGTAAGCTGTACAGTCACCAACTAGATGATATGTAATATATAATTGTTTATACTTCTACAGTTTTGGCCAGTTGAAACTTACTATAAAGGTACATATACCATAGATAGAGAATAGCTGAAGACAGTAATGGTAATTATCAGAAAAAAGACATTACTTTTCCAGCTTTCCGCTTCCTTGACCTAGATGGTGGTTTAGGTTTAGATACATTTATTGGCACGACTTGTGTAGCTGATTGTGGCTGATCTGTGACCTCAGTATGTGCCGGTTCTAAAAGAAAAAGATATGCATTTTAAAGACAAGAGAAATACAATTAAAGGTAATTTGACTTAGTATTCTGAAGGCACAGTTATGGTTTATACCTTCACAGCTTTATTTCAGAATATTAATTTGATAGAGCAGAAACAATTATTCAAGCTTTCTTATACACTATAAAGGCACATTTTCAAAATTATCGTCCAACTTTTTTGCACATGTATGCTCAGTATGCCTTTGGCAGTAAAACGATTAACTGTTTAACCATCCATTTTAGTATTGATAAAAACACTTCAGCCAATCAGGTGAAATCTGTAATCTTGTGACTTATTATTCTTACTATTGTAATGGATTCTCATCCTCTATTGTTCTGAAATAACTGCGTGCATCAGTATACTATAAATACTGTTGCGTATAGTTCTTAATGCTGTAATTATAGTTAAGTAACCTAGCTTGCTAATGCCTAAGTATGGTGATTACTGTTAAGCTTTCAGCATAATGTAATTTTACTGAAATACGCATTCTGAAGTTATGTAATATCTCTTTTACTAATAGTGCTTTTCTTTTACTAATGTTGCTTTCTTTTGTGTGTGTCCTTTGTTGCTGAGATCGGCATTTCGGTCTTCCGAAATGCCGAATATCGGCATTTCGGAACCCCGATCTCGGCAACAAAGGAATGTCTTTGTCTCGCTTGTATATAAAAGCCAGCGAGTTCCAGTGTAGTTCAGACTACTACTGGAGCTCGCTGGTAGTAGGACCACATAAGCTGTATCTGATGCAAATAAAGTTTATCTTTCATTCGTATTCAAATACTTGGCTTATTCTCTCTAACGCAAAGAGTATGTTCAAGCACTAGTTGCATTCATAACCCACAGTTTACTACATTGGTGGCAGCAGTGGGGTTATACGAATAGCTAGTTGCTGGAAGAAAGAAGATGGCCCCAGGGGACCCAGCCCCTGAGGCAGCGGAGACACCAACCCTCACTGTTGAGGCGTTAGTCACAGCCCTCCAGGAATTGCGGGGGCAAGGACAGGCATCACCTGGTGACAGGTATCGCCTCCAGCCCCCGAATTTCGGAGGAGAAGGAGACGTAGAGCAATTCATCAGGGAGTTCCAGGATGTGGCCACCATCGCTGAATGGCCAGTACGGGTGCGCATCCTCCAACTTCGGGCCTGTCTGACAGGCCGGGCCAAGAGCTTCGCTCTTGGGCCTGATGATGAGCACATCATGCGGGCTCTCAGGGCCCGGTTCGGTCTGACGACTGAAGAGGCGGCAGACCAACTACAAGTGATGAGGAGAGACCAAAGAACACATCTGGAAGATCACGCTAACGAGGTAGAACGCCTGGCTCAGGCTGCTTTCGGTCACGCCACTGGCGACGACCGGAAGCGCCTCGTTTATAACGCGTTCTTCCGGAGCGTGAACCACCCGGACCTGCAGCGATACTGGCTGGCCGCCAAGGTCAGCAGTATAGAAGAAGCGCTGAAGATGGGGAAGGCTTACTTCCAAGTAGAAGAGCCTCAGAAGGCAAGCTACACAGCTCGCCAGGTGGCCAAAGACGAAGAAGAGGCACCCCCATCTCCAACCCCACAGGTGGCGGCAGCAGTAACTCCATCACCCGAGCAGACGCAGCTCACCATGTTGATGAACATGATGAAAGGCCTGCAGGCTACGGTGTCGGAGTTGCAGCGCAACCAGACGGACAGGCGGGCTCCCCGATCGCGGGACGACCCTGTCCGCCCGTCTCTGCCCACCTGTTGGGAGTGCAGGATGCAAGGTCATGTGAGAAGGCACTGCCCTAAAGGACAGAGGCCTTTAAACACCCAAGGCCCACGGTAACTTCCGCCACCCGTGGGCCTCACGCTAATCCCGTCCGGGATAGGACTCGGAGGGTAACAGAAGAGACCTCCACAGAGTCTGCCGGTACCGAGTGGCAGGCACCACGGAGATCTCGGAGACCGAAAGGTCTACCCGATCCTCCTGCCATGCCACTCGAAACCCGGATGGAGCTAGAAGAAACCGGATGGCAGGCACCTCGGAGATCTCGGAGACCGCAAGGTCTACCCGATCCTCCAGCCTGGCCACTCCGTAACCGGTTCGCGGGGTTGCCCGAGGAGGTTGTGGATGAGGATTCAGCTTACTCGCAAGAGTACCCCAAGCTACCCTCCCGACCTCAGAAAACCCCCGTTGTCTCTAAGACGAAGAGGAGGCCCGCTGTGCGGACCCAAGTTGTGTCTCCCCCAGAGACTGACCGCTCCAGGAGCACCCAGCCGTACGGAAGCAGCTACTTCCTGCCCGGAAAGATTTCGGGTAAAGCTGCCACATTCCTACTGGATACTGGGTGCACTACCAACCTGCTGAGTAGGCGTCTCTTTGACACTCTTGGTGCTCGAGAGCGGGCGAGCCTCGAGCCGTATGAAGGTGCGCATGGTACGTTGGCGGACGGATCATGCATCCCTTTCTACGGCGTCATCTCACTGCCTGGACGCGTCCGTGATCAAGCAATTCACGAGACGTTCATAGTCAGCCAGCTGAAGGAGGACGCCATCTTGGGAATGCCCTTTCTGGAGAAACACCAGTGTCACATGGATTTCCAGAAGTCAGTGGTGGTGATGGCTGGGAAGGAACTTGTCTGTGTTGACAAGTTTGGCAGGCCCTTGGTGGGCGGAGTCCAGGTAGTGCGGGACTGCACGGTTCCGGGGAGATCCCAGGCGACCCTCCGATGCAGAGTCAACTGCAAAGGGATCGCCGGCCTGGGGATGGTTGAGGGAACGCACGGAGCCATCCGACTAGCAAACAGCCTGAATCGGCTAGATTGTCGGCAAGAGCTCCTCGTGCAGTGCATCAACCCCTTCACGGAACCTGTCCAATTATCGGCTGGAGCGCTGGTGGGGAAGTACCACTCCATCCAGGAAGCGGATGTGGGTCCGGCACTGGAGACAGTGGCCGACACCCAGGGAAACCCCCCTCACACCAGACGAGGAGCAGTCCCGGAGCACCTGGCTGACCTGTATGGCGGAGCATGCGGAAACTGTACGAGTAGTACTGAACGCCAAGTACTGGCTCAACTACTCGCGGAGTACAGTGATGTCTTCAGTCGTGGCGATGGAGACATGGGGCTGACTAAGGTTATCTCCCACGAGATACCTCTGGCAGCCGGCACCACTCCCATCAGGCAGCCTACCCGACGTCTGGGCCCGGAGAAGGAGGTGAGCCGACAGGTACAGGATCTTCTGGACCGGGATCTGATTGAGCCTGCCCACGGTGCGTGGAGCTCCCCAGTGGTCCTGGTCAAGAAGAAGGATGGTAGCTGGAGATTCTGCGTGGACTACCGCAGACTCAACAGCGTTACCATCCAGGACGCCTACCCTCTCCCACGGATAGATGAGTCTCTAGATGCCCTCGCGGGTAGCAAGTACTTCAGTACTTTGGATCTGCTTAGCGGGTACTGGCAAGTGCCCCTCAGTCCTGATGCCCAGGATAAAGCAGCATTCATTACTCGCGACGGGCTCTGGAAGTGGAAAGTACTGCCATTCGGACTAACGTCCGCTCCGGCAACATTCCAACGGCTCATGGAGCAAGTCCTCAGTGGGTTACACTGGAAGACCCTCCTCATCTATCTGGACGATGTCATTGTCATCTCCCCAGACTTTTCGACTCATGTCAGTCGTCTGCGGGAGGTCTTTGACCGTCTCCGGGCAGCCGGGCTGAAGCTGAAGCCCTCCAAGTGCGCAATCCTGCAGCCAGAAGTCACATACCTGGGCCATGTGGTTGGCCGTGATGGGGTCGCTACCGATCCAGAGAAGGTACAAGCTGTGAAGGAGTGGACTGTCCCCCGCGACCTCCCTGAGTTGCGTGCATTCCTGGGCCTAGTAGGGTACTACCGGCAGTACATACCTGGTTTCGCAGGAGTGGCTCAGCCGTTAAATCGGCTGACCGCAAAGGGAGTCCGGTGGCAGTGGACACAGGAGGAGCAGCAGGCATTCGACCACCTCAAGCAACGGCTAATGGAAGCGCCAATCTTGGCGTATCCTGATCCAGCCAAGGAGTACATCCTGGACACCGACGCCAGCGACCACAGCGTGGGAGCCGTCCTGTCTCAAGTCCAGGGTGGAAGTGAGGTGGTCGTGGCTTACTATAGCAAGACTCTCGCGGCCGCCGAGAAGAACTACTGCACCACTAGGAAGGAACTCCTAGCAGTAGTCAAGGCGGTCAAGCACTTTCGGCCATATCTGTATGGGAAATCGTTCCGTTTGCGAACAGACCATGCATCACTGATATGGCTGTGTAAACGTGCAGAGCCCTCGAGCCAGGTGGCTCGTTGGCTAGAGATTCTTGCCGAGTTCTCTTACCGTATAGAGCACCGTGCAGGCCGGAAGCATGATAACGCCGACGGCATGAGCCGCCGGCCGGTAGAGAACTGTAAGCAATGCCTGCACATTGAACAGCGGGACGGGGGACCCGCTCGCCTTGACGTGGAAACAGAGCTAGTGGAGGGCACCGCCTACCGGTGGGAGCACGGCCATCTTCGGACCGAAACCCACCAGGACGGTGTCCAGGCGCTCCACGCCAACCCTACTCTGCACCAGAACGTCAAGGAGCTGTGCCGACTCCAGGAGACGCTACCCGGCGCGGTAGCGGACATCTTCCGGGCCAAGAAGGAGGGCCGACGACCTAGCGAGGAACAGCAGCGGCAGGGAGACGTTGAGTTCCAACTCCTCTGTCGTCGCTGGGATGCCCTCAAGGTCAGTCCTGATGGCCTCCTGATGATAACGTTAGCAGCAGACAACCGCCAGCAGAAGAGGGACCGCGTCGTCTGTCCACGCGCCCTCCGGCGGGAACTGATCTGGGACACCCATAAGCAGGCTCATGCTGGAGTCAGTCGGGTCATCAGGTGTCTGCGGCTGCGTTGGTATTGGCCCGGAATGACTCGGGACGTACGACTGCGGGTACGGCAATGCGAGGTCTGCCAAGCTAGCAAGCATGGCCGCCCTACGGAAACCACTGGTCGACGCCGGCTGTACGCTGGTCGACCGTGGCAAGTAGTGGCGGTAGACCTCGTCGGGCCTATGCCGTTATCCGCCAGAGGGAACACCTGGATACTGGTGCTCACGGACCACTTTACCCGGTGGGCGGATGCTCTGGCTATTCCAGACGCAACCGCCCCCACGGTGGCCCGGACCCTGGACCAACATGTGTTCTGTTACCTCGGTTTACCCGAGCAGATACATACGGACCAGGGCGCCCAGTTCCAGTCCCAGCTCATGGGAGACCTCTGCCGGATATGGGGGGTGAACCAGAGTCGGACCACCCCATATCACCCACAAGGGAACGGAGTCGTCGAGCGGAACAACAGGATCTCCTGCGTGGCGGAGTGTGGTGTGCTGCGGTAAGCCCGCATGATCTGCGGCAGCACCACGTCCCATTCTTCCTGACCTCGACCAAGGAGACCGGGAGACTGGGTCTGGATGGTGAGCTACCGTAGGCGACGCGGACAGTCGGCTAAGCTTCAGCCCAAGTTCGTCGGTCCCTACTGCGTAGTGGAGGTGCTGCCCAACCACACGTACCGTGTGGAGCGCTCTGGACAGATCTCTGTCCAGAGCGAGCAGCGCCTCAAACCTTACCATGCCAGCCCAGACGCGGTGGGTCAGGCTCCACCCCTCCTGGAGCCCCACCGTCAGCCCAACCGTCGAGGACGGGCCACCCAGCCCCGAGAGGTGGAAATTGTGGTTCCCAGAGAGTCGGACCAGGAGCAGGCCGCCTTGATAGAGCAGCTGGAGCGACAGCAGAGAGAGGAACGGGAACAGGAACAGCGACAAGCCCTAGGACCACCACCCTCCCTGGGGGAGGACACCCCCACCCCCGTGTTGGGTGAAGGCGGGGACCCCCCTACTAGGGTAGCCCAGGAGCCACCAACACCACCGGTGCCTGTTCCAATTGAGAGGAGCCAGCGGTCAAGAAGACCCCCCAGGTATCTGGCAGACTATGCTGTTGGGCACCTGGAGTGGCCCCCCCATGAGGACAATCCATCCAGTGCAGACGACCACCCCATCTTGGCTGGAAATTCCCTCCATCACCCCGGAGAATTCCACCAAGAAGAAGATTTCACACAGCTAGCACGTGAGTTACAGCTTAAGTTGAACTCTAATCCTGATACCCCTAAGTATAATTTAAACACTGTTATTCAGACACTAGCATCAGCCATGGGAATTACCTCGCCAGATACCCAAACAGAGGAGTGTAAGGATACCAAGGAGGCCAGTCGATCCGACTCCCCTCCTCCACCAGCTCCTGTTCCGGCTCCCCGCAGCCAGCAGGACGACACCCCCTCTTCCGAGGTGTGTTCCGCCAGCGTTAGTGGCCCTGACCTCGAACCGGTTGAGCTCCAGCTCACAGCTGGGGAGGAGCAGGGCACTCTATACGGCGACCACCTCGCAGGCAGAGACGAGGAGGACTCTCCAATACTGGCAATGCCTCGGGCCCTGGTCGCCCGCCAGTATTGGATATCTGGAGCACCAGGCAGCCAGATAGAAGAACAGACTCAGCCAACCCACCCACAATTGCCCCGTCACGGGCAGAGTATGGCACTTCCTTACCGGGAGTGCGTCCTGGATAGCGCAATCGAGGCCTGGTCCGGTACCCTTGACCGTTGTACAGAAGGGATAGAAAGCCTGGTGCACCACCTCAAATAACTGAACCGGACAATTGGGAGCCGCCAGCATTGGCCACCCGGACTGTATACATATTACGGGTACTACTATCGTTTATATTATTGTGATACGTGTGACTAATCATAATACTTTCTGTTAATCGCATATTTTTCTACTTTTGTGTTTTATTTTTTTTTTTTTTTTTTTTGTTTGTTTTGTTTTGTGTGAAATCATTGTTCTGTTATCGAAAAGGGGATGCTTTTCGATGGGGGGAGAATGTAATGGATTCTCATCCTCTATTGTTCTGAAATAACTGCGTGCATCAGTATACTATAAATACTGTTGCGTATAGTTCTTAATGCTGTAATTATAGTTAAGTAACCTAGCTTGCTAATGCCTAAGTATGGTGATTACTGTTAAGCTTTCAGCATAATGTAATTTTACTGAAATACGCATTCTGAAGTTATGTAATATCTCTTTTACTAATAGTGCTTTTCTTTTACTAATGTTGCTTTCTTTTGTGTGTGTCCTTTGTTGCTGAGATCGGCATTTCGGTCTTCCGAAATGCCGAATATCGGCATTTCGGAACCCCGATCTCGGCAACAAAGGAATGTCTTTGTCTCGCTTGTATATAAAAGCCAGCGAGTTCCAGTGTAGTTCAGACTACTACTGGAGCTCGCTGGTAGTAGGACCACATAAGCTGTATCTGATGCAAATAAAGTTTATCTTTCATTCGTATTCAAATACTTGGCTTATTCTCTCTAACGCAAAGAGTATGTTCAAGCACTAGTTGCATTCATAACCCACAGTTTACTACACTATCATACCAATGCAATTGACTTTGTCTATACATTCTTTCAATGATAGAGACAAAAGACAGGCTTTGAAATAGGGCTCACTCAAGTTCAATTAACTGAGACAAGGCGATAGCATGCATATACATGAGCCTTTGTTTTGTATCATCGGTAGCAGGATTGACTAGAGGTGCTTATAGCTCTGTGCTATAATTTACACTCTAAAGTACTAAATGAAACGGAATTGTGAATTATATTATCATTCACCTTCAGTTCATACAGAAATATTTGCAACTGTTAAAAGAGGAACTACTGAAATTACCTGAAGGTGTATTATTGCTAGAAATAGCTAAAATGACTGCTGGGTTCACATTCTGCAGCACTGCTTCCGGTTCTGTAGTGGAGTTACTCAACTCTGTGGATGCAGGCTCAAACCTGTAAATGAAAAACTTACTTCAATAACAATAGTCACGTTTTTTGATAGCCTCTAGAGAAAGTGTAAAATTGCTGTTGGGTGTCATTTTAATAATATAATGAAATTTCCTTCCATATATTTGTACATAAATCTCAAGCTAGTGGTGAAAGGGAAGAATATCTAAAAACCAACAATACTAACTTTTAAAGCACTTTAACCTGAAAAAACAGAGAATTCCTCTTTAACATCTTAAAAAAATCAATGGCATTTAGAACGCAATGTTTTGCATGTTTAGAAAACTTCTGAATTATATTCAGACTGGTTTTAAAACCAGCATACTGCTATTGGTTTATCAAATTAAAAATTACTAAAAAGGCACATGGCATCATTTGACTCATGGTAAACAAACTTTAAAGTTGCTGCTCAAAAAGTTTTCCGATTGCTATGAAATTTTGCCAACAAGAAAAAAATATATATCACAAACATCACCGTTTCAATAATTAGGTTTGGTTTGATGGTTGGTTTCAAAAGCCGATTTCTACACAAAGCATACCAATAGGAATAGGCTATGACCACCATGCAAAAATTAACTTTTTACAGAACTGTAACTTTCTAGATGCAGGTTTTATAATTACAACGGTCTGAAACAACAAGTGACACAAGGGGCTCACAGCTACTCACAGTTGATCTTTAGCAATTTCTTCATTAATAGATGAGAAGCCGTACTGAAGAAGGTTGCTGTTGTTTTCTTCCATTTCTTTTTTATCAACTGACTAAAACATCTTTGATTAACTAAAATGCTATTTTCAAACTTTGCACTGTTAAAATAATTGGTATAAAACGACAAAAAATATATAATAAAAATAACTTTATTATTAATACAGCAATGATTTAAAACTATAAATTAGTTAACTAGGTAAGTATATCATTCACGCAGAGTAGTGGAGAAATTGAGATGGCGTAAGTTCTATAATTTTCTTATTAAATTTAGTTTGGGGCGCGGGTAGAAATTCTCTTGAGAACATAACTTTCTTTGCTACTTTTCTAAACTGGATCACAGGCTTTTCACAATTTCTCCATTGCTACACCTACCTCCACTATTACCATTAGTATTATTACAACTACACCATTACCAATACTATTAATAGCCTTGATGTTCAGTTTGTTTTATAACTCAGATTGATAGGGCTTGTATTACACTTACTGCTTGATAATATTAATCGTATTCATACTGCTCACAATATACACATCCAACAGTAACTGTAAATGCAATGGTAAGACTAACTTTAATTGAAAGTGATGGACCTATAAGTTGCGATTGCAAGCAAGCTGGAGCTCGATCTTCACCTTGAACATGCACTACATCATTTTATTCTACTTTTGTATGCATACCAACTACCATTACGCCTACTAGCAATACCAGTACCAGTACTGCAATTTTATCTTGGCCAGTTGTAGCACTGTTAACACCAATAGTTGTTACTGGTAGCTAAACTTATACTAATAGTGATAGTCATATTAAACATAATTACAATACTCATACTCAGTAATACTAATAGTATGATGCCGATTTACTAAAACCAACAGTAACAGCTAGAGTGCTTAATTTACTCTTACTCTAACTCTTAGTCTAACTCTGAATCTTAGTTCACCATAATGACACTCATACGCATTGTCATAATGATAATCATAATCAGATAATCACAATGAAAAAGAGAGAACAAAGACAAATCCAAGTTGTATATAAAAAATATATATATTAAATTGAAGAGTTCCTGCGCAATATCAATATGCCTCTGTTCAGAATAAAAGGCGCTTAGCCGAAATAATTAATCTAATCTGAACGATTAAATGATAATTTGATGATAATGTTACTCAATTTCATTATCACTATGATATAGAATATGAATATCATATTCATATAGAATTTGATAGTAGAACTTTATCAATATAATTATAAGATTATCATTATCATCATAAGAATATCAACAACTTATTGAATTTGATATTATAAATAATAATATAATTTAAATTATCAACAATTATTACTAACTATTATTAATAATTTTAGTATTATTAACAACAAATTGAAATTGGTCTTTATTATATACTATTACTTATAATTATTGAACAATTATTAGATTTATTCATTTACTGTTTAGATAAATTTAAAGATCATTTAATTCAATCGATTCAATTATATTGAACTTTAACTTATATTTATACTTATACTTATAGTTATAAGTTATAGTTACACTTACTGTTAGTGTTACTCATGAGTCATGTCTCATATTCATATTGTTAATAGTCGTTCCTACACTTGACGATTGGAAAATTTTAGTGCTTTCTTTTATTGTTCAGACAAAAAGCTATTACACATCCCTTCTTAAAAACTTCAAGAAATAAAATCACTGACGTTATGGCCAAGTTTTACCTCAACATGAACAACTCAACATCAACATGCCCTGAACAGTTCAGCAGCGTCTGCCTCTCTTTATTCTAGCAAATCTGAAATTGAAGTATTCCTAATTCTGAAACAAATATATATCGGGGAGGGGGTTGCTCGCATCAATAAACGTGATCGAAACGTTTACAGGATAAAAAAACAAATGCTATGCAGGCAAATAATATAACACTCTTTGCTGTGAACACAGTTTTGACAAATATTTGTCTCAGACTAGAACCCTTAGTAGACTCGCTGACCTAGCTGAGACTTATTTTATAATTATTATTCAGCATAATCATTATCAATGTCAAACTCAATGTGGATGTGTGAAACCGATTGAATGTTATAAAATTAAATGTAATTGAATAACAACGCTAATACTAATAGATACATCTATTCTTTTCTAGCACACTAATTGATTTTACATGTACAAATAAATTTTTCAAAGTACTATTACTTGTAGTTGTATATTAAAACGTTAACACAAAAAGTCGACTCTCAAGATCAAGATGTCACAAAATGAAAATGAAACTCAAAGTCAATCATCTTCAGAAAATCAAAATGGAAGTATAGTGCAGGTAAATTAAACCTATAAGTTAAATGTAACTACAAGCTGTATTCACTTCGAGAATTTAAGTTTCACTTCCGAACTAAAATAGTATTTAATTTTATATTTATTAATATTATTAATACTAATCTTAATCAAGTTCAACTGTGACTGTCACACTCACTGTGAGTGTGAAGTATGTAAAATTAAATGTTCTGGCCCACTCATTCTCAATTTGTAAATTAAATTTTTTCGGAATTTAAGTTTTACAAATAAATTTGAATTAGATTTGGGGCAAGGTTTGTTTTAGTCTAACTTATTTGGAATAATGTTATAGTTATACTAATCATAATGATAATGCATGATTTAATTTTAAATTATATACCAATATCATCATTATCATTATGATAGTATTAATTTTTTAGAAATGACTTGCTGAGTTGTTGCTGTTCGGTGTTCAACCTGTGGGAAATACTACGCTAATGCCTATAGCTCATGCTAATTTTAATCACTGAATGTCTTGGTTATTAGTATAACTGTATGATAATTGATAGGATTGTTTATTTAAATTTCAATCTTCGTTTTCAGTTTTATTCATTTTTTTTAATTTTAAAATTATGTTTGCTCTAGTAGTAGTGCCAATTGATATGCTTATAGTTATAATAATTTTAAAATTTGATTTGGTTTTATTTTAGCCATTACACCTGGAGCTATTGCTAATGCTTTCAATTGTTTTTTAAACAAGTATTAGTGATTGCCTCCAAGCCTAATTCTTATTAATTGTGAATTGTATGCTCTTTATTGTTTTTCTTAGTTAATTTCCTGTTTTTACAGTGTTAGTTTTATTAGGCTAAAGATCGAAATTAGGATAATAGTAGTAATCAATATATTTCAACTCAACTAAGTCTAAGAAATATCTAATTAGTATGAAAACTATTTAGTGGCTTGTTCTACTTTGATTTGAAGCTCAGTTTTAAGTCAACAGTAAATTGCTGAAACCAGATACTAGGCCTATTTCCCAATGACCTAAGTCCAAGTTTAAAAGGCTACCAACTCATAGGCTTGTGTGGCTGATGAGATCTCCATCTTCATATGCGCAAGAAGGGTTGACAATTGCATTAAGTCACCCTACTTTTGTAAATACAATTCTGATTTAGAGATTTATTACTGTTATATTTTTTTGCTTGTCTAATCTTAAAGTATCCATATGTGGCCTACTATCAGCTTCATACAGTTAGTTTTATGTAATCATTTTGTGTGCAGATGTTTTCAATCAATTCATTGCCTTCAGCTTAGTTATTTCTAAACTGGTTTCTGCTCACTTACTTGTAATTACTGCTCAGTTTAAAAGCATGAAACACAGGCTATGTATCCTGGTAACAATTAATAATTGTAGGATTTTTATTCAGAGACATTACAACTATATTCTTCTAGTACGCTGTAAGCCAGTAAAACAGTATAAAATATCTGTAGGTCACCTGAACAACAAAAACTAAAGAAAGAACTCTGTATTTGCTAGAAGTTGCTGTATTTGTAAAAAATATTTGGATAGGACTTCGCTGGTTGACTGAAACCTCACACTCAGATTGCGTGACACAAATGTTCAAAAAATATGCTGTAAATCAATTATATCAGTCGCTGTGGGCATATTTTTCGAATTTTAAAGTATATAAATGTGACTAGGCAGCCTGCTTTAATGTGTCATAAACATCCAAATTATGTAATCTATAAGTAACAATTGTTTTTTTTTCTACAGATGATTTGGTTGCTTTTGATTTATTGACAAAATTTAATTAATGTATAATAAATGTAAGCAATAGTAAATAATATGTTTTCTGTCGGCCTGCTTCACTTATAACTGCAATACTTAACTATCCACCAGTCAAAAAATTTCATTACTGGTTCTTTTCTAACTGAAAAGCTTAATATTTGGGATTTCATTGGAGCTTAATGTCTTGCAGTTATTGCAATGTTTCTGTTATATGATTCAAACCAAAACTTGGCAGTTTGATACTTTCAAAGTATTTCTATTGGCTATAGACTCTTTATATAGCTCTTTGAACCAACTATTTAATTTGTTGGTAAACAAGTCACGTGTATTTATTAGAATTTATTCTTTTTCGTAATTTGATGTGTAAAATTTGTCTATAAATAACTTTTCTTCACAAAATTCAAATTCCATGAGCTATTTTTATGCCTCATAATATTTGTTATATCTTACTTGTGGTGGATTTTAAGCAACTAGTTTGGCTCAGTATTCCTAAAACATTCTTTCACTCTAGAATGATGAAGCATCAAGCACAGAGAATTCTTCTGGCACAGCTACCAGCAGGGCACCGCAGCAGACAACATGGCAGATGATGAAGGGATTCCTGTTCAGGATGGTCATGATTTACATGGTCACCAGCTTCTTCAGACGTCCTGCTACTACTCCCACAACCCCCACTGTTGAAGATGGGGTCCCTGTCCCAGTCAGCCGTGGTCCTTCCCACAATCTCTATTCTGAGAACAGTAAATTTGTATGTTCATCATGCACCTATTAGCTCTACCTACCTGTACTGTCAGTAGCTATTTCATATGGATGCCAAGTCCTTTCTAAACCATTTTAATAAAGCGGAAATTTCATAAATAGTTTGATCTGGCATAAAGTTATATAATACAGTTATTTCAGATATTAGCTACTCAAATACTTTAATACTTAAATCATCATTGAAGACTGATTGTGTTGATAAATGATTTGAACTTATAGTGATAGAAAAGCAAGAAGGTTTTTTAATCATATTAATTATGTTTAAGAATAGTTTTATTAAAATTTCTATACTTCATTACGGAGAAAAGTTACTTATGACAACTACTTTTCTTATACTGTAGGACATGTTATTTTATCTTGGTGATGATGAAATTTCTCCGGACTTTTCTAATCCCAACTCTTTGATGTGGAAGCACGAGAATGTGGAGTACGGTGACTGGTATGCAGGGCCTACCTTTGATAGCTCCTTCACATTCAGCACTACAATCCAAGCATCTGAGGTTGTTTATATTCGCCATAGCAGCTTAAACGCTCCTGGTATATCATTATATGCACTTGATGACTTATTTATAGTATCATATGTAAACTATTTGTTTCTGTTTTGACACTTGAAATCTTATCTTCTATTACATAAAAAGTATTTGCTTCATCACATGGCATTATGCTGTGGAGTTTTGTATGTTTTGCTTTTAATGATACATTAAGCAAAAACATAGCTTACTACAAGTTTTTGCATTTGAGATGTAATGTAATGCAACTGTGATAGTTTAAACTGTTTGTGATAGAAAATTGGAACCTTACCTAAATTATTGGCAAATTTAATTCATTTTCCTTGTGTCTCAGCTTTAATGTAACTTTATTTGGTGTTGACTTATATATAAAACTAAACACTTGTTAGTGTGACCAGCATATGCAAAACATTCATCTTTATTTTAAACAACCATCAACACTGTGTTTTCTATTTCATCATTTACCTCAGGCTTTGATGTCAAATGGCTCCATTTATCTTCACATATACATGCTTCCCCGTGGTTGGTTGCCTAACAGAGACGCTGGTAAACCAGAGGCATATAGGATAAATCATAAAGTCAAGCGTGAGTATTGCACGGTTTATTTTGTTTGATTTTTTTGTTACATGACTATTACATAGATTTCTTTGGTCATTTCATAAGAAATTATAAATTTCTCACTCTTGACATGTTTATTGTTAAACTGGAATTTTCATGAGGTGTAGATGACAATGATTAGTTATAGTTCATCTATCTTATGGTCCTTTATTCATTCATTCTGTGTATTCCAATATCTTCATGTTTTAGAGTTGAATAAGTTTAAAAAGAGGACATTTGTAAATACTGTCAACTTACTCACCGGGAAGACTGACACCCACCCCGACTTAGTGAAAGTAAGAAATGTGCATTTTCTTATGTTTTAGGTTAACTGAAAGTTTTAAATTTAATAGTATTTTTTCTGACTCAGAGTTTACAATATATATTGCATTAGATTTAATTTAGTATTCAAATTTTATTTTTCTATTTGCCTTGCATGTGCACTTGTCATTGCTAAAGCAATTGTGCTTATAACTAATGTAGCATGGGAAAAATGTAAATTTATGTTCAATTAACCAAATGTTGCAAGCATGGCAATGTATTTTGACAATAAAGACATAATGTTTCATAGTTATGTTTTATTGACATTTGCATGTGTAAAAATGTATGTAGCAGGACTACTTATAGTAAATACTCATAGTTAAATAAGTGTTTTAGACAGGCCTTCAAGTTTTTATGCCTTTGTCTGAACCCAGTTTAAGGATTTTCTTGAGAACTGAAAACAAATCAGCTTCAAGATATTTTTTGAGATCTATTTACGCTTGTATCTGCATCACATTCTAATACTCTGTTTGACTATATTGACAATTTAGAAGGAGAACAGCAGTTTAGTGGAAATACTCTCTCACTGGCATCCTAACCTCACAATAAACTATGTCATTGATCAAACACCCTGGACTCAGGGCATGGTGCCAGCTCCGTTAGATCAGCGTAAGTAGTGCTTTTTAATCTCTCTGTTTATTTCTGCCTGCATTCACCTGATTTCTTCCTAGAAATGTTAAAGCTACCTCATAAAATTAGGAATTTTTGTCGCCTGAGCCTTCCTAAAATAGTTACTCTAAAGTTTTGGTTTACTAATGTTTCGTCCTAACCCGAATTATAAATTACAGATATACAGTTTGTGGAGGAAAAGCCTCATTATTACCCTCCCATCTTTATCAATGACTACTGGAACCTTCAGCAAGACTACATGCCTATCAACGAAACAACTCCGTAAGTAGCCTGAAATGTTACACTTGTTTCTAGAAACATCCATTGAAATTCACTGAATACTAAAATTTTATTGACGTGAAAATGTTACAAAATAGAGTAATCATTCAACACTGACTTTATTTACCAAAAGGTTCACAGTTGAAGCATAAGGAATCTTTCCCAATTTAGATTTGTCTGCTCATTTATTAGTATAAATTTTTGCATTTTCTAGTGAACTGAATTTCACTCTCACTGTCCATCCACTCTCTCTGATCAAGTGGCAGTTCTACGCTGCTCAAGGAATGCGCAACCAGTGGTATGTTACTTATCGACAGCCTATTTACCTTCTCATATTTGTTTTAGATTTTCTAGAACTTTCTAGTGCACACTCTTGATATTGTTTTTTTTTGTAATATGCATCTCATGGTGTATTCAAGTATCCACTAGTTAAAGGGGGTCCCCCTACCCAGTTTTGATGCAGTAGTTTGAACACAAATCGGTTCAATAACCAACAAGAGATTGTATGTAGTGCAGCTTGTATATCACCTCTAGTAATAAGTAATATCAACTATATTCCTATGTTATAGCGGTGAGAAACTTAATGTTTTACCATTCTGTGGATATTTTTGTATGCATCAATGCAAGTTCAAATAATGTGTACTGAATTATTTTAATAAAAAAGCTACCATGCTGTATGACTATGAGAATCTAGTTTATTATACTTTCGCTAGTATACCCAGTAGTTATAGTACAGGGTGATGATGTTTCTATTTTAAAAATGTAGCCAGGAAATTTTTGATCTCTGAGCAATTAGCTGCATGTGCTAACAGTAACCACATAGACAAAGGTTCTAGCTAATCTATTCTAATCCTATGATGACTCGACAGTCATTCTGCATAGAAGCTCTCGTCTGTGTGTAGGTATAGCCAGTTGCTAGGAGACGGAGGTGGTGAACAGTCTGATGCTGAACAAGACACCCTCAAACAGACCATGCTAGAGACCAACCCATATCTGTTAGCTCTTACTGTTGGCGTATCTATTGTACACAGTGTGTTTGAGTTCCTGGCTTTTAAAAATGGTATGATGACTTACCTTTTTACCTTTTCTCAGCTTCATATCCACACTTTACATCTTGGTTGATTTATTCTTTATTCAGCTTATAAGTGTGGTTTTGGTGAATAATCTTTATTGAGCATAGAATATGTTACTAGGTTGAGTAATACAGAGACAGTGAGAAACAGTATGTACATAAAGTATTAGCTTTTTATCTGTAAGCTTTACATGGCTTTTTCTATTCAAGCCTGTATAGCAACAATGCTATACTACAACACACCTGACGATACTTGTGCCTTTCTAAATGCCATTTGCTCTATTTTACCACAGTTTAAGCATAGCATTTCACCCACTTTTTCTGAAATTTTTTACCAAAATATAATCATTGTTTAACATTCGAGTTCTACCATGAATATTTCCTGGCCGTATTACATTTGGGCTGCTAATAGGTAAGCAACCAATGGTCAAAATTTAGGTTTCGCACTCACTAGTTAATATTGGTCACATGCAGTGTCTCGCTTGGATTTCTTTTGTAGACATTCAATTCTGGAAGAATCGGAAGTCTCTGGAAGGCCTCTCCGTTCGATCTATCTTTTTTGGCGTATTTCAGTCTCTCATTGTTTTGCTGTATATCTTAGACAATGAGACCAACTTTGTAGTAATAATTAGTGTTGGGATAGGACTCCTCATAGATGCTTGGAAAATCACCAGGGTTATCAACTTAGAGGTAAAGACCTTGTTTTGTGAAATCATTTCAACTTAACTTATCTGTTTGCGCAAACTGTCTATTTCACCCTATCTGTTACTCTAAAACAACTATACTGGTATTGAAAAAAATGAGACAAGAGACAAATTGTAATACTTTTGTTTCTAAAAAATTGTTAGAAACTGCTTTATTCTGAAGATAAGGTACGTTAAAATGTATTTTATCCCAATGAAGCATACATTAGGTAATAAAAATAGGAATTTTTAGTCTGTAGTTATGTTATGTAAACATTTTTCAATACTTATTATACAAAGTTTTGTAAAAAATCTGTGCTATCCTTTTGCAAACGTTTAATTTTGTTCAAGACATATAAGTGCCTGAAACGATTTTCAGCATTATTAAATTATAATTTATTACTTTGCCTATCATTTTGGCCATCACTTTATCTTCTCGTCTCTAAAAGACAAAATCTCTTAAAAAGCATTACAGGAACTATTTATTTGAAAGTTGTCTTTTCTTGGTATTTTAAGATATGGCAGACATACTTTACGTAGTAGTTGCTACAGTCAGTGTAGTTATTTCATTGTATAAGTTGTTGTATACTTTTTAAAGGTATATACACAGATCATGATCTTTAATAGTTTTAAAAAACTGGTTTTCAATCCAAAATCACAGTGTTATTTCTACCAGGCTATGTTTAAAAATTATTTCATGCTCTGTACAGCCTGTACAGCATTATCGTGTTTCAGATTGACTATGAGAACAAGTGGTTTGATGCTATACCCAGAATCACTTATACTGACAAGTCTACATATGTTGAATCTCAAACTAAGACCTATGATCAGGTATTGAACTATAGTGTGTCATGTCGCTGCCTGTAATGGATCCCTGCATTTTATTAAGTTTTTGATGTTTGGGATGTTGCTAAATGTTGAAATATTTTCAAGCTTTAACGTTTAGTATATGTTGAGATGTATGTATTTGGAGAGAGTAATTTTAGTACATTCGCTAGCTGCATGTAGTCATTCATTAATTGACTGGCTTTTTCCATCAGGTTATCTGGCAGTACTAGTGAATGAAATTTGTGGAATTGTTTTTGAATTTTAAAAGCTTCTTTTTGCTGTTACTGAAGATGCATCAACTGACTAACTCATATTTTACTATATCAGACTAACTCTGCCTGAATATGTAGGTTACAGTAGAAAAGTAGTAGTTCAGTTGAAGATCCTACCTATAAGTAACTAGGGAATGGCCACTTACATTGTTATTTTAAATTTGAATTTTGTTTTTAGATGGCGTTTAAGTATTTAAGTTGGGCTCTATTCCCGCTGCTGGCTGGTTATGGCGTGTATTCCCTGATGTATCATGAACATAAGGGGTGGTACTCATGGGTGCTCAGTATGCTGTATGGTTTCCTTCTTATGTTTGGTAAGGCCCACTCTCTAATACTTTGCATTGCTGTTTTATTTATTTATGTATACTGTGTAGTCACTCATGTTCATGTAAAGTATTAATAACTTATATATAGATACTAAGCAATCTGATGTCTACAAAATTATATCGGTGAAGTCTTGCCCTCCCCCCTTCTTGTATTATCATAGATTGTTATATTACATTCAATTATAATACTCTATTATGTAGCTAGTAGCCTAATTACTTTATTTATAATTGCTTTATTTGTAAATACTTTATACCACAATATGTCGTGATCAATATTTCAGAGTAGGTATACAGCTAAATTACCTTTTATTTCTTTCAAAACTGTTGTTGAATTTTAAAAAATGTTGTATTATAAATATTAAGCCACTGCTTAAGACCAATCAGTTATTAAACATGCTATTAGATGGAGACTTGTGTTGGGTGTTGACAGGTTTTATTATGATGACCCCTCAGCTATTTATCAACTATAAGCTGAAATCAGTGGCCCACCTTCCCTGGAGAATGATGACTTATAAAGCACTGAACACCTTCATAGATGATCTCTTTGCATTTGTTATTAAAATGCCAACAATGTATAGACTGGGCTGCTTCAGAGATGGTGAGTAACTTGAGCTGATCCTTCTAAATGTGTTAACCAAGTCCTTAGGCAGGTAACTGTAGTGTATTCTTGACCTCTCTTCTGTGGAATAACCCTCCCCCCCCCCCCCCCCCCATGTATTTAAAGAATTTCAACTGACGGTTTTTTAATGCAATTTTTCAGAAAGTTTTAATACCGTTCAAACCTATGTGTGGCTGGTACCTTACAATTGAGACCATCTTGGTAGGATGCATGAAGGAAAAACATCCTAAAAATGAAATGTCATTTCCTTTTTAACCCATTGCAATTTTGTGTCTATTTTGATCTACTTTAACAGCAAAATGTGAACTAACTGTTGAATGTTGTCATATCTCAACATATCCAACTTTCTATTGCTATACTGTTTTACTTTAAGTTGATAGACTAAAACTTTCTATCTAAATTATGTTGACAACAGCTTTTCTTGCTAACCAACAAAAAGGTGAAAAAGCTCCACTTCATTAAACTATTCGCACTGTATGACTATGTACTTGTTATTGTTCCAGATATAGTGTTTCTAATCTTCTTGTATCAAAGATGGATTTATAAAGTAGACCCTACTAGAGTAAATGAGTTTGGAACGACTGGGGAGCCAGATGACGCCCCTGCTGTCCAGGATGGTGATGGTGCTGAGGCTATGCAAGCAGTCAAATCTTCTGGTGCCAAAAAGGATGACTAGTTTTCACGCATCCTGTTCTAATTTCTAATTATCAGATAATCTAGTAACTATAATAATTTAACCGATTGCATATTTTAATTGTTAAATTCGATGTTTGTTGTATGGTATTGTAACTATTATATAATTCAATCATGAATTGTTGCTTAAACAATACAGAATGCCAAGAGATTATGTCTGCATAAATTATAAATAAAACACTCTATTTGTGTTCTTAATGCATCATCAAATACCGAAATTATATTCAGCAAGTTTGATAACTGCTGTATGCTCCTGAAATTCTGCAACATTTATAGCCAGTAGTAAATAGACATTTTTCAATAAAGGCTTTATTGTGATAATTTATTGACTGCACAAAACAAGGTGTTGGAAGTATATACAGAGTGGTTGTACCAAGATAACATAATATATACATAATATGTACAAACATTACAGTACAGGGTACACAATATTGGTGCATGATAGACTGTTGATACATACATTTAATGCTAGTAATAATGCCTCTCTTTAGTGCACAAAATATGTTGATTAAACTATACATAGATCTAGAATGAAATTCTAAGTTGCACCAATAAATGTATACTACTGGAAGATATAATCTTAGGTTACATACTTGTAACATGTGTATAACTGCCATATATAATATTACAGTTAGTTGAATGCATTTCAAAATGGAATCTTAATGACTTGCAAAACACATCTACAAGAATTTGTGAACTTCTAACAAAATATAAGCGTGAGCTTTGAGTGCCAGTATCAAAAATATTGGATAGATCACATCTGTTAGCACAAGGTTTGCTTGAGCATTTGGAGTTACTGTACTCAGACACCTACGTCCTACATTATGTTACAACGACGCAGCTTCCAGCGTCGCCGCCGCCTGATGGGACGCGACTCATCCGACACATCAGTCTCAGTTGTGACCGGGTCTTCTTCAATTATTGGTTGACCTCCGAGTGCACATGCTCGAACATACGATTCATACGCCTTCACCTGCTTCTGGGCCGTCTTAATCTGCTGCATCCGGGCTGGAAGCTGAGGTAAACAGAAAAGAGTATGGTTTTGGCATACAATTTGAAATGCTTACTCTGAATCTATAATGTCGACTCGACATTTTCTGTCATATGGCCTAAATGTCCACCAGTGTGTAAAATTCCATATAATTATGTTTACAACGCAGGGCATGTAGAAAAGTCTATAGTATTGATAAATTATCACCAATGGGATTGGGAAACGATAAATAGATAGGTGGGATAGTGTAAGTGTCAGACCTGTGATGGGTAAGAATGTAAGATTATAAGCAGTTTTATAAAGACCAGCCAACCCAAGACTTATCTATACATCAGATCAAGAAGATTCAAGGTTATCAACACTTAAATTCAACTCTCACATTTGCCCACTACAGCTCGTTGCACTCTAATGATTAAAGGAAGAAAATAATGATGCAGACAGAGGAAAATTATCCATTATTGTTGAAATAGTCAATAAACAGTACTGATGGCTAATGCAAGAGAAACAGCTATGGATCTTACTAACCATATACTGTATTAAATCTTAATTGACTAGAACAAATTTTAAAATAAATTTTGCTAGATAACTTTTGCCCACCAATTTCAAAGTACTACAACTTAGTTGTAAGTCAGTAAGTTACAAGTGTAATGGTGGACATTTTTAAACTACCTCAATGGCTAGAGCACACTCCTTACTGCAAGTCCAGTGAAGAAAAGGCACACAGGTATTGTTGATATAGGGATTCTTGAAGGTGAACACTATGTAACCTGCAACGAAAAATGGGAAGATTTTGAGAGATCGTAATAGCAGAATTAACAGACTCTCACAGATAAACTTGGTGTCAGAAAATAGCAAACATGTATTAGATTGCTTCATAGATTAAATACGTTTTGTGTAATGCTAGTTGGTAAGGACAATATCCACTCAATTGAAACATAAAAAATACACATCAGCATCCTTTGGTAAAACAATAAACATGAGTGAACATCACATGAATACACTACTATAGCTCAAATTCCAAACAGATATATTTCTATAAAGTACCAGCATAAACTAACTTGCAGCTCTCAAACAGCAGGAACTAATAGCATGACTCACAAAACTAAAAAACAGAAAACATACACATCAAGTATCAATAAGTTTAATGATGCAAATACAATAAATGTTGTTAGAGCAAACATTTAAGTGCAGCAGTGGGAGAATTGAGGAAAGTCTGAGTTCTTAAAATTTCTTTATAGATTTGAGTTGGGGCAAGGGTTGAAATTTTTGCGAGAACATAAATTTTCATGCTACATTTCTAATTTAGAACAAAGTCTTTTCTCAATTTTTTATTTACTGCACCCACCTCAAAGCAAACACATAAACTGGGGTTTAGACGAGTCTCAACCCAGGAGTACCCGACAAGACCAACCTGTTGAGTAAAGGAGCTCTGCCGTGTTGCAGGCTGCGCAGACATTGAAAAGCGAGTAAACCTCCGATATGTAGTCTTTGACGGACTCGGGTATGCTGGAGAGAAGGAAGTAGTTGCATTTCCTGCTGATGATAGACTTGGCAGCCCAGAACTTCAGTGATTGCACATTAGTAGCACATTCAAGTGCAGCAGACGCTGTGTCAACATCTGTTGATAGTATGAGTCATATTTGACAAGGAATATACACCACACAAGCACCTGCTCTGCAGTGTCAACACAGACACAGGCAGTGAGTGCCAACAGTTGTAATAATGAGACAATAAGGTTGGTGCTAAAGCATGGATGTTACCAGCACAATGCAACCCACTGCTTCAACTTACGAAGAAACATTGTGGCTATCAACAAAATGTGTTTACAAGAGTTGAGCTTGAAAATGACAAACTACAAATAATATGAGTTTTGAAGTGGCCGAAATGCAAGATATATCATTCACTACTGAGCTAACTCTTTCGAGTCATAGCAACAGTGAGTTCTGTTTTTGAACTGACCTGAAAAAGAGGCGGTTCTTATTCGCTCCCTGCCTTCGCACACATACCACATAAAGGTGGTTCGAAAATAGTTCTGATTGCCATGACGATGCAAAGTTTCTAGTTTTTTCAACTCAAGCACAAATCCTGGGACAGCATCTAAAATACACATTATTTTTAGAGAACTATCTGTTTTATATATAGAGCATTACATTAGTATTCCGATGGAATGTTAAGCGAATTGACATTTGGAGCTGTATAATGCTGCATAATGTTATCAGTATAATCATGTGATAAATGACAGAATTTTAGACAATGATGGAAGTCATTGGGTATTCATACTCTATATTGTAGTTTAGAAATATTCTGTTTGGTAAAATACAATTTGAATCAACCCAAAGCTTTCCAATTTCTAGTCACCATTAATAAAGCAGGCATGCAGAGTAGAAGAAATGACCAGACATAACTGGACAAGACATGACTAGACATGACAAGACATGACTAGACATGACATAGACATCACATGACATAGACATGACTGAACATGACTAGATATGACTAGACCGTGACATGTCATATTCAGCTATGACTATAACTAGTCACTATACTATATATGAAATATGTTTCCACTTGAAAAACAAATACCACAGAAACTAAAATGCTGCTAAAAATATGTATGGTAGACGAGAATGAATAAACAAGTTTTCCAGGTGTCCCCAGGTGTATGGGAGAATACTGTAGCATCTTCAAGTGGTTACAGACCACATATCCTGACTACACAACTTACCGAGTGCGTTGTTATCTAAGAGGAGAGTTGTGATTTCCTGGCAGTGAGCCAGCGTGTACGGGATGGAATCATTTCTCAGTTTGTTATTTGATAGTCTGAGAACTTTGAGATGTTGCAGCTTCGCTATCTCGGGTGGTAACACACTCAACTGATTGTTACGTAGGGACAGCGTCTTCGCATTTCTTACGTTAAATATCTGGTAAAACAAAAATGCAACTTTATTTATATGTAAATAAAATTATCTAAAATTAAAGAAATACATATAAGCACTCATAGGTTTTATACACTTGAATTGTTCAACAGTAAAGGAACTCTACTCTAAAATTGTCAACCAACGTTAGCTACTGATGCATAATTTTTAAAATCCCTTGTAATTTTGGTGAAAATCTTGAGCATGGTATGAGATTTTGATGCGATAAAAACCAAGATGTCACCATGTGTACATATATTTGAAATTAAAAAAATATTGGCAAACGTACCTTTCCATTCATTGTTTATTTCAGAATTGGCAAAAGGTTCTCTCATTCAAAATTGTTAATTATGTTAAAACTGACTTTTTGGAAACAAGTTGGGTGAAATGTTATTTGAATTTAAAATAAAGGTTAACAGTTAACTCACAACTTTTAAAGTTAGCTTATAGCAAAACTGGGTGTTGAAGACTATATGGGTGTTTAGACGGTGTATAAATAAAACAACCTAGCATTATATAGTAAACACAGAAAAAATTCTTACAATGACGCACTTACACATTTGGGTAGTTTGAAACTATGGCCATTAAAGGAAGAGTCCAAATCGAGAGTTGTGATAGCTTCAGACTTGAGATATGAGGTGAATATATTGGAATCTAAAACACGCAGTTTAAACACCGTACTGTATACTGTACTGTCTGCTACTTAAAGTGCTTTGTGGTGATACAAACTTAGTTATAGCATCTAAATAAGCACAAGCAAAGAGTGACAAAACAATATATAGTTTTGAATCAGAACACTGCAGTAAGATTTGATATTCAAATCCATTTAAGATTCTCAACAGCTTTCCAACAGTACTTTCTATAGTCAATCTCAACATTGAATATTAGATATCCAAAGTAAGATGTTCACTCACAGAAAAGGCCATTCTCTGATGTAGACTGTTTGTATTTATGGCCTTCCAACTTTAGCACATGATAGAACCTCTCCTTGTCGTAGATATAGAAGTTGTAGACTGGACAGAACGCTGCGTCATCTGCCCTCTGTCGCTTGGCTTCTTCAACAATGTGAGTCAGTCTCTCGTACAGGGCTTGTGTAGAGTTATACACCACCTGGGCATGCACTCCCAAATTCTCATTGGGCTAAAACCAAACAAGAGCACATTGTGCAAGAAACTAAGACAAGTAACGAAACTTATTTACGAGAATGTCACAGGACTAAAAGTCTGTGTTATTTTAATAAAACATACTTCTGAAAGCAGTATAGGGCTTTGTTAATTTCCCCGCATGTGGTGTTTCTTTACTATGTACAAGCTGTGCTAAATTACTGCTATGTAAATACCACAAAGCAGCGACCTTGGCCTAGGGTATGGACTTTAGCTTAGTAAACCTGAGGTCATGGGTTCCATCCCAGTAAAGGCCATGTTTAGGAAGAGCATCCAGTCATAGTTGCTCTTGTGCAACATCTGAAAAAATGCTTAGCCCGCTTTAAAAAACACCCATTTCTTTAGTAAAAGGGCTTTTTGCGAGATAGTGATTACAAACTTGCTCAAGTTTCAAATACAACAGGATATACCTGAGTGTCGAGAGAGTCAGCAGACACATAGGTGTCTATCAACGTCTCCCAGCTAAGTCTGACCTCCTTTGATGTTGCTATAGCAACATAGCAGCCCAGCTCATACGCTGTCGGTGATATGTTTCGAACTGTAGTCATGTTTCACTACCTGTTCACAGCCCAAAGACAAGTATTATGACTCAAACATAAATAAATATTAGATAAATCACTGGAATATACATGGCATGTGCAGAATATAAATAAATATAGTGGTATACAAGGGCAATGGGTCTTATGATAGCATTGCGTAAGGCTAATTGATACCTCAGCAAAACCTTTTTAAACAGTTCCCATTTAGGAGCAGTAGTGGAGAAATTGAGATAGCCTAAGTTCTTTAAGTTTTTCATTAAATTTGGTTTGGGGTGCAGTTGAATTTTTCAAGAGAACATAAATTCTTATGCTACATTTCTAATCTAGAACACAGGCTTTTTCAATTTCCTCATTGCTGCACCCACCGCACAGTTTTGTGTTCTGAGCTGTACATATACTCATTTAGTTGCAGCAGAAATGAAATTTACATTTTTCTCAAGATCTTCAATTGTCTACATAAAACTTGACTTGGGGTCTGGGTAGAAAATAACTTAAACTGTGATATTTATCAGCTAAAACAACTTTCATTTACTGTTCCAGACTCAGATACTATGCTAGCTGGAAGCAGTAAGTTTCAAAACTGTTAGGAGGTGAAAAGCCTGACTTGTTTAGTTCATTGTAAAGTTGTCTACCATCCTGAGCTAACCAACGTATACTAACAGGTGTGCAAAATTCATTAAATGATTTATTAACTTAAATTTTAGCCTAAAATACTGCTAGTATTTCGACTAATCAATTCGGAATGAGGTGGTATCAGAAAATAAGTGAGCCAGAATAAACAGGACACTGGTGTATAATAATATAAGTGAGTTTTTATCCAAATAAAATTGAATATTCTGATTTGATGGAATATTTTACATGGGGGACAACTACAATACCTGCAAACATATCTTTTTGCAGCTACGTAATAAAACAATAAATATTAAATCACCAACAATAATTTTTAAAAAATGCTTAATTTTAGTATATCTAAAAAAAATTTAAGAGAGCTTGCCATTAGGTGCATTTTCTTTTTTTTTATTACCAACAATGCTGCAGTAACATTTCCATAACATCAGGATGGCAACTTAACCCTACAAATCAGTTTACTGATGCAGACATTGATTGTTTTGATGCCAGCTGTTATAACAGAAGAGAATGACAAAACCTCAGTCAACAATAGCATGACAACATAAAAGGTGACTATTAGCAACTCAACGCCGATGACTGGAAAAGTTAGGATTGCACAAATTGCTTAGAAAAGAAAAATTCATAAGCTCCCCTTTACTGATGCTGTCACAATTATGATGACATTAGGAGTTTAATCGATGAGTTAGAATAGCCTGAATATGTTGATAATTCTCCTATTAGTTTTATTACACACTTGGTACAAAGCTATTAAGGAAACTTCTGCAAAAAGTGAAATCAAATGTTTATGTTCATGATATTAGAATTATAGAGCACCAACTTAGCTCTAGCTTAACATGTCACAAAACTCCAAGATCTACAGACAATAAAACCAACTGGAATAGCTAGAAATGGAATCGCATTGATGAGGGAAAGCATGGAGTTTTAGAAGGCTAAGCTGGAGTATTATCATTGGAGAAGTAAACATTAAGTGGGGAATTTCTAAGTAGATTCCCTAAAAACATGCCCTAATTCTATTGTCAATTCTGATAAAGAAAATGGCCTAACATTGAAAGTTTCAAGAAGGAAACAAATAAAACACCTGCTAAATATGGATAACCTGGAGGTTAGCATCACGTTTAAACCAAAATTGGAAGCGTTAGAAAACATTTCCAACATCTTTACAAGATGTAAAACTGAAATTAGGATTAAGAAATTGGGCCACACTGGCCACCAGAAAAAGCAACAAAATAGCAGACTGATAAATGGGGATAAAATGTATTGGTAAAAATTTTACAAATGCCTTCAAATTCTAAAGACTACTAAGAAACATTTAAAAGCCATTACACCTATGTATATTTCAATTGCTAGTTTAATGCACCTATGAGACTCAATGGGACTAGCAGGTAATTCATAACTTGCAACAGAAATCCTAAGTGAGATCATCAACACTGTACAGTGTAATAATAATAAAGTATAACTTTGAAAATAATATAACTAAATATAATAACATCACTATTATTATTATCGTTGATACTTAAATGTATAATTATACTTATAGTAGCCTATAACTTATAGTTAATGTTGTAGTTATTATAGTATAATTATAATTATTAAATTTACTATTACTATTACTATTAGTATTATTATTATTAGTATAAGTTAGACCTAAAGATGAAGTGTTACTATAAATTTAATACTAATACTGATACTATTGTTAGTAATACTAATAGTGATACTAATACTATTACTTATTACTTATTAGTAAATGTAATACTAATACTAATAGTAATACTAATAGTAATAGTAATACTAATACATTAATAGTAATTGGTGATACAAACAGTTATACTTATACTAATACTTATACTTATATAATTATAATTATATTGATATTCATACTTAATCTTTAAGATTATCTTATACATATACTTATAGTTATATCAATAATAATAGCATTAAACTTAAAGTTATTACTCAATTTTATATTTATATTAAATTTAATATTAATTTTTATAATAATTATAATAACTAATAATTAATATTATAAACAATATTAATATGAATAATTATAATGATAATGATAAATGAAATTGAATGCAGTCTAAAAAAACTATAAGTATAACTATAAGTATAACTATAAGCATAAGTATAACTAATACTATAAGTATAAGTGTAAAACTAAATATAAGTAAAACTAAATGTTTTTAAAAAGAGTCTAATAACGAAAACATTCATCATTAATTGAATAACTTACATGATAGGCACATCCAAAGGAAGTTCTCAATAGTGGATGGGATTTCTTTCCATAATCATAATGACAAGTAGTAGTACAGTCACGATGACGCAAATGGAAAATATAAACATAATATAAATCATTAAATGGGAATATTTACGCTTGCGGAAACGAATTCTGGAACGAAACAGAATAGCTAAATTTACGTCAAATAATCTTCAAAACCTCTCGTATTCAAGCTAGTTAAAACTGTAAATTTTTATTTACAAGTTTTTTTTTTTAAAACAACAAATTTTTATAAAATAATTGTTTTTATTACAAATAAAAACACAAATTATTTCACAAACAAAACTGATGAGAACAAAAATATTTTGTGTTTCTTTAAGGCTACTCACTATGCAAACTATCCATCATCTTTGCCTGTTCCAATCACAACCACAAATGACAATGGTTGTACATGTTGATCATCATCATGTCAACGTGTTAAACTCGGAAACTCTGAGGGTTTAATCCTATTGCTAATCACTTTCGGCTAATGCATTGTTCGTTCTTAGCCTAATCTTAGAGAAGCAAATAAAAGTTTTACGATAATTGAATTCATATTGCTATTCGGGAGTGATATTTAATAATTTATATTCATATTTAATTTCAATTTGATGTTCAGTATCAGAGTCAGGCTGAGACCCAGAGTTACTGTTAGTTGGTGGGAGTATCAGTATGAGTATTCAGTATGGCATTGTGATTGACTATAAATATCAGTATGAGTATTGCTATTTTAATTATAAATAATGTTATTATTAAATTTAATATCATCATGATATTGATCATATTTGTATAGAATTTTATATTCAATGTCATAATAATACTAATATTATTTTTTATTTATAATTGACATTATTATTATTATGATTATTAATGATTATGACCATAAATTTAGATTAATACTAATAGTCAAACTGATAATGTCAGTGATAGTCAAACTTAATCATAATGTGAATGTCATAGTAAGTGTAACTGTAGTGTTTGTCATTTAGTGATTTAGTTCAACTCATATGGATATTCAATTTCTACTGATAGTGATACAGTTACATTATTATATTTATATTTAGTTTCACTTACAGTTACACTTACTATATTAGTAATGTTTGTATAGCATAGAATTTTAAACAAGTAGCAATTTATTTGCCAACTATAGTTTTTGAAATATAGAACTATGTTACATTATGATGCTTAATCTAAATTATATTCACTATCAATATACCTAAATTTAATATTATAAATATATCTAAATACTATAAATTTTAATTTTTATACTATCAATCCAATATTTTGTCAATTTGTCAATATATATGTTCTTCATGATATTATAGTAATTATACAGGTCTAGCAAATCCAGTAAAATTTTGTCCTCTCAATAACTGCTGTATGACCCTTTTTCTTTACTTTAAATAATTCCCTGCTGATATTCTTATAATAGTAGCATGCAGCATAGCTTCAATTTTTCATGCTTTTATATAGAACAATAAAAATACTTCGCAATTAAGATGTCGTCTTGTTCTTACCAATGATTTATAATGCAATAAGTTTCTAGAAGTTAAGTTATAGTAACTCGGAGATAATCTAAAATGTTATACTTTTTAAGTGTTGGATAGACTTTTGTATATTCATATGATCAAGGTGTAATGTATTGCTACTGTCAAACATGACTGAAATATTTTAGAAAATATGGGATTCTCTTTTTCTGTGAATCTACTTAGCTTTGCTTTATTGTGTGGGGTAAGTTTCTCGCACTCTCTCAAAGATGGTGGCAAGCACTGGGCTCTACTTGTCGCAGGATCTAATGGATTTGAAAACTATAGACATCAGGTAAGTTGAAATTTTTTTTTTGAAAATTTAATCTTTCACAAGATAAATCAAATTATTGAGAGTTATTTATGCTGGGCTTAGATTTTAGTGCTTTACATTATAATCTTGGTTGATGTGTTGTTATCTTGGCTTCCTAAGCTTTTCATGTGTTAAGTGAACTGATGTCAAGCTGAAATACTTATTTAAACTAGTGATGGTGATACTGGAATTATGACTATTTAGCACCACAGAAAATAGTATTGATTTGTACAGAACATTTTTATACTTAAAATTTGTAGCCAGTTATGATATGCTACAAATATGTGTATGCTTTAAACTACAAATTGTTCAATGCCAATTGTTTGCAAAAGACTTGTTTCTCTCTTTGTTTTCTACATTTTGTAGTATGTTTAGTAATCTTTATAAGTGTTAACATTGTGCAAACTTTCATTCTGTAAAGTTCAAGCTGCACATGCATGTACGTCTGCATGTATACAGCAATATCTAATAACATTTCTTTCAGGCAGATGTATGCCATGCTTATCATGTACTCAAGGATCATGGATTTCCCGAGGAGAACATTATTGTGATGATGTATGACGACATTGCTTATAACACAGAGTACGTTTCTCTTATTGTCCGGCAGCCAATAGCAACTATTCCAATTTTTAGATGGCAGATTTTCTTTCAATGTCCCAACAACACGTCGAATGGTGTTTTTCTGTGCATAACTTTTTACAGCAGATTTTGTTGGATGCATCGTAGTTTGGTAAAAACATGGTTTTGTATTTTTTGTAGAAATAAAGACAAAGGTGTGATAATAAACAGGCCAAATGGAGAGAATGTTTACCCAGGGGTAAAAATTGATTACAAGGGAAAGGTAAGATTACGAGGTCTGTTATGTGTGCTGTAATATGATCAACAGAACCATTGGGCACATCATCATCAAAGTTACTGCCGCTACCTAGTAGAATACAACCTTTTCATAAACAGCATATTTGCTAACATAAGTGCTGCCTTGTTTGTAGGATGTAACGCCAGAAGTGTTTCTGAATGTACTGCAAGGAAAGAAGGAGCAACGAGGAACTAAGAGAGTTATTGACAGGTAAGTTTCTGTTATATAGATATCATTTGCTGGTCGGTATAGGTGAGGCAAGTGCAATGATGGTGACTTTATAATATAGATTTGCTAGTAGTTACCAATCCAATCTTTCTTCTCCTATAATGTAGCAGACTTGGCAACAATTGTACACTAGAAAATTTTGTTTTGAGCTTTCTCAAAATTTTAAATTCCATACTTGTTGAATTTTGGAACAGTTCTTGTGTTTATCATGGCAATACTAGATATACAGACTCAAAAATTGCAGTGGCTCTGTATCCAAGTATAAGGCTAATGGTTTACTTATCTCAATGGGGTAGTAATAATGCTACATAATTATATAATGTGGTAGCTCATAATCTGATGTTGCAACTCTTTTTATCAGTAAATCAACAGATAAGTATATAATGTTGATACATTGTACCCAGCCAGTACCTTTATACTCTGCTATAGTGGACTGCTAATTGTTTATCAAACTTAGTCTCTATCACATGTCAGTCACATGCTGTGCACCAGCATCAAGGTGTCACTCAAGTACATTGAATGACATGAACATTATTGCTGTGGAGATGTCATCCCTGGATAATACACTTGTTTCTGCAAACATGCATTAACTGCATGCTCAAATCACACAAACATATTTAAAAGCAGCTTATAGCATATTATCTTGTTTAGTTAAATTAATACATTATTTTGGTATTGAAATATTTTACGAGATTTTGCTGTCTTGGATTGTAGTGGACCGAATGACCATATCTTTGTGAACTTTGTTGACCATGGTGCTCCGGGTCTGGTTGCCTTCCCAGATGGTAGTCTCCATGCCAGGGAGCTGATGACAGCCTTGAAGAAGATGCATAAGAAGAAAAGGTTTGCCCAGGTATAAGTTAATAAAAACTGCAGTTTTCTCAAGTACATTGATTTAGTATGCCCAGAATGTGTGTTATATGTACACATGTTATATCTATGATGTTTGCACGTTACATGTACACTTCATGCATGTTATATGTATACTGTGTATATGTTTAATGTACATTGTATAAGCATTATATCCGCACTGTATATACGTTCTACGTACACTGTATGTATGTTGTACTTACCTTGTATACACGTTATAGTTTACATGTACGTCGTATACAAGCCTTGTACGTTGTAATTAATATACAAGTCAGTTTATTTTTGCAGATGGTTTTATATGTAGAGGCATGTGAATCTGGTTCTATGTTCAACAAAATTCTTCCCAACAATATAAATAGTTAGTATTTTTAGTTATAATATTATTTCTTTATATTATACAGTATTTGCATGACAGTGGCAAATATGAGTTTGTAAAAGTTGTCTTCTTTATCACGTTTAATCTTGATTTTTTACCATAAAACACAGCTTTATGAAAAATTGTATTTATTTTTCAAGTTATTCAGTTATTGAAAATTGCACAACAATAATAAAGAATGTAGTTGTTTTGCATATTTATGTTGCAAAGTCTCCTCATTTCCGCCAATAGAAATTGATATAATATTGATTCTATTACTACCGGATGGATGCTCCTACAGATAAATTCGTGGTTGTCGTTTGCATGAACTTATGGTTGTGATTTCATTCAATTCAACTTTTTCCAACTATCGAATGAAAAATCCATTCACATCATGCAAAGCTTGGAAAAGTAGTGATTAGCTAATATGATGTGATATGATAACTGAGTACAGTCAATAAAACTATTTCGCTACTGAAACTAATACTAAGTTCTTGTGTCTATTTCAGTCTACGCTACTACCGCAGCTAATGCCAAGGAGTCTAGCTACGCATGTTATCTAGATAAGCACCTTGACACATACCTGGGGGATTTGTACAGTGTTAACTGGATGGAGAATTCAGATGTGGCCAACTTGAAGAAGGAGACGCTGTTGAATCAGTTTGGTAATCGGACTTATTGTAGCTGCCTACCTTATTATATGATGAATGTTTAGCAAAGACGTAATAGTTGAATAGTTGAGCTGATTGTCTTTAGTAATAATTTAATCGAAAGAAGAATTTTAAAGAATGGTTTTTCTCATCAATTTTTCTTACAATTATTGAACTGTTTGTTTTATTTGTTTTAGCATCCGGCATTCGTTGTCGGAATATACTGAGGCTGATTACATTTTGGTTTTGTACTAAGCAGTCTTGCATGTTTTGAAACCATATGCATCAGTTTACTGTTTTATAGACATTGTGAGAAAGAACACAAACAAGAGTCACGTGATGGAATATGGAGAGATGGATATAGCTAGTGAACCAGTTAGTGATTTCCAGGGAGACATGCCTAGTGCCAGAAATGTGTATTATCCAGCTATGCCAGTAAGTATATTGTTCACTACTACTACTGCACACTGCACTGCATAGTTTGATATTGCCCTTCCCATTACACTCTGTATGTAGTTTGATGCTGTACCCTCACATGATGTTGATCTCCATATTCTGAGACACAAAATTCAAAGTTCAACTATTGAGGAGGAAAGGAGCAACTTAAGCCGTCAATTAGATTATAAATTTAAGGTGAGATTTATTTCAACAGCCTCTTTTACGTGCTAGTCACCATCGTCTTGATAGAATTTCATTTAATCAAGTAGAAAATATCGCCATATAATGATGTAACCTAATATATTTATAATTTTGGTAATACATATGTTGCTATTTAAGATTTTTGCACACTGCATGTTATTTATATGCCAGTCTTGTTCATGTTGTTGTTTTAATCTGTACAGGTTCGAAATGAAATCGCGTCTCAAATGCATAAAATTGCTGCTGCTGCCGTCGGCCATGACAGTGGTCTATTTAGTGAAGCCATCTCCATCAGAACTGAAGAATTCAACTTTGACTGCTATGAGCCTGCAGTGAAATACTACTCCGCCATGTGCAGGAATATTAACCAGGTGAGCTTTTAGTTTCCTACTGCTACATACGTTACTACAGTATTCACAGTTACCTACGTTACTACAGTATTCGCAGTTACATACATTACTACAGTATTCGCAGTTACATACATTACTACAGTATTCACAGTTACATACACTACTACAGTATTCACAGTTACATACATTACTACAGTATTCACAGTTACATACACCACTACATACACTGCTACGTACACTACTGCATTCACAGATACATATAGCGTAATTTAACTCACATGTACCATTTCGGCAGCTACTTTATGTAAAATGTAATCTCAGTATTCTATTGTGATTGCATTTTAGGCTTGCTGGTCATGATGGTTTGAACACCTCTTTATTCAAGTCCAAATTAATATCTAATACATTCAATAATTGGTAATGCAGTGGTGGGGACAAATTCAATTTACAAATTCTTTTGCTAGAGTTAGTATAGTTCTTCAATATGGAAACTTGTTTATGCGTTTCAAAGTTTGGAGTACGTTTTTACTTATGATGAGTAAATAGACTCGTACATAATTTCTCTATTTTTAATCTCAGATTCCATTTGCTTTGAGAGTGCTTTACATACTCCAGAACGTCTGCAACATTCAAGGGATGAGTTCAGAGGTTCTGATCAGAGCCATGGATGACATCTGTTGAACTTAGGCCCTCAGCTGCACAATAATATTTACCGAAACCTTTACTTAAATAAATATCTATTTTCCTATTATGAAACTTTTTAAAAAAAATTTCTTCTATGCCATATTTTTATTTATCTTTTCTTTCAAACTCTTCAAATTGATGTTCTGTTTTGTCTTGATGAAAATTTGCAGATTTATATGAGAGATAGAATTATATAGCATCTTCTTCATTTTTGTTATAAGCTTATCACACTATATACATGTTGATAAACAGTTTATCGCATATCTATTGTAATATAGTCTCCATTGTATTATATACACTATATATGTAGATACACTACATATATATACATTGTATATTAAATATTGTAAGTGTTAAGTGTTTAATAGTCCATAAAATACTTGTATATAAAGAATAATTTCAATATTTGACACAACAGTAGAAAAGTATCTAAATATAGGAAATGTTATGATGCTATATTCAAGGTGATAGGTTTTTAAATTAAAACAGATGCGGGTATATTTTAAATCTCTTAAAATAACATTTAACCTCAAAATAATATAGTATATATATCAACTTTTCTGGTTGCATAATTTTGGTTTCAGAATGTAATGTTTAATACATTTTTGTGAAATGCAAAGCAACCTACTGCTGAACAATAAGTTTAAGGTATATAATATCAACATCCAGGACTAAACTATGGAACTGTAATAAATAGTGGTGGTGCTCACAGCAATCCTGTGCCAATACTTACTTTATCAGTCAACCTTGAGTTGAGTAATTGGTCAGCATGAGCTCACCGATGTTTAACCTCCCATTATCAGTAAAGTTTGCCAGAACCTTCTGATGTAGTATCTGCCTGAAGCCGGCTGAGTTGAGTTTATTCAGTAGCAACAACAGCTTTCCGGGCCTCAGTTGTTGAGATTTGTTATCTGTTCCCTCTTCATCCGCTTTCAACTCAGATTCTTGTACAAGCCTGAGATGAGCTTGATCTCTTAGACTTTCAACCTTTGTGGAGTCTTTTATTGGCACTTCTATATAATGCAAAGGGAAAGTTGTATAATGTTGCTGATTCGATATATTTACAAAAGTATTTATAGCGTAGATTATTTGTAATACATGTATTTATTTGAAATATAGATTTTATTTTTTATAATTATAGTGATGTGTGTGGTAGATGAGAGTGTATGTATATACATTTAATGTATACTTGATAGTATCGTTTATTATACTGCATGCGGCTGATAATATACAGCAAATAAACAGTTCACAAGTTATTTTTCAACAACAATCGTTGCAGTTAAATAATATAATTAATTAAAAAAATATCCCCTCCTACATAAACAGGTCTATAAGTAATTAAATTTTATATAAAATTATCTTTGTTAGTTAAATTAGGGCTATTCATGCTTACCTGCTGATTGAAATACTGAAAGTTCTTTAAGAGCAGAAAACTCCTTTCTATTTAATTCATAATTATTGAGTTCCTTCAGGCAATCAACCAGACACGAATAATCTTTCTGTATATCTGTATTCCATCTGACCTTTGTAACAGGAGCCAACTGCTTTTCTAAATCAATTGATGATATAGTTGAGAATTTTAGAAACATTTGACAATATTATCTATCAGGCAAAGCATTGTTCCAAATGTATATGACAATTATCATATTTCAAAACAATAAGTGGCACTAAATATATTGGATGCTAAAATTTCAGAAAAACAGATGAGCTAAATAATTATGCTTATTGATTTATTCATGTTTAACATTCTCTTTCATAATTACCCTGAATAATACTAAATTTTTAATATGGCATCATTCAGGCTTTCACCATTTTAGGACTTTCCCTTGGAAATCCCAAAGGGGCTAATATATTTTCAAGCCATGAATCTGGTAATTTAGTTGCAAGATATATTAAACATTTATAACTTAGCCAATATCAAATAACAGTATTTTCTGTTATTTTTAGAAAATGACCCTAGGAACAACCATTTTCCTAATCCAAAGAGTTTTTTCTCACCTATATAGATGGTTGCAGTACTTCACAGGTAGCCTTGTTACTGAAACTGTATTAATTTAAAACTGTAATATTTGCCCTTCTTTATTCATTTCGTAAATTCATAAATAATTTTGTGTTTCAAAAAATAGCATGCACATTTTTTACAGTAAAGATTATATATTATATTGTAACCATTCAAACTGCAAGGACAATTGTAGTGTATGAACAGTTGACCATTTGGAATTTCATAAATTTCAATTCAATTACATCATATTTGAGACACTCTAATGAATAACATAAAATCTTAGGACGCTTTCGGATTCCCTACACCTAATGAGCTCATTGATGGTTACTGAATGGTCATTTTGTAGGGCCTACAGTTACCCCTACGCGTAGGGAATCTGAAACTAACTTTACTCATAATCTAACCAACATAGGGAATTATGTAATACACATGGTGCTATGTCATAACTCACCAAGGTTAATAGGTACAGACAGCTGGGCAAACGTCAGAATTAACATAGGGCACCAGTTCTTTGAAATCAAGTGGCTGACATCTCTCTGGGACAAAGTGTTCAGTTTGTCATTACTTTGCAGCCATTCTACTGCTGCTTTCAACGCATGTCTACAAAGCATACACACTGGTTATAAAATTGTTCTACGTATATATTATTTGAGTCTACTCTTTGCCTACACATGTAAATTTTTTATATAGGTCTTTATCTTACAAAGCTTCTTGTATTAGTTTAGTGTTGTTTAAATATTTTGTGTGTGTTTATTATAGCTTCACACTACCCAGTAGGTTATAAAAGTCCATATACTTCACCATGCAAGGTGCTACCCATTTTTTATGTTGTAATGATAAGCTCTAGTTGATATGGCTTTTACAGAAATGTAAAAATTGAAGCCTATGCCATTGTTAGTAGGCCTACTTGTAATATAAAAATTGTATATATAATGTATATTTGATATAATATAATGCGCATTGAATGTTATATTATATACTAAAATAAACTTTTTTTCACAGTGCACGGCCATATATAATGCTCATATGTGTCACAGTACAAAGAAAAATGAAACGCAGCGGATATTTAACTTCTATTTAACATACTTTTTTTATATATTTGTTATTATTTGTGGTAATAATTTTTACACTCACACTGCTGGCAATTCTTGGTGCCTTTGAATTTCACTTATCTGTAAGCTCTGAAAGTGTTGTAGCTTTATTTCATTGTGCACATGCTGAATGTGTTGAATTTGGACAGCGTGTAGCATGTGATCCAAAGGTGACAATAGCCTACCCAGCACAAAGGGTGGCAATGAAGGTCTTGGGTAAGGGTAAGGCTGATAGGCATGAGAAGCATAGGCACATGGGTTGGAAGCCTTGTGTCTAAAATATAGCAAATCGCAAAGTTTGGTGGTCATGCACATCAAAAATTATGATTATACTTTGTTGTATAATGAAAATATTTTTGAAAGGCTTGTAAAATTGCATTACTTGCAACAAAATATAAATTTGGTTGACCATAGCCTGGCATGGGTTACATGCATGAGTAAGGGTAAACATGATAAGTTTTAACAACATAATATAATGCAACCCGAAAATCAATAAATTTAAGAATGTGTAAAAAATTGAGGCTCGAAAAGAAAATGCTTTAATTTTACAGCACAATTGCTGTAGGTCAGCGTGCCATAGTTCAATACTCACATTACTTCAGGGTGTCTAACTAGGGACCTCGATCTTTCTGAGGCTGGTAGAGATAATCTGCCAATCAACTGACTTGATGTTGCTTTGGGAGTTGATGTTGATTTGCAATTCCTTTCACTCTGTACAGCTTTTTAATAAAAATGTAGCTTTGCATAGTAAAATATTTTGGGTGCAAATAAAATTAGAGCATATTGAGATGAACTTTGAAAGTTATTACTCGTTTTCAAGAAAATTTGTTAATTAAATTATATTCCTTAATTATTATATACAGGTAATTTACTGGAAAACAGTTTTTTAACATTATAATTATGTCAGCGTTTTGTAGATGTCTCTTAGAGAGTATTTTGTAACAGCAGAGATTACAGCCTTTTTCTTTGAAGTTCTATATTATATATACTATGCATCTGAAATGCTCTAAAATTACATTCCTCATTTTATAACAATCAGAACAGCTTGAAGCAGCTGAAGATAAAATGTTTTCAAACTTAGAAGATAGCATTTTATCAGCTGGACATTCTCATGATCAGTGTAACTATATTACCAGTGCAGTAGCTGTGGCATTTCACTATTTATCTTGGTAGCAAATGATAAAGAATAAATTTATAGTTTGCGTGATCATGTGGTCAATTTGATAGAGAACTAATAAATAAACCAGACTATTTTAGAAACCAGATAAAAATGGGGGCAGCCATTAGCTTAATGCATTTTAGCAAAGTTTAATAGATCTTATTACAAAGCTTAGCACGATGCATTACTGAAATCCAGTGAATTAGATCAATTTTGACATGACTGCATTTGTTTATATATTACTTAGAGCTGGTCTATAAGCTTCAATTTGATGAATATTTTATAAGAATTCAGTCAATTTACCATCTACACTGTACAAGATCTGTGTTATAGACAAACATAGTCTTGTATCTTATGTCATGAGACTAGAATGTCATTTGATACCTTCTCAAACAAAGACAGTCCATTAGCTTAAAAACTTGGTTCACAACCTGTTACAGCTCCCACTTTTCAAGGGTGGGGTATTTGAGCATGCAACATTTAAATTGCATTGGCATCACCATCATTATAAAAATATTATATTAAAAGATAGCTTTTAAGGGGAAAAAATATTTTTAGGTTATGAGGTGAAATTAAAACTGCAGGCATGACCTGTTTTGCTTCATAACAAAAATTCAATAGATTTTAAATCCGCCACTGGCTTTGAGTGTCGATGAATTAAATGATTAAATGCCATCAAATGTCATTAATAATTCATTAGAAATGTTTATATATGATCAGTCAGTAGCAAAGCCCACTCAATGATTTTTGCTAAGGTTCTTAGACATTAGCCAAGAGTAATAATTGCATATACTATAGGTGCAGTGTTCAGTGTAAAAAATCAATGAGGTTTTATATTTTAAAATAATGGAACTGTAAGCAAATTACCATTTTTGTTCATGTTGACCGCAAGGCAGGCTTTGAATCGACAAGCTTGACATCTGTTTCTTGTCTGTTTGTCCACAATACAATCTCCTGACTCCTAATAAAATATGGTTATGCGGTTATTTATTATTTATTTTGTTATCTTATAACTCAAAAATATTTTGATATGCACAGCTTTATGTTACTTCAGAAAAATATATTTAGAATTTAAATTGTTTATTAATTTATACTCTTTAAACTATTTTTATCATAATATTTTAGTCTTTCATTCAAGTGTTTATAAGCTGCAATACCTGCTTGTGTTTTTATTATATGTACATAATTTAGGGCTTTTTCCGGCTGGGTTAATAAATATCTAAGCAAAACATCGTTCATTCAAATTTATTAATCTTTCCAGGTAATAAAACTATTATGACGCAATATCTTGAACAGAGAAAAATAAACATTTTTAAGCTGCATACTGGGCAACAAATTCAATATATTGCCAAGTGCTTTATTATGCACTTGGCATGATAGAGAATTTAAAAAAAATTAATTATATATTCCAGATTGTTTTCTTAAATATTCTAATAAATATCCTTTTGCACAAACCAGCCTATCATAGTTTTACAAGGCTATTGCTTGCAAAGTAAAATGCATTCTATCAGCCATCAACTATAAGAAATAAAATAATAAAATAAAACACATTTATGCAACAGCATCAAGAGTAGATATATACTCACTTTGCACTGATAAATGGTTTTGCTACGAACAGCTCTCTTAAAAAATCCCCGACATCCATCACAGCTCTGCACCCCGTAGTGACACCCACTCGCTCGATCTCCACAAACTAAGCACAGCTGGCTGATTATCTTTAGCTTAGACATACTTGGCTCAATGGGAAACTATCAGTTTGTTGCTGTAAAAGAACAATATTTTATCAAAATTGAAAGAAATGAATTTTATTGCTATTATATTATTAATTCCTTTTAATCAAAAGTCACCAATGTTTATTGCATAGCTATTTGTATATTATAGCTAAATTTAATTGTATTTGCATATCTCTATACAACTTTCCAATTTAATTGCAAGACAGATTATTTGTTTTTTTAAAGCACTGAGTTACATAAAAATAGTTAAGCGGTTTTTTATTCAACTAGGTTATGAACTGAAAAACACATAATTGAATGTTATATTTATTGCTTTAACTTTTAAGCTTTCAAAAATGTTGCTAAAAAGTTGTTTCATTGTAAGCTTAATGGATGCTTTTTGCTTTAACTGTTTGCCATTGAAAGCTGCAAGTTTGAGCTAACAACAATATAACCAGTGCTTCAGGAACAAAAGTATAGCCTTGGCAATAAATAATCAACTTTTGTTAAAAAGGGGCTCAGGATATGCTACAGTTCAGAGTTTACCATTGGAGTATGCAAGAGCTCTTTGTGTTTTTTTTTGGACTTGGGCTATGAGTTTAGTACAATGAATAAGGGTGAACTTGGCATTGCTAAAAGTTGAAACTATAAACTAATGCCTTTAAACCTAAAACTTATTAAAATGCAAATATTTGCAAAACAAGCACACTAAAAACCTAATAGGTCATCAGTTTGATTTTAGTGTATACTATATGCTGTATTGAAGCTAAAATTATTAGTTGCAATAAGAATATTTTGTAATTATGATTTACGTTTCAACAAATGTATGCAGGCTGATTGTTGATTGCCAATGGAGCTAACACCAAATTCATACTGTGTAATTTATTAGAATAGGAAAACCAAAGTAAAGTAGTAATTGCTGCAGTTGCTTTTTAAATGAAAATAATGAAAAGACCACAAAATAGTTTTCTGCAAAAATGATAAAAAAGCATAGTTAGTACAATTATTATTCTTTCAAACTATGACATAAAGCAAAAAAAAACATTATTGACTAAAAAATGGAATGCGCCTGGTGATATATAATATAAATACCTGTCAAAGTTGAGATGTTGAAAGTGGAAGCTGTGATGGTCTGGTGACTTAGTCTGGTCTGTTGATATCAAGTAGCAATATTTTGGTCACTGGAGTTGCTACCTGATGTATTTATAACAGAGATGTCACGAGTCAAATTCACCTGCAGTTTCCTGATTGGTGGAAATAAGGCTCTACTCTAAGTAAGATGTTTGCAGATCAAATTAAGTAAACATTAGACTGATTAGTGACAATATAATACAGATAATAAAAGCTATAAGTCTATATAAGTGTTTAACATCTCCTTTCTTTACATCTCTTGAATAATTGATACACTGAAAATGTGAATTTAAACACTAATCAATAATTGTGAGATATCATTGTATTATATACAGAAGCCTGGCATTTAAAAAGAGTAAATATACTGCAGCGTACGGTGGTCATGATCTCTTCAATAACATGTACGTCGGCCAACAAGTGTTCTCTGAGTCACTAACTTGTAAGGGCAGTTGGATTGCAACATAGTATTATTGTATTGATGAATATGACATTTAACTTGAAAACTGTTTTTACTGGTCGTTGTTTGTCATTTTTCAAAAACATCATAATATTATTACTGATAATCAAAGCCTGATGGTAGTACATATAATATGTATAGACAATTCCATACATGAAATCTACTAAAACCTCCTCTTCACCATTTGTTATCATTTTATGTATGCATTAAGAAATGGGCACCATATAAGTTGTTACGTAGTAATTGAATTATTTAAATATTATTATAACTTTAAAATGTGATTCCTTGATTAGGCTTTGTTTAAAAGCCTTTGTTTTGAGATTGTAAAGTATTACACTTCTAAAAGATGTAACACCTAAATAGATGAATCAGCAAGTCACAAGCTTACTGATGATGCAAAAGTTATTGAGCAAAAAACTAGTAGCAAGTGTTGACAACTTCTTCAGCTTTAGAGTTTTCAAGATTTTAGTACTTATAATCTTTTTTGCTCTGCCTATAGTTACTACTCATTGTTGTATTGTACATACGTGCATATACATGCGTACGTGTATATTTACAGATTTTTACTATGTACATTCGTTATTAAATTGTGTGTTTTAGATTACACAACTTTTTAAATTAGTTCTAATAAAATTTCTGTTTCTACTCTTGATAAGTTCAATAACATAATATATGTTTCCCAAAATACATCTTGCAGTTTTATATAATATAATTAGGTTATATATTATAACTAATGTGTTTACATGTTATTATATATATACATTTTTCCACTCATAACATTATTGGTGCGTTTTAACATTGTGCACGCCTGATGTTAACCTTCATCAGGTCATGGATGCAGTTTATGAAAGATACACCTTTGTACTATGAACAGTAGTTGTAAGTGAGGTTTTCTAACTATTGCTTTTCTCTGAAATATATTCCAATAAAATAGCTACAAAATAATCATCCTATAGGTGAACTATTGGTGCAGCCACCCCTGTTGACTTTTCACTTATGGTGGAGCTTTATGTGCAAATTATTATTAGAGATTCCGAAGCAAACTCAGCTGGAGAGCTTCCAATAAAAATTATATTTTGAAGTATTTGATCTTTAAAATTCTTGAGTATAATTGGCAGGCGCCTTTCATCTTGCCTTTCATCTTATTGTAGGTGTACAAAACACCACTGCTACTGATTGCTTGCAGTTATACAAGCCTGAACAAGCTGTAGCCTATAGCTGTTAACATCTTTAGATATACTACTATAAGTTAATATGCAGGGTAGTCCAGTGGTTGGAGAGCTGTTTTAGTGAGCACAAGGTCGGTAGTTTGAGTTACAGGAAAGCCAATCTAGGAAGCTTTGCCAAGAGAGAAAGTAGCAAATTCTAAAAATATTTTCCACCAGGAGTTTTCACAGGGATGGCAGCTATAAACTCATGTGAGTATTTATAAAATACGATAGTATGGTTATAGTATGTTAAAAGACATTATCACCAAAACATTTTTAAAACAAAATCTTAAAAATAAAATATATTATTTTATTTTATCTCTTATAAAATTAGGCAGCTCTAGCTACATTAAAATAGTCTAGATTCTAACAAAAGATGCAAGTGTGAGCTGGAAGTTAAAATGTCACCACTCTGAACTATACACTTAAGGCTACAGCTGGAAGGCATTAAGTTATATGTAAATTATTTGAGGGAATATATGCATAACACTTTATTATAACAATGGACAGTGTCGACAGCCATGATTGGTTTAACATTGTTTGCTGCTATCACTCTTGAGCCCATCAATAACTATGATTGTATTACAACAAATTAAGGTTTCTCTTTGTACATACTTGTGCTTAGCTCAGTGCACTTGATGTTGACAAAGTCGACTCTTACAGAGTGTAAGCTGAAATTGACTAGTTGAGGGTTGGATGTTCTAGTCAGAATGTTCTAGTCGGTCAACAGGACTAGTTCTACTACCCAAATGAGTTCTATTTGAAATGTTCATATTATTTAGTCATACTCTGGAGAAGATTGTGTAGAATATGAATTTGATTGTTTTATCTTTATTCTGCCGACGCTTATAAAAAATTTTATCCTACAGGTGTAAGCTTGTTCCTTGAAAGCTAGTTTTATTGTATGCTAGTATTTAGATAATTTGATTAATATTTCAAAGACCCATTAGTTCGAAGGTGCATTGCTCCGGATGTGGTTGTTTAATAAAATAAAACTGTTATTGGTTCTGTTTTGTAGGCCCCCTATATGTATTGTATTGCAATTGGTCGAAAAAATAATGATTTGCTAGGACTTTATTTTTATTTTTTAGCTTTTCATTTTTTGCGTTACTATCCAGAAGTTGAACAGATATAACTTGGCACTAAATATTCAGCATAAATTCCAAATTGCGTTAAGCTCAGCACGTGTACATTCAACCATGATGGCAAAGAAAGCTTTATTTATAAATTCCCATTTATAGAGTCAAATTATAAAAAAAGCTGTGCATTAGTATCAATGACTTTAAAAGCTATTCTAGTTCTATTGTAATAATATATTATGGTGTAATTCGAATAACAACTTGTTTCAGTTAGTGTGTGCTACGCAAATATTTTCGGAGCAATGGGCCTTCGGCTTAACGATTCGTCCCATAATGTAGCCCTAGGTCTAACTGTTAACTAACAAATGCAATTGATTGTTGCATTTAAACTAAGAGTTAAATCTTTAAGAAACTTAAGCACACCATGTACTAAAAATAATATAGATTATAATGCTTATGTTTGGCTCCTTTGCAATCTTGCTCTGCTAGCTCATACACATTTCAAAAGTACTCAAATGTAAATATTTTCTAGAATTTTGCTAGCTTTAGTTTTTTCAACTGAAGCTAAAACATGTAGGGGATTTATGTGCTAAATGTTAGGTATTTTTTTGCAAATTACTATGCAACTAAACCTAAAACTATACTAAATAGTAACTACTACAGTCTATAGTTACTTTTTTCATTTAAGATTTTCCTCTGAGTTTCATTTTTGCAGAAGACGTATCACGTGATTTGGTAAATGTAGATAAGTCAAATTAATGATGACAATTATATTCCTATAGTTATAGTGTTTGCTAAATGTACCAAATATTTTGTTTTTTATTCAGGTTTTCAAATACTAAACTATGCCTATATCTGGAGCATGATGCAATCTACACTTACCATTAAAATGAAAGTCGCAGCCACGTGTAGCAACAAAGCATTAACCAACACTATTGTTCAAGTTAAGTGCGCTAACTCGGCAAACATCAAAGTGACACTGGGTTATATAAGGAACTATTTACGTTTTCAATTATAGCCACCATACAACTGGTAAAAGAATGCAGACTGGACACCGCCTTGTAATTATTTTATTTGAGTGGTAATGAAACACCATAGTATGACAGGATTATTCTATCACCCTGAAGTTTTATTAAACACTTTTAGCTGATTTTTATTACAAACCTGTAAGACAAATAATAAATTAAGTAAAGAGCTAATAAATTTCACTCAGATACTTAAACTATGCACTGTTAATGGGAGGATTAACTGCCAGTATATAAATAGACAGAAATATTCACCGCGTGTCAGAAGACAAGAATCTTTACAGCATGTCAGGAGAAAACAGAAATCTTCACAGCATGTCAGGGGAAAACAGAAATCTTCACAGCATGTCAGGAGAGAACGGATATCTTTACAGCATGTCAGGAGAGAACAGAAATCTTTACAGCAAGTCAGGAGAAAACAGAAATATTCCCAACATGTCAGGGGAGAAGGGAAATCTTTACAGCATGTCAGGAGACAACAGAAATCCTTACAGTATGTCAGGCAGCAATTCTCGTCCCATTCAAGTCTGCAGAGTATGTGGAGACGCTGCTAGTGGTATACATTATGGCTCTTTGAGCTGTAACAGCTGTCGTTGTTTCTTTACGAGAACTGTGGTACAAAGTGCTTTATACAGGTGCACGGTAAGTACGGCTAAAACAGTATGTTTTTTATAATTAGTTGTTTAAATGTTTTAGTGTGCAAGTTGCAACTTTTTATTTTTTTTTCCGTAATAAAATATCTGTAAATCTGAAAATTTCTTCTTGCTTCTGTCTTCAACAGAGTCTGTAGTAGAAATGCAATGCTTCATAAAATATGAAGTATTATTTTTAGTGTAAGAATTTGTTTATACTTATGTGTAGGTTTGCTCATTTTATAACGCATGAAGTAAATGCTAAACCTTATACTATTTTCATGTTATGGAATTAACATAGTGATTGATGCACATCAAAATATATCAACTTTTCATATAAAATTATATATAAATTGTAAAATCAAAATGTATTATGTATACACAGGGAAGTGGTGATTGTGAAGTCACTAAAGTAACTAGAAACAACTGCAGGGCCTGCAGGTTTCAAGCATGTCTTGATGCCAACATGAAAAGAAATTGTAAGTAGAAATGAGCAATCACCATGATATAAATATTTAGAAATAATAACTATAAAGTTAAAATTCTATTCTCTCAGTCTGTACATGCATATAAAATAATAAGTTAAAATGTTAATGTCATTGTGTTGTTGCTTTACACTAATCTTGTAGCAATTAGGTTAACTAAAGCAAGTTTTAAATAAATTTTAGATATAAATATTTAATTTCAGGGTTAGGCTACACTTCAATTTTCTTTATTTAGTAGTGAGGACTATGCAATCCCGGAAAGTTCCAAGTGCAACAATTTCAAATCAGAGTCTCATGATACAGAATATGGCAAGGTGAATTTATACTGACGGTATACTAAAACTAAAGATTCTGAAAGCAAGCTTAAATGTATAACTTAGCTTTTTATTAGTACTAGTACCTGTGACATAGTCACTTTAGTCTTAGTCCCAATAACTTATTTGACAGCAACACTTCTAGCCAACCTTGCCCAACCTAATAATCTTAAGTCTCTATTCACAAGACTTAAACTTCACTGGGTGTGTTTCTTATACATTTAGGCTTTCAATTTTATGTGATACTTGTGAAAAATGTATTAAAATATTATTTGTTTGTAGATTTCCATCAATAAACAGATTTTTTCCAGCAGATTCTTTTCGAGCGCTTTCTTTAGCAGCACCTTTTGTACCTCCAACAGTTTTGCCCCCAGTACCTCTAGTCCCTCCGGCTGTTCCAGCTTTTATGCCCAATTTTCCTGCCATGTATGAACTGTGGTACAACTTTTGTAACATACAGTTGTTGAACCAGCACTGACATTTATTTTTTGTTTGAGGTCCACTTGTCTGGTGTGCTATAAATTGATTGACTTTTTAATAGCTAGAATTCTCTAACTATTATGATGTATTTAGTGCAAGCATTGTTTGAGTCGCTATATTGTTATGTTAAATTGTTTGTGTTTGTGTGTTATTGAGCATGATTTTAATGAAGCATAAAAATTATAAACTCTAAAAATAATGTAAATTCATAAGTTTTGAGTGTTATTTGTACTTGTATAGTTATTAACCCTGTCTCTGCTATTCAAACTTATACTTTTGGACAAAAAAGAGTTATTTTACTTCATAAAATCAAAACTTCTTGCAGTGTTTATGACTTTTTGTACAGTTGAGGGTGTGAGTGTAAACAAAAAAACGTACGTGCATGCATAAGCTGGTAAAAATAATCAGTTGTAAAAAGTTCAAAACCTACGTAAATTGTATTATAGTTAAACTCTGACATGGACTAGCTAAAGTAATTTGTAAATAAAATTGTAGTCTATGATTAATTTCTAGTTAATGTAGTTGCTGAAGTTGGAGAATCAAAATAAATATTTTTATCTATATTTGAAGTGCTAGTAATGAAGCAGAAAAGCAGTGAGCTTATATGGGTACTGGTACTTCAACTCACACATTTATCCTAATATACAAATATCATTTGATACAGTCCGTAAGTTTAGGTTGGAAAAATTAAGCTCAGCTAAATTTTTTATTTTGTATATATATACAATTGATTATATATATATATATATATTTATATTTTGCTCAGCAATGACATTCAATGATTGAGCATTCTAACCATGGTCACAAACTCAAGCTGCGAGCAGTTTGCAAGGCTTGTGACTCCTAGGTGACCCCTAGAATCACTTGAGCTCTCTGGCTTAGTTTTATACAACTTTTAAATATGCTTTAGTAGAAACATAAGTTTATACTATGGCGAAGGTGTGGGCCATAGTACTCTGTTCTGTGCTGACGAGGGGACAAATATATATATATATATATAGGCTTATAATATATATGTACCATTACCGAAGCATTGCCATCCATTATGCATCTATCAAGGGGAGCACGGCTCAGAAGTTCCACATGTTTTATACAGTGATTAGTAACCCGAGAAATTCACCCAGTTTTACCAACCATTACACTTTTGAACAAAATTCATCATGTAAACTATAAATACATTCTTGATGCAAACAAATTATTATTTGTCAAAAGTATTTTAAAATATAAGAGAACGCTTTACAAAATACCCGTGAACTAAAAAGTTATTAAGTATTGGATGGTTAGCGTTTTACCACTTAGTGCTTCATCACAGGGTGTATTTAAAATAGCTTCATTGTAACATTGTAGCTTAAATGTAATTACTGTAAACAGCTCATAAAAATGAATTAAACATACGAAATGAATAAGACAACACCCACATTACGAGTATGAGGTGCAGTAGCTGTGATATTAAAGAGGTGATAACTCCAAAAAATCACACAATTTTCCAGTGTAGAAATGTTATAATACTCATGTGTTGATAGTGTAAATTACAAACAGTGTAAATTATTACATTACCTATGTCCTATGGCTAAGAGGCTAAGAACTATTGGAAATTCCTTCCAACAGAGAAATTCAGCAATATATCATGAGAAATTATTTGAAGTATTATAAGCCAGCATTAAACTTTGTATATCAAATATAATTATACCAGAAATATGATTATATACCGTAATAATAAAATAATTGTATGGTCAAAAAGTTATCATATATCGTACATGCGTACATGCGTTGAGAAAACATTCGCACTTGTTGCTCTGCATTTCCAACGCAAGTGCGAATCATCTCTGTCGTAGTCACCTAATTGGCTAGTAGTTATTTAGCGAGCCCAATTTCTTTATTTAGTGCTATATTCCAGCAAATTGCGTTTTATTGAAAGCGAGCGTGGTTTAAAAATGAAAGCTTTATTTATCACGCATCACTGACGCTACAGTGGACACCTTTGCTACTTGTGATTTTAATTTTCGCATGCGAAAATACGCACTGTGTGGCCCTAGGCTATGTCTTCATGTGAACCAATTGTTTGAATGGCATAATTAACTACCATTGCATGGCGTTTACACATTTGAAAATTATATAACCAATTTTATTAATGAATAATAAATTAGTATAATCAATATGTCAGAAATTATGTGAGATACTCGGTGAATAATACAACAGCAATATAATCAGCTTATTACAGCTAAAATATAATTTGCAAAAGTTATTTTTAGTATTTTGTATCAGTATTTAAACATAATACTTAGTCAACAAAATTTGTCGATACAACATTTCGAGACAAAGTAAGCAAATGACAAAGAGTAACTATAAATCTAATCCATGAACTTCTATCTCATAAATACTGATTCTGCTATTACTTTCAGCAGCAGTTACTCTCACATATCTTCCATACATTCTGGGATGACAGCTAACTAAAATAATAGCTGTTTGTATTTGTCCAGGAAGGTAGCCACACATCTTGTCTTCTGGTAGATCTCCAAAATTGATGTCATCTTCACCAACCATCACAGTGGCATTAGCTAAAATGTTGTTTTTTCCTGCAATGTATCAAAGTTTCTATAATAGCTGTACAATAGGTAAATATTGAACTTCAGCAAAGGATTGCTATTCACACTAGTAGCAAATAACGATGACTCACTGGTATTGGTACACTCTGATCTCTGCCAGATTTTTACTCCATAAATATAGTAGAAGATGGTCAGATCTATCTGTATCCAAGGTGAGTTCTCAACTCTTGAATAAACAAGGCTAGAGTCTTCTGCTATGTGGTGCTGAGAGGGAAGATACAATCCATCAACAGCATTGATTGCCTTCAAATTATCAGGTTGGTGCACACTGGACAGTGAAGCATTGCCTTCTACATACATGTAGATACCAGTCAGTAGTGAAAATGTTGAAAATGACACAAAAATGCTTTAAATAACATGTATGTTGACAATGAATGTTTTATTGTGGTGCATTTTATTTTAAAAACATAGCACAAGTAAAAAGCTAGTATCAGCTGATAAAAGATAAACAACATACTAAGCAGTTTAGCCTACAAACCTCTTGCTAAAGTGGTAGAGACGTCATATACTTCCACACAACCAATGTAACTCTTTTTAACAAGACACAGTCTACCAGTCTGCTCTGTATAGTTCACTACATTTGGTACATCAGATTGAAAGCAAGTTGATGTGTTGTTGTCATATGACATGGCAGCACATGATTGGTTAGATTCACAGAGGTTCTGACACGCCTCCCATGAGGAAACCTCAACCTGACTGTTGTAGATGACTACATCTGTGAACACTTGGTTGGTGTCGTAGATGTTGCCTAAAACAATGCAAAATAATTTAATTCAATTTTAAAGTGCCACATAATAAGATTTTGCTTCTTCTTGATTTTATGCAGAACATGACTTTTAAATGATCACCTATTTTGGTCATGAAAAACACTGAAATTAAAACAAAAAAAGTTTATATCAAACAATCCTTTGACATTTTTATTGTCTAATAAAGAACAACTTTTACCCAATTTGATTTTCAAAGCAATAAATTTTGTGTACTGTCTGCTTGTTTCTACTTGCCAATTATTAACTATAAATAATATGCAGAAGTATCTTATTTGTAACCTTTGTGCTGATTTACTGATTGTGCGTTGCCTAATTCAGTTATTAGCATGTTAGGTAGAATTACATCATTAAGTAAATAACATATTTATATATACCAATATTTGAAAGATTTCTTTCAAAATAAATCAGTTCATCAGTATTTCCATTCTGGGGTTGTCCAAGCTTTTTATCTAATAACTTGCATCTGTTCAGGGGTGAGGAAAAAACTCCAGCTTTACACTCACAGCTGTGGTGACTACACTGAACCATACACTCAACCAATGATCGTGCTAAAAAACAAACATCTATAATAATTTGAAGCAATAAAAATAATATCGGATCGTTTACAGTAAATCAACCAACTGTAAGGAGAGGTTATATAACTGCAGTCAAGCTGTATTAGTAAATCTCTCCATATTAAAATATCTACTGTTACTTTATTCTTACCAACTTTATTGCATCATTAAAAACAATATAGCCAATTCACAATGGTTGGTATCTTTGTTACAGTGAATCTATTGTTACTATATTCTTACCTGTTTGAGATTTCAACAGTAGAGTTTGAATACTTTTTTCACTGGAAATCGTCCTAATACTACAATGAACCTTACCAACATTTTTAACAGCTGGAATAAGTGAAAACTGAATAATCAACAAGAAATAAATAGTAAATTTCATGATTAGCAACTGAAATGATCTTCCAGCTTTTGCTGCCTCCTGCTAAATAGTTATGTTATGTTATGAGAGCAGGGATTTATAAATCTATGTAGTCTATTCTCCAGAGAGTGACCAAGTATAGTGTATGCATGTTGCTGCTAGCAAGCAATATAAGTAACAACCGTACTGCACTACCAACACATAACTAATTTAGAACTGGCTGTAACTATATTTTAAATATTTCACAAACCTAGCTACAAAATAACCATAGCATTAAAAATTAAAAATACATTATAAATTGCATAATTATTAAAGATGCAGTAGGTTTATTAATAGATAATTTTAACAGGTGTGTTGCACTAAGGAACACCAATTTAGAGTTTGAAATTCTTTTGTAACTCTTCTGGAACTAACAACTACAGAATTACCTAAACATTAAAAATTAAAACTATGAAAAATTTAATCAGCACTGTATTTTTGATTGCAGCAATCATTCTTCATTGCAGATAAAATTGTGCAAACACAATTGCAGTCTAAATCAAGTTATACAGTTATAAAGCATTGGACTTAAATAAATTTTTTTCAATACTAGATATCAACAGCTACTATAGTAAAAAGCCTTTCTGTTAAAATCATCACCTTTTTGCAAGTTATGTAATTAAAAGATAAAAAATAATATTATATAATGATGTCATATTTCACTCTTTCTAATATATATATATATATATATATATATATATATATAATAGCGTCTAACTGGGAAACTTCCAAGTGGGAAATTTAGCCTAGCATCTAACTGGGATGACACCAAACTTCATCTCACTGCATGCTAGTCCAGTATCAGAATGTAGTATATCCACAGCCTCACAGTTTAAATCAAAGGTGTCCAACCTTTTCAGACCAAGGGCATATTTAAGTTTGTGAATTTTATCTGATATTTGTTGGTTGGGCTTTTTGTTTATTTTAAAGAAAGTTTTTAACAACCGGAATTAAAGGTAAAAGTTTTTTAGCTTGTTGAAATTGGAAACGGACTTTGCTTCCTATACGTAGATATACTTTAGCAATTATTGTTATGGTAAACTGATATTGAAACTTATGAATGCATATTAAAGACACATCTGCTATTCAAATTTCAAAAATATTATTCTATTTAACTACTCCGATATGCTTCAGTTGCTCGAGTTAACTACTACACATTTTAGCCCCAAATCATAGAGTAATGCGTAACATTTTACTTACTGTTGATTTATTAAGAATCACTCTCTTTGCCCACATGACATCACCTTTACTAAACATAGAGAAATCACAGATCACATACATGGCTAGCTTTTGAAGTAGAAATAGTATCTTGAGTAGCAAAATATCACATCCAACTTATTCGTCTGCTGTGAAGTTTGTGACTTTATGTCACGAGGTTATGATGTCCATTGTCAAGTTTACGGTGGAGCCATTGTTGCTTATATTGTTATAAAACAGCCATAATATAATAATTATGTTAGTTATTTACGTTTTAATTTTTAGGTGATTGTGTAAGAGGATTATTGCATTCCAATTTAGCATAATTTGATATTTTGAAAGTCATGCATTTTCTGAACCCCCTCAATGTTTTACATCATGTGCAGTTATTTCTTTATGCTTTTCTCAAAATATAGCTTACCCATTATGTAAGTTATTTATTCATTATTTTAACATTGGAAAAGTGCCTGACCAATTAAGATCAGCAAAGATATTTCCATTGTTTAAAAGATCGGTTCTCTCAATGAATATGGAAACTATCGCCCTATATATCAATTTTGCCAGTTTTCAGCAAATAAAATCTTGGAAAAAATTGTCATCAACCAACAAATCTTACATTATTTGGAAACTACAAATATAATTTTTTTTCCAACCAATTTGAATTCAGATGTGGTAGAGGTACATCAAATGCTGTTTTAATGTTCACCAATCACATTCTTGAATCTTTTGACAAAAGCGAATGTGTTCTTGGTATATTTATTGATCTTTGTAAAGCATTCAACACCATTGATCACATTATACTTAGTAAAAAATTAAAGCAATATAATTTCAGCGACTTAGCCATTCAGTAGATTCAAGATTATTTAACAAACAGAACCCAGATAACTAAAATAAATGAATCCTTTTCCAAAACTAGTACTATAACATGTGGTGTACCTCAAGGCTCCATGTCGGGTTCAACTCTATTTCTAGCATACATCATTGATCTTTTTCTCAATTTAAAATATCTAACTCCCATACTGTATGCAGATGACACAAATCTGTTTTTTAAATCTAGGAACCTCAATTATGCATTTTCTGAAATCAGTTATGACTTAGTACAACTTAATAAATGGTGTCAAACAAATAAACTAACTATAAACTATGACAAAACCTGCTACATGAAATTTAAAAACCATCAAAATAAGTTTATTTTTGATCAAAGTCCAAGTTTAAATGATATGAATATTGAAGAGGTTGATGAGATAAAATTTCTTGGAGTAGTAATTGATAAGCATTTAAGCACACATGCCAACAAATTGCTAAGAGGTCTTAAACCTGCAGCTGGTCTTTTTTATCGTTTAAGTAATTTTGTTCCTAAAAAAGTTTTAACATTGTTGTATTATTCATTCATACACTCTAAGTTATGCTACTCCATTGAATCCTGGGGAAATACATCTAGAGTTCATCTTCAAAGGTTGATTCAGTTTCAAAAGGAAATTGTAAAAGTAATTAATCGCAAACCTCACATTATAAAGATACTAATTTTAAATATATTTTATTCATGTTTGCAGAGAGTTATGATTTTATAGTTTGCCTTTTGTTAGGCGAGTGCTCACCAAGTGCATTTTTCTTCTTTAGAAACATTAACTTTTCATAATTCAACAGCTATTCTTTCATAGCTCTGCTGGGGCTAAAAACTGCAGAATCACCACAAGTTATAGCACCATTTTCAATTATAAGAATCAATTAAGCACCATACACATGTTCACTTGCTGATTGAAATACTGAAAGTTCTTTAAGGGCAGAAAACTCCTTCCTATTTCATTAATAATTGTTGATTTCCTTCAGACATGAATTGCTCTTCTGTGTTTCTGTATTCCATCTGATTGACAGGGGCCAACTGCTTTTCTATATTAATTAATTTCGGTTTGAGAATATCTATTAGGTAAAGCCTAACAATTGTATATGATGACTAGTATAAATAACAACATTGTTCCTTAAATTTACTTATTAATTTACAGCTAAATTGTTTTTATTGGCTAATCAATGGCTTTTTTTAATATTTTGACAAATTTGACTATGAAATTTCTTAGAAAGTTATAATTTTATACGCTATACTATTATAATGCATTACACCATTATAATTTTATTAATATAATTATTGCAGGATGGCTTCATTGGTAAGAATAAACTCTATATATAATTGTTGTTCTTAACCATAGAGCTAGTGAACACTAATTGACATGATAATTAATCAAAGTTTACACTTTATGTCATCTACACATAAGTAGTATACGTACAACGTGCATGCACTAGCAAGTTGTGTAATACTAGGAAGTTATCATCTCCTTAATATTGCTGCTATAAGCAACTCCACCTTATACTCATATTGTTAGTGTCTTTTTTAATTTCTTTTTTTCAGAAAGTATCAACACACAATGACACTTATTCTAGTTTTAGCTAATACAAAAATGTTTAATACCAAAGCAGAAGTCAGAGCACACTAGAGGAAGAATGTATCTTAGTTGAGTAATACAGTACTTCACTCCAGTGTCACTTTCATCTATAGTTAATTAAGTTAATATATGTGTGGTTATTTTCGTTATTTAAAGCATCATTACACAATGCAACAAGGTGGTAGTTTACTCCTAGTTCACTATTATATCAAATTGAATATTCGGTGGCTCTGGTGATATTCTGAATAGTGTTGATTCAGTAAAATCTCCAAACATTTTTTACAAACAAGATACTTCTCAAATAATTTTATTGCTAGTGTTTTACTTAATTAAAATTTGCTAGACGTCAAATCTCATCAAATTTGCGTTTGACCCTTTAATTATTTATTACAACATTGCTTTGATACATTCTATAGACAAAACTGTGAAAAGAATTTAAATATTTATGGAACATTTTACAAATAAAAATAGTTTCACAATTTCAGAATAAAATAACTGCATATCCATATTGAAAGGTAGTATTGCTGCATTCTATTTGAATAAAAATGGTAATATTCTTTAATTGCAATACTCATAATAAACATGTTGAAAAAAGCATAAAATACAGCTCACAACAGCTGTTATATAGAGGCTACATATACTGTATAATCAAATGCTTTCCTTAAATTTCTAACTGTTGTTAGCTAATAAAATACATTCTAACTTGCTATTGGCTATCACAACACATTTCTAAATCATTATTGGCTATAATTAAAATACATTTCTATCTTATTGGCTATTAAAACTCATTCTAACTTGTTATTGGCTATCACAATACATTTTAACTTGCTATTGGGTATCACAGTACATTTAAAGCTGGCTATTAGTTATCGCAACTTTTTCCAACAAGATTAAATTGTTCCTTCTGTGGGGAAGAAGCGGATAAATTAGTGGAATTTGTTGAGTTTACTAAAGAGTTGAATTTGAATCTCACTTTCCTTAAATTTTTCAAAGTCACCAGCTGAGCAATCACTACATTCACACCTTGTGATGTCATAAAAATCTTTACAATTGTCCATAAAGCTTGCTGATGAGGTCCTTCTATTTCACTAAAGATTATGAGTATCCAATGAACACCGAATACTATTTGAAGTTTAATTACAGTTATTACTTTTCTCTGCAGTTCATTTTTTCTTTGACTTGTAATCTTGTTACCTTCTTTGATAATTTTATAGGTAGCAATAGCGCAAAAACTTACATTAATCAAAATCAACAAATAGATAGGACCAGTAAAAACTAGGAGCCTAATCCAGCCAGTAGCTATGAAGCAGAGCGAGTCCCCGAATACAGGGTAGAGACCTCTGATTTCCAAACAATCAAAAATATAAGAGAATATGACCAATACGACAGGAGTAGCCCAAGCAAATGAAGCATATCGAAGGTAAGTTTTCCAACCACGATCTTGGGCGATAGAAAATGAAATGATACCTTTTAGGATCCAAAACCCAATGCTAGTTGTCCAAGTATGCGAGGAGAGAAAAAAGTAATGACTAAAGGTTGCGATAAATCGGCATGAATTCTTATTGCCAGTTTGATCAATTAAACAAAGAAATATCAGGCCACCTACAACTGTCAGAAGGGAGCTGATAACGAAATTACCAGTTACTGTTTTTTTAAGCTTCACAAAATAATATACTGTGTAGATTGTGGCAGCAGCAATAGAAAATGCTGTTATTATATAATCATGGATACTCAGTGAAAAATCTGGCACCAATGCTGTACAGACCTGTATGTCCTCCCCAACCAACAAATAATCGTCATGTGTAAAATTGTCTGCTGGGCTGTAAAGCTGACGGTTTTTGCAAATAAGTAATGGAGAAAGTGCTTGTTTGTCGACATTTGTATATTCAGCACATTTGTTTGAAGCTGCATGAAGTGGAGAAAATATAGCTTCAATAGATGAAAAAGTTGAATCTCCAATTGGATCTATTGGAATTACGAATTCAAAGCTTGTAGTATTATAGGAGATTGCAATTGAGTTAAGAAATACCGCCTGCTTTTCAAAAGGTATATTTCCTGTAGACGAAGATAGCGCACTAAAGGCTGAACTGGTCAAGCATGACGATGATGGAGGATCACTTTTACAACTCAACAAAGCATTTGGAGCACAATGAATACTTGGAGCTATAAATGCTACACCTTTAAATCTTTCATATACAGGCTGACAATTCGCTAGATCTTCAAGCTGGCACTCTAAGCAGGTACTTTCAGAGTTATTACTCACGGTGTAGTATAAGCTTGACGGGCAGATTTCTTTAGCGTAAGATGACATTTCATTGGATTCTGGTGAGAGTTGCTGATGATCACAGAAGTTTCCAGCAAATTTGATTGGCAAACATTCACCTGTCTGAATGTCAAGAACCGACTGACAATCACACTGCGAAAGTTGGGCACTGATAGTTTCACACGTATCATGTCTCGAAAGAAAGTTGCGAGAGAGAAGAATTGAATCAGAATCTATATTACATGTACGGTTGTTTAAATCTATTTGATAGACAACTAGGAATTTGCTCACACTAAATGTATAATTTACAACTGTGCTAATATCTTCCTGTTTATGCACTAGTTGAAGACTTGGTTTGGGGTTGCAGCCAAGCCAAGCAGCACCGTGGCAACTAGCACAGTAGCTGTTGCGAAACTTCCTTTTCTGCCCGTAAATTTTAAAATCAACATCGTAATTAGGGGAAATAACTTGTATGAATATATGTAGCATTCTTTCAATAGACTTCTTCAGGCTGCTTCCTTCATAAACAAAGGATGTGGGAGAATCAGAGCACAGCTGAGAGATCTTCCAGTTCTGGGTTGATTTGGGACATGTTGAAATATACTCAGAAGAATCAATTCGACATCTACGAACTTCAGCAAACCCATCTGGAGGTAAATACTGCTTTACATAACAGCTACAAACAAAATTAAAATGCCAATAGTTACGTGCCTAAAGATTTATATCTTCTAGTGAAATAAAAGCTATATAAAACCCACATGTGGGTTTATATAGTTGTTATTTTTGTGCGACCTCCTGGTAGAAAGGGCCGTTTTATGCAGGCTATTGAGGTAAAGGAGCAATTATGGCAATTCCCTTCTAATCATCATACCAAATAGCCTTTCTCAGGGATTGAAGCACTGGCCTAGTGTTTATACTAAGCCAGTACTCTAACCCCTGAATCATGGCTGCTCTCCAAAAGCTATATATTCTTTACATAGTTGCTTTAACAAAAATAATACAGATCTGAAAATACCTGGCTATATCAAGTTGCTCAATAGTTGGATCATTTCTAAGCGTGTCAATCAGATTGTAAAACTCATCATCCAAATTTATATTTAGTGGCAATCTACATTCATCGTTGGCTACTTGTATGCACCCAACATCTACTCTCCAGAATCTGAAGTTGGTGACGTCATGGCACATAGCACAGTACAAATTAGCATACCTAAAAACAGATTTGCTAAAGCTCTTACTGCATGGATGATGAAAATATTAGAAAAAGCTGTTCCCTAAAACATTATAACACTATATTAGTCTATCGGACCAGATTTTAGCTCATTGAAGCCTTTTATCAATGATTTGTACAGCTTTAAAAAAAATCAAGTTTAAAAAGGCGTAAATATGTATATTATTATACAATTTTACAAAATTGAGATTCAAAGTTGTCATGTTAAATTATTTTTCCGCAATACGTTCAAAATATAAATGACCTGTGACTACATAATAGCATCAAAACTTCTTTCTCAACACGCAACGTAAAAGCTAACTAATATGTTATAGGTTGAAGCTCTTTGTAATTTTTGTTTGATATGCAATTGCATTAAATATTGATCCTTTTCCAGTAAAATCTGGATCAGTGACAAAAAGTGAGCTGCATGCTTACTGCTGGGAAAAGCCAAAGCATGGCAATAACATTACATCCCTATGAGCCTCCTACCATGAACAATATCAACAGCAGTATTGGTGTAATCTTGCTGCTTTACAACTAGTGAAAAATTCTAGTTTTTCATAAGACTTGTTGGTTGTTGGTAGGGCATAAAGCCCTGCAGGCATTTCTGTGGCAATAGTGTCAACATTTTCTATTTCTTTTTATCAAACCATTAACTATTTTAGTTTGTTGTATATAGCCACTAACCATTTGTGTTGCAAGATGGTTAAATCATAATTGTTCTAGGTTTATGACTTCCATGTAACAGTACATACGCTATAATACTAAGATTTTTAAAGAGACCACAACTTCAGAATTCAACTTTCTGCAGCTCCAATTAAACCTAGCGTGCTTTTATTTCTCCCCAATCAGTTTCTATGGCTAAGAACATGCTACATATCATGTTAGGCGCTTGCTAGTAATACTTATGCCCGCATACAAAATGCAAGTTTCCATTCTAATAAGCTTAATAAAACTAGCTAACATTACACTTACAAAGCTGAATTGTTTTATTGTATTGCATCAATGTTAAGGTCAAAATAAGTACCCTGATGCTGCCAGAGAAGCAATATTAGAGCCTTTCAGACAACAGCATGTATTATCTAGTACCTTTAGTGAGCAGATCATTGGATACTATAACTACAAAAGTAACTTTCGGGCCTTTTATACATTATATACACTTAGCAAATATTACAGTTATATAACTTATTCTAGGTTCTTTTTTATCAGCAAACAACAAAATACGTGTAGATATACTAGAATATAACATTATATATGCACAAACATAGCTACAGAGGTGACACACGAGTACAATCTGTATACAACTCACCTCAGACCAGTTTGTATGTCTGTCACCGGTACACTTGCTGTGTTGTGTCGATACCATGCTGGGAAGAAGGAAGGAGGCGTATGGAGGTTAGACTTGCAAAGATTTTCTATAGTTAAATTTGTATAGTCTTTGGGACAACCTCTGACTTCCATAACGCCCCATTCATAACCATCAAGGGTTGCTCCTTTTGCTAGATCCGACCTGTCATGAATGCACGCAAAGACTCCATGGTCAAGAGTTGAGTTGACCGTAGCCTGGTATGGAGAATCTTCACAGCAATCGTTGTAGTAAATACAAAACTTGTCACAGAAACAGTTGAGATGTTCTTCTGCAATTAGCCCTAGTTCTGCTGCCCTGCACTGACTGCGATATGCACAAGTTGAATGCGAATGCCATTGTAAATCATTCTCTTCGAATGCATTATGGGAACTCAAGCTATTCAATTCTATGCATTTCCGTGTCCGTGGATCAAGAATATGGTCAAGACCACATCCTAGCTCTGTACATGTGTTTTCAAAATAATCTACACGCTGCACTATAAATTGATCACAAATCTTTCTATTCATGCTATAGCATGACATTGATCCAAGATTCCAAACTGGGATAAACTGAGTTTGAGATTGTGCTAAGTCAGAAGCCATTAATAAGATTCTTTCTTGGCAAAAGTTAAAGTAAGAATCAGCAAAAAATGAGCATGTAAAGTTAGCTCCAAGACTATTGAAGTCCGTGAAAGAAAATGTGGTATTAGGCATATTAAACAGTATAGGTCTGGTAATAACAATAGCTTCATTTAGAGAAATTGTTTTACTGTCAAATCGTCTTAGTTTTTTGCCTTTCCAATATAAAAGAAGAGAGGTCTCTGTATTATCCAGCATGCTAGGGTGTACTATATCATCTACACTTACACCATGGCATAAGGCACAAAATTGATTTCGGTATATGTGATTGGTTGACAAAACTTGTATGTAATTGGCAATCCCTTGTTCACAAAGAATTGTAATCTCACCATCCGCAGAGCTGGGACATTCTCTGATTGCATCAAAACAAAGGTCTGGAGAGTTTGGTGGCTGGTAGAGAACCTGGCAGGAGCTAAAATATAATTTGGTAGATGGTAGTGCTTTTTGAAGTCACAAATAGAAATCTGAAAAATATTTGCAACTCATACTTAAAGATCACTATCTTCTGCTTATATTTTTTGCTTCACACGTGAAATAAAAAATATACAAGTTTAGCTTTCCTCTTCAAACCAAATTTTATGATAACTAAACAATCTTATATCCACTAACTGTTGGTCATTAAATAAAAGTGCTTTTAAAACAATTGAAAACACTTTTTTGAAATGCCTTAAAGCCAGTAGCAGCTATATAACAGATATATTAGATTACAAATTTTTGTAGCTAGCATAATATTATGTTCATAGCAAGGGAGAAAGAAATAATCATAATGAAATTCATCACAACTGGAGGCACTTATGAATCATAAGCATTCATGTTTACCTTTCTATTAATTCCATCAATTTACTATGAGTTGGGAAGTTTTCTATGTAGTCGGTTGTACTTTCAGCGTCACAGTGTACCTGAGCAGGCCACCACTCTACCTTATTTACAGACTCATTTACCCGTTGCCTAAGGCCTTCGCCAATATTCCACCAAACATTTTGCAGGTCAAAGGTCGTTTGAGGCAGAATCCCGTTGCACATGGCACAGTAAATGTTCTTATAACTCAACTCGTTTAGCACACCTCTCACTGGCCACCTCTCCAAGGATAGATCTGAAAGTAGCTCAAACTATAAGTGAATCAAAGTTTCTATATATTACACATATTTGTTTGCAGTGTATACAAGTGCTTTAAGTATGGGAGAACTGGTTGCTTTTAACTATTTTAAAGTTCATTTATACCTATCCTAAATTCAATCAAAAAATTAATTAGGCTAAGGGGGACAAGTTGACTTTTAGACTAAAGCAATTTGATTTGAACTCAATTTGATTTCATCCAGTTTTTAACTAGTTGTTTTCATTCAAACATTCAAACATTTTTAAAACAGATGAGTTAGCCACTGTTCTTTAAAAACTTGATTTGAAATTGTTGGTAAAATAAGTTGTCTAAAGTTTCAGTAGTTGCAGATCTAAATCTAAATGACTTATTCTGCTAAGATACTTAATAACCCCCCTACTCAACCTGAGGTAAAAGTATTATAATTTTATAATAAAATTAATCAAAGTTATCTTTTTTATTAATTTAATAAATTATACAGTATGCACATAAGCAAACTGCATTATGAAACTAAACTATATTCGCTATTGAAATTCAATAAATGTACCTTGACTTATGGCTTTTGCAAAACCTAGTGGTATCTCATTTAACTTTTCATGTTTACAGTGGATACAGGCATTATAAACTTACAATTTTTCTGGTCAGAATCAAAATAAGTATAGCATTTCATGAAAGCAAGTCATATGCATTTAAAGTGAACTTATGAATCAAAACTCTAAACTAAAGCTAGAATGCTTTTGAAAAGTATTTACATAAATTATTTGCTCTTATAATACACACACATGCACATGTTATAAAGACGTTAAACCGGTTAAAATCCTTTTTTTAAATAAATACACTGCTAATTAATATAGTTAATGAATCTTTAAAGCAACATTCACTGTTCCTTGAGTAATTAATTTACCGCAGCAAAATATTGTCAAATACTGTCAATTATAAAAGTAGTGGAATTAAGTGCTGAATTTATGCTGGAAATGTATCTAGAGAGAAAAATGTTAAAGAACAGTTGATAATTATTGTCATTTACCTTGATTAAAAAGCTATCATGTAGTTTTAGGCTTTTTACAAATTAATTTACCTTTACATAGCTTTTATAATAATTAAACAGTAGGCTACATTGTTTTACATTAACAATGTTAAAAGCAACTTATTTATCAACACTATTGTAGTTACCCGAATCATTGGGTGTGAATCTTTCACACAAGTCTTTTAAAGTGCTGTTAGTGCCAGCTGGGCAATGATCTACTATATAGAATCCATCATGACAAGAGAAGGTACCCTTAGCGAGCTGCTCCATTGGTCTAGCGCTTGTCATAGCACAGCAGTCACTGTAAAACTTGCATCTGTCAAAATCTAGAATGTCATAGTCAAAGCAAAGTCCTTCAACAAACTCCACTTTCTGTATCTGATCAGCAGGTAATCCTGATAGTAGTCCTAGATACACGTGAGTAGGTATGTCATTAAACTCCATGTACCTGAGTAAGACACCTGTTGAGTCACCTTTGATTAGTTGTCTCGGGCAGAAGAGTACGCAGAGTAGCAAAGATAATGCTGAGTTCAGAAAAACCATTTTTGTAATCGATATGTTAGCTATTTGTAGTGATGTACCAACTAACTGAAGTCAACTGTGACAAGTGAGCTGAGGAATTGATGGTGAATCCACTAAAATTTCAGGTAAGCTAGCCACTACGTGTTAAAATGATATCATATTCTAACCCAACATTACAAGGGTACCACTATAATGTGTATTGTGTGAGACAGCTAGACGAATATGAATTGTTACAGTTTTTATGACATGCGTCATGCAGTCCATCCAAGCACATGTAGTTAATTAAGGTCAAGATTGATGGTATATAATTGTTGATCGTTTATTGTTTGATTTAGCGGAGTTGTGATCACTTGTATACATTCAGTTGTAGCAACAACTTATTACATCACTTCCAAATGCAATAAAGGTTTTCAGAAGCCATTTTTTTTCCATCATGTTACAGAGTTTATTTGCATTGAATAGAAAGTGATACAATGGAATTTTTGTAGTGCGTAGTGTGTTCAGTAAAGAATTGATATAATAATAAAATATTACTGTCTATAATCTCTATACATATTTTTATACTGTGACATTAGAACATAGCTAGTAATTTATTTAGATATTAACAATATATTTTTAAGATGTATCAACAGATTGTGCTGAACCCTTGTCCAGCTGAGTGATGAGAACCCCCCTCGCCCTGCCTTATCCTTATATATACCCGAACAGCATTGTATTATAGTTTCAAAGTTACAAACAATGATATTCGATCTTCAGATGATGTCAGTTAACAGTGAACAAGATATGGCAGTAAAGAAGCTGTACAAAACAGTCATAAAGTTATATATATATATATATATACATATATATATATATATATATATATATATATATATATATATATATATATATATATATATATAGTACCATTTTTGTGAGAGGGTGAATATTCTTGGCTATCAAGTCAGGGTACCCAAATCTCACAATTGAATGTTGCCTGACATAAAAGAAGTTGGGGCAGGTAATTGCTAATCATTTGATCAAAGTTTTAGTTGACACTAGTTGAAAATTTGTCTGTGGCATAACACAGATATATGAGTTAGCATAGCTGAATAAAAGTTTCATCATATGCTGCAGTAAAACATATTTTATTAAATAAAAAATAATTGAATATGTCAAGCAAACAATAATTACACACACAAAATAGTTAACTTATCCATGATAGATTATAAAATAAAGCAACTTTAGGCAAGAGAGAATGACTCCAATTTCAAATAACTACTATTTTTCTGTTATTTATAGTCAGGGATGCTTCTTGTTGTATATTATAGCTGCTACATTGAGTGAATATGTATGTGTGTATCCCAAGTGTTAATAAATTGGCTTTCAAAATTTTAATTCATCAATTGAAAAGAGCCAATTTTATTAATCTCAGTTTATATTTGCAGCAACTAACCATTCAGTACATCTGTATAATTGAATATTGATTTATTGGTTTGCTCTGCATATTACAAGTTTCAAAAAATCTTAGCAATTAGTTCAAAAAACATTTTTAAAAACTAAAAACTTATGACTACAATTTTTGGAAGCAGTATGCATGTAAAGCATCTCTGTTTAGTTGATTAATTTACAAGTGGCTTTTAATAAGCGTATTTTAGGAGTCGTCTTTTCATCCCAAACCCCAACTTCATTGCTAGACATGTAGATTTGTATTCTTTGAATGATTACTATTATACGCATGCTATAGCCACAGTTAACCAGTTATTGATGATGCAAGCATATTGTTATTATATTATATTTATGCATATTTATTGGTGTATATTCTTGAAATCAAAGCATAACATTTACTATGTATAATTCAAGCTGATTGTTTTTTCTTTTAGACTGTAAGCATATAATTATATGTTACTATTTTAAGTAATAATTAAGAAGCTCTTTTACATGAAGCACAAATATCAACAAAATATGGTCAAAACACTACTTTAAATATACTACATCTCTCGATATGTAACAAAACCTAGTGTTCTAGACCATATCATATAAATCTTTAAAAATCGAAATAATTCCTTCTCTAAATTTTCATGTTTACAAGCTGTAACATAATACTCATATTCTGCTGTAGCAAAAAATATTACTTAAATAATTAAGTTATGACTTGTCCTAATTATTTAGTTCAATGCATAGCCTATATATTTTTTTTAATCTGCAAAGTAGGTCCAACACCCTAACTGATAATTGCAAATAGTTAATATACAAGCTTGTTTTAAAAATATTACAATGTTTACATGTAATTTTTAATGTTGTGCATTTTAAATTATAGCTTCATTTTTCAAAAATGGTATATTCATAGTATAATTTGAAGAGATGTCAGTTTTATTCTGCTCTGGAGTTATCCACTCTATTGATAAGTAATACAATACATCATCTAACAATGATATTTTTAATAATATTTTTATTGTGGCTTACTATAGTAAATTAAGGTTGTAACTTGGAGTGAGCTTAAATTTATAAACTATACAAAAAGCTCATAACTATAAGAAATTCGGTGTGTGGAAATTAATTTAATTTGCACTTTATAATTATATTATTTATCTGGCTTTGCACACTATGTAATACTACACAATTTTTATCTACAAATTATTTTGAGCCAATTTTCAATTGCTTGATAAGCAACCGTCAGTGAATTGTTGAATTTAATTGCCATGCGTGATACATGAGCTTTGAATACATAACTTGTTTAGATGCCAGTAAGCATGCTCTGCAGCTGCCTCTTACACAATTCATTTACTTGTATGCACGCGTTTATACATGGCAGCAGATATATAACTGGTTATAAGTTTACCGAAAGTTAAGGTCTAACTAACAAAATTATGTTTACAGTTTTAAATAGCTAACTAAAAATGGCAGCTTTTTATGCTTATAGATATGAGCATTTATAAATCGATAATAAATAAATTAATGCTAAACATGATATGAACTAATTTTTAGATTATACCAAATTACAATAGCTATATTTTAAATAAGAACAATGATTTGAGAAATGTCAATTTTTAAAAAATGCAGCAAAAAAGTTTGAAACAAGCGATTGTAGTGACAATGTTTTTATTTTGTGTTAGTTTATGCGGAGCCCGATCCCTATTCAACCAAAGGCTTTGGCCTCAAGATCTTTTTTTGCATATAGTAAAATACTTATATGTATTAGATTAAATATCCAGCTATAGTAACGATTATGGAAAACTAAATTATAACTTTGTTATAATGCAATATATTTGATTTGTTTATTGTTGTATATTCTAGTAATACGAAGATCTTCTGTTTAGCGTTTCCTTTATTGTCTTCCACACCTGTTTTTCTAGTTTTACTCTTTTAATTTTTCTAAATATTTTAGATCTTATTAAACAACATTATAATGGTACAATATTATAGTGTTATAATGTTATAGTATTATAATATTTTATTGCCATAATATTTTAGTACTATATAGTATAGTATTATTATAATATTATAAAAAGAACAAGGACTAAAAAATATTAGGCCCTGCATAGACTACAATATTCAAAGATTAGCAATAGATGCATATAATATTATAAAATCCCAAGATAGGAAGATAATAGGAACGAGGAGGTATCTTAATTAATCATTCACCATAATGCATATAAAAATGCTATTAAATATATAAAGTGTTTAGTTTTCTGATCAGATGCATATTTTAGAGAGAATAATAATTTTGCTAATAGATTGTCTATATTTGTACAGAAGTCTTGATCTGAGGTTATATTACAAGCCAGTACTCAACATCAGATGGTTACAACTCCTAATTTTATCTATTGTAACTTTTGGTAACGTTATTTGCCTCTAATGCATACATTTATATCAGTTTCGTATTTCATACTCGTATGGCATTATATTATCAGTAAGTAGTTTAAGCTTCCGAGCATTTGAGGTATTAAAATATGCATCTTGCTACGACTGGAAAAAGTCTCAAGTTACCGATATCTTTATTAGAGCATAGAGCAATAATAAGATTTAGTGAAGCAGTTACAATACAATTAGACACTGTGACAGAAACACTAGTTCATATTTGTGTATAAACTGTTACGCATACATAAGCTATAAACAAATGACCTAAAAATTTAGTTCTTAGTTTAAAGATGCATATAAATATTATATAATACTGTTTAACTAATATTTAAGATAGCAAGTGGCTAAAAGTATCATAAAAACACATGAATTACAATAATATTATATGTTGTACAGTATTCATTTATGTTATTTGTTCACTTACGATAAAAAGCAAATGTGCTGTAATTGTAATTTACATACAATACGTAAAAATACTTGGTGTACAGATATGCACCTCCCTATAATGAAATTGAATGTAACTTCATCCATAACAATGTTAAACTTAGAGTTCTAACTAAAGATATTTTTCAAGTGACAAAGCTAATTATAATCACTGGGGCAGATAGAAAATGCTTTCATGCATACTTATACTTATAGCTGCTTGTTTGCATGCACACACCCACTCAGCACTACATGTATGTTAATATGAATTATGACATTACATCACACATGAGTCAGTCTAAAGAAAAACTATTAACTTTGTGGGAGACAACTCCCTACTCATCACAGCTAAGTATTATGTTTTTTAAATTTAAAATATATAAAACATTCTTTTAGAATCATCCAAACAGCCAGCCTGTTTTCTGTACTAATCAGTCAAGAATATTAACTGTATTAATCAGTTTTCATGACTATTGAAGTTTGCTCATATTAAAAGATTTTCATTATGTTATAACACCACACGATTCCTATTGGGTGTTCACAAAATAAAATTATTATAATCATATTTTAATTACGTTTTTATTTGTTGACAAGTAGGTTTTAAGATGGAATAGATTGGAAAGTTGCAATTTTTTGTTGGTGATGCATTTTCTGCAGTTAAAATGTCAGCAACTGCTTTATTGCCATCATGATTTACAATGTATAATTAAATTACAATGACTGGCAAAATACACTGATTGATGATGTAACTATAATGTACAGATTGTTATGTAAACATCTAATTGTGACTTTTGCCATTAGTCTATTCCAAGGCTTTGATTATATGTATGTAAAAAGTTTATACCGTTATATGTTAAGTTACATAATGCTGTTATGTCATATAATCCAATATAGTGGGAATTTATTTATTATCTAAACTGCTAGCATAAAACACAAAGCGAAATATATTTATTACAAAAATATACCATTGTCACTCAAACAAATTTCAATACCATCACATTTAATATCTATGTATAGTTGGTCTTCTCATGCATACTTGTAAGCTACATTATATTTTTACTATTATATGTTATTTTCAACACCAAGTATACTATAGGATGAGCATTTCTATATAGTTAACAAAGATGGCAGCTGTGAAGGTACCATACGCTTACATGCAGTTATTTACTCAAGCTATTGACTACTGTCATTTTTTAAGCTTTCCGTCAATAAAACAAACTCTCAATACTATACTTGCCGGTGATAGTGGGTAATATGATACTAGTGTGTATACATGACTTTGTGTAGCTGTCCGAAGCTATCCTAACTAAATATCGTCATATCCATAGGCACAAAGTAAAGTCACCAGTAAATTGAGTAGCCAGCACCCTTTTATACAATATTTGGAAACAGTTGGGCTGATATGCCCAAAGTATTTATTCACCGCTTAGCAAATTGATAGTTTTATGTTTTAATATTTAAACTGTATAATATTGATAGTTTACAATTCTTTGTGGAACTGGAGGACAAATATTGTAATGTCCACAAGATGTAGACTGTTAGGCTGCTCACAACTACCGGCATCAGATAGAAAACACACTTATAGAGCAAATAATTACTTCAACCAGTGATCAGCGATTGATGAATAATTGACATGAGATCTCTACTGCATTGTGGCATTTCATATTGTTTGCTACTTTATAGTGAGTTTATTTAATGATATAGCTGGAAAATCAAATGACAATCATTATAGTATAACTATAATTATAACAGTATACAGGTATGTATTTGAGAAATGATTCATTAAAATGAAAAAGTGCCTACATAGGATTTTTATATAAATTTAACTCCATACAAAATGCCAGTAAATCATTAGCAAGGTATCTATAAATGTTTGTCATAAAAATAATATTATGATCACCAACAATTCTAAGAAAGTTTTTGAATACTTTGTTTTAGATCGTTAGCAAGAATATAATACAGTTACCATCAACAACTTAATAAAACAATTAAATAAGATAGAGGGAGCATAAACTAAAATAAAATATATTATATAACTGTACAATAGTTTTATAGCCAAAGATTTTAAGTGTGAAGAGGCAATCAAAGTGGCTGGTAGTCATTCAACATGGCTGACATACTTTCATTAGTTGGTAAGGAATTGTTAGCGGATATTGTAAGTAGATTAGAATGTTGTGAGACGGAGTTTGCTAGAATATTTACTCCTGGTAGATAGGAGGGATGATGGGCTTCTTCGTGGCAATGCGATGGTAAACCTACCACTGGCCCAGTATATAAATGCTACAAATATAAAACTCTTAGTTACTTATAACAACATTGCCATTAAAATGATAATTATTAAGTGGCACTAAAAGGACTAAAACAGTTAAAGTGAGAAACTTATATGATAGCTGATTCATATTTATCGCTATAGAACATTGTTTGCCTCTATAAAACACAACATTTCAGCTCAAAAAACTAGGAGCAAAAATCTATAAAATATTTTGCTGAGTCTTTCCAGGCATCTGATATATTACTGGGTAAAATTTAAGTTTTGTTCAAATACTCTTTAAGTAAAAACCCACATACCTGCTCAAGTTGCTTTTTACGAGAGGCTTCGTGTAAGCTGGGCTCACTCTTTGGTTTTATAAGACTATTATCTTTGGTAAGACTGCAATCAGAGTCATCGGAATGGGGACTCGAACCTCCAGCATTATGCAGACTTTTTCCATTCTCTCCTCTAAAACACAAGCATGTGATTGATTAACTGAAGGAAGCAGGATGCTCATTGAAGCCTAAGTGCTATAGTAAAGTGGCTGGGTGGAGCGTTTCAACACCATACAGTTTAGTTTACGAATTGCATGGTAGGCCTAATATTATAGCATAGTGCTTCATATCTAACAGGAAAAAGGTCACTATACAGGTAGATCAATACATCAATACACTGTATTATTGAATCTGAAAGTTCAAAACATGAATAGATATTGGGCTCTATAAGGCCAAATACTGTAGATTAAAGCTCAAGCATTAAAAGATGAGTCATATAGCTATAAATACTAATAAATAAAGATATTATTTATTTCAAAGTCAAAAGCCTAAAGCATTCTTTTCAGCAGAGTTCTATTACTTATGATCAATAAATATTAAAATAAAACACCTTCAAAAATATTTTACTTGAAGCATGCAATAGTTTTTTATTATTATGCTGTAGTTTCAAATAATTCTTGTAAAATCAACGTGTAGCTATTGATACTTTTAATTAAATGTATCTAATCAAGAAATTAATTATGTGCTAATATTAGACTTTGAAATTTTTCTTTATCACAGCCATTGCAATAAACTAACGTGCAATAGAAATTAGTGCTTCATTTATATACAGTCTTGTACGCTTGTTATTATAAAACAAAATAAAAGGAATTTTGCATTTTTCAACTCCATTTTAAACAAGTTTACTATAGTTAATTCTTTCTAAAGTCATTATCATTAATTATTAGCATTGTTTGCTTAGAATTACCTCTCTTTTGCTTCTGCTGCTCTATCTCTTTGCCTTCTGTTCTTAAACCAGTTGGAAACTTGTGTTGTGGTAAGGCCTGTCCCCTCCGCTAACTCTCTTTTCTCTCTCGGGCTAGGGTATGGGTTATGAGTGTACCAATCTCTCAGCAGAATGCGTGATTTCTCTTTGAAACAGTAGCTAGTCTCCTCTCCATCCCAGATAGTTCTGGGCAAAGGATGCTTTCTCCTTACTCTAAAATAGTGATACTTTAAGTTCAAGCAACATTCTAAATAGCTTGTTTTTTTATTTTTAAAAATAGATCAGTTATATATTTCAGCATAGAATAAAATTAAATATAGCATATTAATGTTTGGCAATAATAATATAAAGCATTTGTTGTGTTATGTACTTTTTTATTAATTATGCATATTGTGTTTTACAAGCTAGAATTTTTTCTCAACGAACAATAGTTATAAAATATGTTTTATTAGTTGCTTTTCAGTTAATATCTAAGTTTTATGCAAAATAGCAGAAGAGAAAGTACAAAATCAGTATAAGGGAAAGTCTTTTTAGAGGTGCAGCTAGATTTATAGCCAATAGACTACCAGATGATGCCGTAATTTTAGTCAATTGAATATAAACACAGTGTATTCAAAATCTAATAAATTTATAAGGGTCTGTGGTGAATCGCTCCTTAACAATATATCTAATGTAACATGAATAACCAGCTATGTTGAATCATGTTAAGTTTTTGTTTAATTGAGAAGGCGCCTGTTAGATTACACACTTTAATTGACATGACAGACCAGAGCTTCATAACAGTGGAAATAACTATAGAGTGGTTAAAAATAAAATTAGCTGGAGATTAGACTAGGCATGATGTATCGCAGCATGTGAGATGTCTCCCTAGCTTAAACTCTATGGAGTGGAGAGTCTACAGTCTTTATTACAAGATTGTTGGAGCCACTGAAAAATGTCCTTGATTTCTTTGGCTAGAGCTCACTGATTTAATGAGCATTCAGATATGTTTAATAAAGAGTTCATTGTAAGCCTAAATGAGGAGTTTAAAGTATATTTCAATATGCTATTGTCTAAAAAAGTAAAGCAAATAACCTTGGTTAGAAGAAGTGCATGGTTCTTTAAGTTTCATTTTAGTTCAGAGTGCTACAGGCGATGTGTTTTCAGATTATGGGGTAACAATATTTTAAAACTTGAATGCACTAAAATTTATTTTTGCAATTTAAAAAACGTAAAAATATAAATTGTTGTAAGCATCGAAATAAAATATTGCATTGGCAAGTTGCTTTCAAAAACTGCTTACTACTGTTACAACCAATAAAAGATAATCTTGTAGTTCATTTTGTGTGCATTTTTTGTAACAGGTAAGAAATCTATGGCATGTAACATAGCAACACATGGAGTCAATCATACCTGTATTTTCCAACAGCGCCTAGTGGCCGTCCCCGTATTTTCTCTGATTCTATGTAATGGGCCTTGAGCCATAAAGCTTGAAGCTTTGGGTGGTTATGGGGAGAGAAATGGTTTGTTTCTAGTATCTTATACAGCTCTCTGAAATTGCCTCTTTGGAATGCCACTACTGCTTTGGCTTTCAACACAGATTCATTCTTATGTAGATGCTCACAAGCTGGCAAGGACCAAAGGAATCTGGTAAAATAAAGCTTATTTATAACAGACATTTACATTATAAAATGTAAACAATAACAAAATGGTTTATGCTGTGCAGAAGGAGGCTGGTGGACACTTCACAATTGCAGCCTATTGTAAGAAAACTACTGTTGAAGCTGACAAAGTTTAGAGCTGGTTGAAATAAGTTGACCGAGAACTAAGGTATGACAGATTCAGCCTTTCTGGTTGACTAATTATCACAGAATCACAGAGGCTGTTCAATAAACAATGGGTCTTTTATTTGAGCAATTAGCTGCTGCTAAAAGCAGTTCACTGCAATCTACTTCATTTCTAATAAAAACAAGCAGCCTACATCAAAGGCCATAAAATGTAACAGTGATAAACATAATTGTATTATTAGTTGCTACTTTCACAAATTTAATGACTGGAATCAGGAAAAAACTGCATATTTTCAAGATAAGTTCACAGCTGACTAATTATATTGCAACAGGCTTGAGGAGGGAATGTGTGAGAATAAACTATGTACTTGCTATGCCAAGTGCAGAGAGAAAAACAATTTTAAACAATTTGCCTTAGCAAAAATTCTGTCGGTTCTCAACTATAAATTTAATTTTATCAAACAGTGCGTAGAATAAATAAAATAGGCTGCTGATAAAATTGTCAGATTGAACGAGTGGATTTCTACTACAAGAATGGCCGGTGTATTTCTCTCCCCTGTCGCTTATTAATGTAATAGATATTAAATTCATTCTATTTTTCATTCGGACTGACAGGAAACCCCAGCCTCTGAGCATGAACTCTACTTAAACTATGGTGTAATTTGCAGCTCAACTTTTAACTTCTTGAAGGTGCCAGCTGAATCAAAGGCTATAGGTCTGTAATACTCTGCTCAACCAAACACTAGAGTACTTGCTATAACTGACCTCGCAAGTCTGTCTATATTGCCACCTTGTTGTAAGACTTCACACACACATGCCACCTGCTCTTGAGTAAATCCAAAAGAAGGCATTGTGGGATTGTTGGTCTGTGAGATGTGACAGTTACTCGGCTGCTGCAGTGTCTGCATCATTCCTTCAACTAGCATATCTTATTTTCCTCTTTCGTCTTACTTCTCTGTAAGAATGACACACTGTACCCAATCTGATAATAATACATTAAGTTTTATACCCAACTTTACACTTACAGACGGGATTTTTAGATCTTGTCTTGGTCTGCATGTTAATGTGAAGGTAGTTTTGGTTCTTTTTCAAAAAGACTGAGTTTAATAGCTTGCAGGCCTTAGTACATATATTGCTGGGTATCTAAACTAGCAGTGTTCTGAAAAAATTGTACTGCATCAGGAAATATTTTGCAATAAACTTTTTAATAGTATTATAGTCAATTTAATTTAGTCAGTAGCCATGTTACATACACAAAGCATCAGTAAGCCTAGATACTTAATACATGAAACTATTATATAATAAAATAAAACCATTACAATGAAACATTCTTTTTCAGCTATTTAGGCTTAGATTATGACAAGCATTTTTATAATATGTTATATAAAGTTGAGTATAAATTGGAAGCTAATCACTGCAGTGAATCACATCAAGTGGCAGTGATATTCAGCTAAGTGCTTGAGCACTTTGAACTATAGACTTTTATAGCTCAATAGCCTATACATACTCAGTAACAATAACTTTATAAATTAGAAGTTCTATTTTTGTTCTTTTACCGATAAATTATAAATGTCCAATAAAGACTTTTGAAACTATGCCAATAAGCTGAGTCACACTCACATACATTGATTTACATTTAGAAACAGCAAGATAAATAAAATTAAAATCAGAGAATATATTTATATATATAGTCTTACTAACCTTATTATAGATTCTCTTGCATGAATATAGGGTTCAAGAAAGACTGCAAATGTTGGTAAGAAGTAAAATGAATGATCAGCTTGATTGAGTTTGTCTAATTAGCAGCTCTGCTATACGCGCAACTACTCAGCAATAAGTAGAGGTCTTCGAATCACTACTAGATACTAGTGGACTGCCTTCAATACTGACAGCATTGCAACACCTACAGCTGTTTATTACCTGTGCAATGAGTATGTTCATTTTATCCAATCAAATCTTCTCTTTGTTAAAACAGTTCATTACTGCACTCTTTAGATGTGGCTATATCGCACTGTGTAATATTGAATCATCAAAGCGGCTAAGAGTTTGTGGAGTGCAAAATCTATATAGAACTAACAGAAGAAAAGAAATTAAACGAGAACAATAAAAACTTGATGTAACAAATAAAAAATAAAGTAGGTGTACTACATAATATAAATAATAGTGCTTAGGCCCTAATGTTGTAAAGAGAAAATATTACTTTACCTGCAAATAGCATGAATGGATATCATTTGTTAATATTTGATTTTATTTGTTGTAGCTTTTAGAAAATTGTGAAATATTGAAAATATGCTTTATCCAACTGTTATTTACTTTGCGTATAGATTACACAGATATAAACAAGCATACTATTCGAGCTGTAAAATATAAGAAACAAGGCTATTTAGGTTAAGTAAGAAAATACTAATATAAAAAGCTGAAACATTTAGCTTTGGTAAATGAATTTTTTCTTTTCTCTTTAAAAATGTAGCAATTGCTACAACAATATAATTGATATGTTTACCCTTTTATGGGAGTTTGTTATGGAATAAATTATATAGGTTATATACAAATATTATATAATACAATAGGTATGTATATTATATGTAATAGTTATATTATATATATAATATATATAAAATATATATAATATATACTCCCATCATATAAATATTTATGTAATTGTAGCAATTTCTTTGCTATTTCTTATAGTTTTAGTTTATAAAAGGTTGAAATTTTTATTTAACCAGATCAAAACCTATTTTCCAAGCATATAGCTGCTGATTTTTTATTGACAGTGTAAAGAGTTAGAAAGTACTCTATTGTGCTATGTGTGTAATATTGGTATAAATAAACAATACAGTCACATGCACTTTCAATTTTTTCAAGATATCATTAAAGGAGTGGCCATCTTGACTAATTACCAGAGCTGTGGTCTAAAGCTCCCCACACATATAAATAGAAGACAATGGTTATTATTGAGGAAACCAATAAACAATTATAAGCTGTAAATATGGGGAAATAAGTTCAACCACATTTAATTGTTGACAATCTTTGAAAAAGTTGAACAAAGTATTTAAATATAATTACTGTTACATTTGCATTTATTCAATTTTATAAATTATATGTAATCTTATAAATTGTTATTTAAACTAAAATATTCTTTAAGTGTTCAAATAAAAAGATTACGATATGCAATTACAGAATAAATAACATAATTTGGAAAAATACATTTAGAGCCTCATAGCACCATAACGAGACCTGAATGAATTTATACTCTTAAAAGGTATCTATTCCCATCAAAAAAATTAGATTTTGTTATTTCAGGCAGTCTAATTAATTGGCTAAACAAACTGTGGCATTCTTAACCTATATTAGATTACACTTGTGGCTGACAGCTAATGAAATGATGCCAATGATGAGCCCAGACCACCTTAAATATGTATTAATTCACAAACAGGTAATTTGATTTTCAAAACACCTGATACTCAACTGCAAGGAAAACTTACAGACTAAATATTCTCTAATATTGCTTGAAGCAACTCATTGTATGACAGCGGTTTGGCAATTCCATTGCTTAGATAACTTTTTTTATGCTGCTTAGAAATTATATCAATAAAATATTTGTCACAATTAAAACATGATTTTGTAAAAAAAATGTATGATCAACAGACCTTCGTATATAATCTTACAGTCTGTAACATTGACTGCTGATCAATGTGTTAGGAAATGGTGTACTCTTCCTTAGTTGGCTGCATCCTTTAGACCAACCACATGATAGTGTGTTAACTAGCTATTAATAATGCAAATCATTCAAGATTAAAATGATGACATCTTCAAATCAGAGTTACAACAATAACAAGCACCACCCTGCTTTCCATCACATGTTTTTCAGGATTAAATAAAGAGAAGATATTTTCTGAATACAAACTAAAATATAAGAGCAAAGCAAATGTATACACAGTCACACAATGCTAGTATACACATGTCTTGTATACAATAGATGTAAGTCATTCCATTCACGCTTATTTATTAGTGGCCAGTAATACCTACTGCAAACATAATAGCCAAACAACTCTAAAAAACCAAATTAAACATCCTTGACTAATTTCAGTTGCTATAAAATCACCAAGACATGCGATACTTTGGCTAACAGCAATGAATCTTAAAATGTCACGGGTAATTATATGTCAGCAATACAGAGCTGTAACATTGTCCGATTACCTAGGAGCACTTTAGAGCACTTAGGAGCACCTTGGCTATGGAGAATTTGATGGCATTGTATATAATATACTGTAGATGCTTCTGCCTGAACATGTTATATAGCTGTGTTCGGTAAAATTGGCACAGAAAAAAATGGCACATGCAGGTAAAAATTGCACAGAAAAATGGCATAGGTAATAATGACACAAGTAATAATGGCACAAATGGAAAAGTAGGTAAAATGGCACAATTTCAATATTGGAGGTTTGGGTTGGGAGTGGGTGGTTTGGGGTTAGAATTGGGGGTTTGAGTTTGGGCGAATTTGACATCATTGTGCCATTTTTACGTAATTTTCCATTTGGGCCATATTATACCTAACATTACTACCTGTGCCATTTTTATCTTGAATCTTTATGTAGCAGCTTCACTTTTATGCACAGAGGGGTGATAACACTAGTTGGTTAGAGCTAGTAAATCATTTTATGTCAGTCAGTCTTCTCAATGTTTGCCTTTCATTTGGGAAATAAACGTAGAACTGTCAGCTGTATTACACTACATCCCTCTAGATAATGTTACGAATAAACAAGAAGCTCATAAAAAAGTAATACCTATATATCTAACGATCAACTTATGCCTTTATTATAATCTGTTTGCATACTTCTATTTCAGCAGCAGCAGCAGTTTTATAGTAAAGGTAGAAGTGGATGTGTTTGTTGTTTAGATGGGGATATACCTATAGCTTAAAAGTCAAGTGACAATACAAAATGTATCAATAGCTGGCAGATGTTTAGCCCATGCCATTTTGAATGTTAAAGAAATTATTTCATTGAATCAATACAGTTGAATAGAAAAGCAAGCCTATAATATAATTGACACTTTGATTTACAGCGGCTTTTTAACTTAAAGATAACAAACTAAATAGCAACACATTTACAACGAATCTGTTTTGGGCTTTAGTGTTGAGTAGTTATAGCCAATGCAAAGAAGTAAGCATTTCTCAAACCACAGGCAGGTTAAACAATCTTTTATGCATTAAGACTATGTGTGTAAAGCTGGTACTAAATATAACATATGTGAAGATATCAAGAATGTGCCTTGAAAGTTTATGTTTTAACCATATAATCTAAGCTTGTGTAAATATACAAATGCTTTATAACTGTTGTATTCAACCACTTTGAAAAATGATTGCATAATATGAAACTGTAATATTATTATAGAAAATATATATACCACAGCAAGAAACATTGATTATAAATAAAAATATATACTTTTTCACTTACACATAACAGCTTTGAAGTTACAGCAGAAAAGCCAAGGAAATGCAACTAGTATTCCTGCATTAATTGGCGTTGAAATCATCAAGTACGAGAACCAAATAACTAACGTACTAAAAATATGATATATTTGTGTTTGTTAGCTATTTTTTAGAGTTTAACAGCTGTCACAAAAAATTATAATTGTCAACTAGAATATAAAGTTAACTGAATCATGAAATGTTTCACCAGGTGCGAATATTCAGCAAGCTATAAGTGCAGCCTCTACTGACCGAGGGCTAGAGGAGTTCAGATTTATTCTCTCCTGCACACTTTGCTGATAGCACTCAGCACAGTCTGGGCAGTCACTTCCTGTACGTTACATAAGTTCTGTAGTGCATACAGCATCCTCATGGCAAATGGCTCCTGCAAATCAATATTTTGAAATATCTTTACAGCTAGGATATTATCTATATTACTATTTTTAAAATTAATACTTAAGTTTATGCAATTTTATATAAGAAATTTTTAATAAGTAGATACATTAATTAAATACATTACAGTCTGTTTTAGTATAGGATATGCAATAATTCAATGTGATAGTAATAAATATTCTTTAATAATATAAAGCTTGTTTTATTATATCGAAATATATAACCATGTAAAATGGCCCCCTGTAAAAATAGATAAAATTTAAGTGTCTTGCATAACTACTTTGCCAAGATGTGTTATATATAGTAGTTTTCACAATTTAAAGGTGGAAAATTTTCACCACTCTACTAATTTGTTTTGTTTGTCTTTAGGTTTACCCAATAAGTAAAATGAAAGAGTAGATAGTATGGTGTGTCATTAGGCAAGAGGTGATGATTGGGCAAATAACAAAACTATTTTTGTACAAATGAACAGTTGAGTGAAAACTGTAAAAAATTTGTTGTATCTGTAACGTCGTTTTCATATAATGATATCTTAAATGACTCAACAGTGTGTATGGCATGCAGCTACACAGGCAGGTGTAAATAATCAAAAGTACCATCATTTTAACGTATAGTAAGAAATTGTTTCATATTTATAAAAAAATGCACTTTACATTTTTTGAGGTATATAGAAGTTTTCAACCTAAATGTTCTTTGTTTACATTCAAAAAATATGTAAAATTTATAAAATATTCTTAGTGAAACATTTTGATCAAGGATGTTTGAAGAAATTTCATTTGCATAACTTACATTTCCAAAGTTTCTGCATGCGATCATGTAGCTGTCAACAGCTGGCTCATAGCAATCAAAGTTTATAGCCTCAGTTCTCTGAGTCATAGTCTCAGTTACTATCGGGTGACTGTGATTGAGAGCCATAGACACAATGTACTTCATCTCGCGGCTAATTTTGTTGCGTTGCTGTAACAGAAAGTCATCAATATCAGCAGCTGCTTAAAAAGTTTTAATTTTTCATAAGAACTTATACTTCAGTTAGAAAACACTTGTGTACTCTAGCAAAATATTACAGAACTCTGTACGCTCCTATAAACTCTAGGCATATAAATATGATCTAGAAGCAGCGGTTGAAATACAGTTGAACATTTTAGCAAATGCAGTCCGTGACAAGACAATTTTTGTTGAGAAGACTACTCCAACCACTCAACGTAATAAGCTGTGAATTAGTTTAAAGTTATGCTTCACCTGCACACTGCACCTGCTTCTTTAGAATAAACGCTCATTACTGATTGTTTACATGTGAGGAGCTATAATGATAACATTACCTGAATAGAGTTCAGAAATCAGGTTTTGTATCATTAAATCCATGTGATACAAGCTGAACACAATGTGTTTGCACATCAAATAATACAGTATAAAGATTTTAATCGATTTTAACTTGCAAACACATACATTACCTTATATATAAACGTCAGCTATGTATTATAATTATAATAAACTAATACCAAAAGGGAATGATGAAGTTGGGCAGATAACTCTGGTTTCTTGTCCTCTGAAGCACTGTCAATCTTCTGATTAAGGATGTGAAGGTCAACATCATCAACAGAGACGGCATCAAACTAAAATACATCCGCTTTTTATAGCATAAAAAACTGAGTTGGTTTAAAGTAATCGATATATTGATTTGATTATGAGGTGATTGATATGTTGATTTAAGGTTATAGTAATATATTGATTTGAGGTGTTCAATATTTTATGCATTAGACAATTTCTGCTGCATTTTTCTAAAATAAACTGATGATAAGAATCAACTATATGATGGCACACATCTCACTCTTAGTACCAGCATTAATCCCATTGAGTCATAGCTGGCATTGGTATTGACTGAAATTTCCGATGCTTATTTGAATTTAATTGGGCTACTTTGTAGCATATATTATACTTACTCGAACAGGTGGGTATTCTACAATGCTGTCCTTAGCTTTGCTTCCAAAAAAATTTGCTACTGGCTCCTTGCTTATGCTCATATACCCATACTCTTGTACATGACTGAGATTGGTCTTTGCTTTCACCAACTCTACAATGATAAGTCACACTGTTCATAATGAAATGCTAATTAAGCTAACATCAATTCATGTAGAAGTTTTTCTAGCTGCTAACTATGTAATATAATTTTGCTACTTTCTACACATGAAAATTTAAAATCAACGGTTGCACGCGCGCGCACATACACACACGCATATATATAGTTTTAAACATTGGCTTATATGTAGAGACGCACATAATATTAAACAGGTTAGGACAGCCGCACATATACTAAAACTTAGAAGTTGTTTGCTCCTGTTACTTAGAAGTTGTTTGCTCCTGTTGCACAATGTTTCTAAACGTTGATGTTAAAACTTGTAATTTCGTAATGATATAGCATGGATAGGCTACAGCATTATTTTTTGTAGTTTTATGTATGTTTGTACTTCCAGTAGCTTTTGCAATAACTTAAGAAGGAGTGATAAATAGGTAATCAATTAACTATTGCTTGTTGATAATGTATCCACTGGGGTTTTTATCTTTTAGAATAATTAATTCAATTTTAGGAAAATACAATTCACAATAAAATTTGAGTCTTACAAGAAATCAAAGTTTTGATACTTGAAGAAATATCTACACTAATAATTATTCACAATAATGTATGCTTTATATACACTAATGCATACTAATGCACTTAATGACGTACTAATTTGCTACAGTATAAACACTAATATACCATACATGCTATATTGTGCAAATTAACTTTGCTGATAGTGTGCACTATATAAATCAACACACAAACTAATTTCTACCATGTTTATTATATTACAATAGTTTACAATATATAAATATGCTTTAAAGTCTACAACACAAATTCACACTAATACACAAACATACAAACTAGAATGCATAAAAATATATTGACATGCATATTAACATGCACATTATGCAGTATAATTTACTTAATCACTGCTGTACACTATTTATACACTTATATATATATATACTAATGTTTATATATAAGAATCAACACAATTCCTGCAGTTCTTACAAATCTTTCATTTACCAAATGAAGTTTGTCTTCTTACCAAATTGTTTTTGTAGTGTTTCAGCATTGAGGTTGGCTACATCGGAGTTTTCCATCCAATTGACGCTGTACAGATCTCCCAGGTAGGTTTCCAAGTGTGAGTCATAGTAGCAAGCATAACTAGACTCTTTGGGATTTGCTGCTGTCGTGGTGTACACTACAAGATGTTGATCAATGCTACAATCTTGGGTTATAGAAAAATTAAACTACAATATTCATTGATACTGACAGGAAAACTTGAGGCACAATTGTAAAAATACAAATATATTAATATTTTAAGAGAAGTAATGGCAAAATGCATGTAATTTAGTTCCTAATTTTTCAGGAATTTTGATTTGTGCATAATTATTCAAATTCTAGTACTGTAGGAACATTACCTGCGTTGCTGCAATTTTTATTTAAAAAGACAAAATTTTCAAAATTCTCCATTACTACACTTAGTGCACCTTCTGCATCTTACAGAAGTGCAGTACGTCACAAGAACACTAAGGTCAAGTATGTGTAGACAAAGCTAATAACTCGGTACCATTTAGCTTTTACAGTATGCTCAAAGAGAAGTTGTGGTAATTACAGTTGAATCTACATACAATTCAGCATTATACTGAAGTAATGACATTTTGTGAACAGCCACTGAAGTTCCATATCAGCTGTGATTATTGATTCTAGCTGCACTTATATAAAGTGTAGGTAAGATGAGACTGCTATTTACCATTGATATCGTCAGGAAGGAGGCCTTTGAACATTGACCCAGATTCACACGACTCCAAATAGAATAGCATCTACAAAATAGCATAGTTCAAAATATTTATACTTTATAAAAGAGGTTAATAATTTGATAAATCTGTATATCCGCAAGCATATGCAAAAATGCTCATATTATTCAACTTCAAAATATGGTGACTTAGATAAAGTTTGCTTGTTACAAGGTTTAAAGTTATGTGCTTTAACGGATGCATTGGTGACACTATACTTGATGTGGTAATGTCAACAACCATAAGATGTTGACTAGGGAACTTAAATGACTCTCTACTGTAGAAAATCTTAATCCTTTAGTCACTTTTTCAGCTCAGTGTTCGAGGCACTATAAAACTAATATTAATTATTGCTGATTTTATTGGCTCTCATTCTTTGTTGCTGCAGCATTCAGATTAATTACTAAGCTGACTTAAATGTTTAGAACACAGGTTATACATGCTGCTAAGTAAGAAAACAAATGAAACTTATATACGCTGCTATAATATGGATGTCAGGAGTCAAAGTTAGCAGCAATTGGTATCAGTTCTACATGATATAGTACCTTGGACACTAAACCAGAATAAGTGTCATCAGCAAGTGAGCTGTACGCACAAAATTTAATATAAAAACCAACAAGTTTGGGCATACTACCCTGAAGTTGTCAATGCTGCATAAATGTAATGTGTCAGAGATTCTTTAATAATCATTGCATGAACATTGCTTTCCATATTTGAGCATTTATAGCAGCATATTATATTAAGTTGAGTTTTACTAGTCATTACAACTCAAATCAAAACTCACAACTTATAGTTTGTGATGCTATAATATGACCAGAAATACCTGAGAAAATTTGTTTTCCTTATGCATGTTTAAGATTGCAGCCATCAAGTCCCTGGCCTTCAGGATTTTATTGTTAGGCATTCCAATCAGACCTGGTGCTCCGTGGTCAACAAAGTTGACAAACACATTGTCATTGGGACCACTGAAACATGGTACTCTTAGTTTAATTGCTACAGTAGCACTCACTGTGAAAAACAGTTATATTTTAACATATGTAAGTATTTTGTTGAATAGCATAACTAACTTATATATAAGAATAGATTTGAGATAGAGATAAAAAGGGTGTCATGTACTTGAGTACTGTTGAAAAAGCTCATTATCTGTAGTTGAAAAAAAGAATATTATAACAATAAGATACATAATGCACTCAACTCAAAACACAATGAATTTCTATATACCTGACCTTTTGACATTAAACTTAGCAGAAGCAGAATCATAGCACTTTATTTATCTTTTTATGGCCTATCAACCCCCACTACACATTATCTTTAAGTATATGGTTCATGTTACATCATCGTCCCAAAACACTCATGTCGTGGCATAATAAAAAAATTGCATTACGTTATCATTAGGTTTTATACACTGTAGATAGGGGATGTCATGTGATTGTAATGTTTTGTTTATAGATTAGTATGTGATGGATCTGTTTCAAAAATTGCAATTATGTTTGTGCATGCTCCACCAGACAACAATTAATAAACTTCAGTCAAATATTCCTATTAGTCTAAAATAGTCTCAATAAATTATAATTCGTATAAGCATATTTTCATTCTAATATATAGGAGATAACAGATCGAGCTGATTAAATCTTGAACTATAATAATATATAGTATAACATATTTAAGAAAATATTATACAGATGAATATAAATGATGATATTCTTGCCAATAGCTTCAGCTAAAAATAAAGAACAAGTCTAATTTCAGAAAAGGTACCTATTTATAACTCTTCCACTGCCAATTCCTTTAACTTCTTCCTGTTTGCCTTGAAGCACGTTTAGGAAAACTTCTGGTGATACGTCCTGCAGTAGGAAAAGACACTCTAGAACATTCTAATTCATAGTTAATTCTAGTTTTTCATGGTAAATCGGTAAATAAAGTTCAGGTGCATCAATGCATTAACAATTACAGCATGCAGTATTGAAAAATTTGAGAAAACCTATAGTAAATGAAAAATACTGCAAAGGTATTATGTTCTCTAGAAAATTTCAACCTTTAACTTTAAATAATTAAAAATTAATAATTATAAAATTTTTGAATGTTTTTTTGTAATTGGAGAAAATAGTGTTACCATGTGATGATTGGTACTATGCATAGATTACAAACTTTCTATGTTGTGTATAATTATGCTGAAAGTTAAAAGTGAGCTACAATTTGAAGGTAAAAACATTTGGTAATCATAGCAGCACTGCATTCAATTATATTTGTTCTTTTAATGACTCAGAAAAGTATATCAATCAATGTGTGTTACTACCTCTTGTCTGTAGTCTATCTTCACTCCAGGATACACATTTTTACCACCTGGGCGATTGATTATAACACCTTTATCCGGATTTCTGTGAGAAAAGTTACATAACACAGCTTATAAGTTTGAACTCTGCATGCCATATTACAATTTATAAGCTAAAGTCTAAAATGGCAAATGCAGTCATGAGAAATAGAAAAACCTGTGTACTAAAAGAGTGATTACAGAAACATCTGTGTTCTCACAAAAATCTAAATCAATGTCTTAAGTCAAAATTTGTAAAATAAAAAAGATAGCCCGCATAGGAAAGTTCTGCATTACTGCACCATGATGATTGTACTATAATGCTTTCAAATGCACAGATAGACTTAAATGTTCAAGAAAAATACTCAAGCCATAATAAAAAAAAACTATCAAGCTGCAGGGCTAATATATTTAATTATATTTGTGAAATGTTAAATGTTAGAAAGCAAATTGAGCAAATGATTATTATTAGTAATTTATTTTTGATAAAAGCCCCATTATATTATATCAACATATCGAACCTTAGGTATTATTCTAGTTACTTACTCAGAACTGTAAGCTATGTCATCATACATCATAACAACAATGTTCTCTTCGGGTACTCCATGATCTCTAAGCACATGGTAGGCGTGGCAAATATCAGCCTAGTACAGTGTAAAGCATGTTACAGCATATGACCCACAAATGTAAGCATATAATAAAATTATACTGCTAAAATTACCCTGAACTCGAAATTAAATTTAAATATATTATATTTTATTTCCTTTTGTTATCTGCAATATGGAATACAGATCGGTGTGTCCGCCAATACTGGCTATAATATAACAGAGTGGTGGTTGTATTTGATAAGTTTTTTTAATTTAGCAATCTGCGTGCAGGGTTTGGATTTTACGTGACATTTTTGATATGAACTAATAATCAAGTTACTAGGGTTGCTATAATGTATAGCAAAATAATATAATGAAAAAAATTCTGAATAGGAAAAATAATGAGGATAGTAGCTATCCAACAAAACTAGTAAATATAAAGTAGAGTGTACAAGTATTTAAACATACAAAAACCAGTACGTAATGGAGAAATTGAGAAAAGCCTGTGTTCTAGATTATAAATGTAGCATAAGAAGTTTTGATTCCAATTTAATTGAAATCAAAAGAAGAATTAAGCTATTAAAATGTCTCCGCTACTGCACTTAAATGAAAAGTTATGCGATTATTGATGGTAGTTTAATGTAATATATCAAATAACCCATTTTTAAATATTTATGTGCTATATTATAATGCAAAGCATTATAATAATATGAATTATAACGTATACTCTAAAATTTTATTACTTTATTATATTATGTTAATTATATGACTTACTTGATGTCTATAGTTGAAGAACCCGTTAGATCCAGCTATTAATAGTGCCCAGTTTTTCCCTCCATTCTCCAATTGTTTAGTGCAGCTTGTTTCAAGCAAAAGCACAAGGAATAATGAAAGTTGTAAAATCAACTTCATTGTGAAAATCAGAAAGTATGAGTTAACTAGTTTAACTTGGCAATCGGTAAATGAGTAGCTGCAGTGTAAAAATAGGAATGAGTATAAATACTGATAAGTCAGCTTTTATATGCTAAATTCTATCAGATCTCAAGTGTGCAGATAATACTGTATCAAATCTTACCAGCATAAAGGGACTCAATTTTAGCAACAAAATTTTCTTAATATGTTGAAATTTTAAGGCCAAGAATAATTTCTTTGACTTATTATCAGTAGCAGAAAAGTATTTCTCAATTTCTTAAACATATTTTTAACAAAGATAGAAGAAGTCTAAGGTTATACCTGATATCCTAAGGTAATAAAATTCTGTTGCTACAACATTCATGTTTCCATTTTGGTTTGAATATGCATTTCCAGCTGTCTCCGTTTACCTAGCCTTCTTTTGACAATTATCTTTTTCCATTTAGCATAGGCTAAGGGGCATTAAAATCAAAACAAGTTGAGGTGCTGAATTCCCTATAGCAGCGGTATCCAACCTTTTTAAGTGCCACTGAAAGGAAATATCTAGAGCCACATTGTAAACTTTAGCTTGAGCTGGGGGCCACAGCATGAGTATTTTTCAAAACACTTTATTCCAATTTCTTATAAATCCTTACTGAATAAAGTTACTGCAAGCTGCAGCATGGTTGAGAACACTTGTTTGTCGTACCCTATTGTATAATTTGTTTAATTACCACTGCTCACATTATTTTGTCTACTCAAGTTATTTATAGAGATACTTGTACTATTGTGCATTTACTAGACAGCACCTATATTCTGTAATGTGAAATAATATACATTGTTTTCTTATATATTACTGCTTGAGCTGTCTATTAATACACAACAATGTATTAATATACTTTCCGGAAAGTAACATAAGAAAACAATGCATATTATAGTGTTGACATAAAAAAATTGGCATATAATTTATATAATAATAAGCAGGAAAGTGTATCTTTGTAAATAATCAATTCGCTTTATTTTAATATCAGTACCTACCCTAGAATAGTGGATCAAGAAGGATGGATTAAGGGATTTATTTCAAAATATTATATTTAGTAATTAGTGTTTACTCATTCAGGTGCAAAGGATAATACTTACATAATATATTCTACTAGCTAGTTTCTTAGACTGCTTTACAGTTATGTATGGATTCTAGGGCTCGAAGCACATAACTTTGTGAGTTGTGCAATTTTTGGAGCTATTTGAAAGCAAGCATTACCTACAGCACAGCCTATTCCTCATCTACAATACACAAATCATCAACACGTATAGGCTAAAGACGATTGCGTATAGACCATATTATCCAGATTTTTTTATTCTTGTTATATATTCATAATATGTTTTATTGTAGTGTACAAGCTTTACGAGCAAAAGCTATATAACGCCTTGAGATAAAAAAAATCTAATGCTTTATGTACATACTGTTTGACACACTTTTTTACAGCTCACCCTAGTAACATATTCTATGCCGAATAAATCTTATATATTCATAATAATATTATAATACTACAGTTACGATTTTCCTACGAGTTGCTATTGTAGGCTATAGCAAAACATTACGCGAGACTAGCCGATTTACGACAACTACAACTCACGAAACTAATGTAAACACGTATTACTCACAAAACACATCTGCTACTAAATTTTGTTTTAAGTTATATCTATAACATTAAAATGCGTAGTTTAGATAGAATTATTCAAAATGAACTAAATTTTTTGCCAACATGCTGGAAGTGGGCATTAATACAATAACTTTGGGAAAAACGCAACGTATCAGCGCGGCTAATTAAAATTTGATCCACGTGAAGGAACCCGGGTTATAGTGAATTGTAGTACTAGTAGTATACATTCCAATCTCAACGTGAATAATATAATGTTCTTGTTATATAATTACAAAGCCTAGAAGCTCATAATTATTACCATATCATCAGTAATTTTCAGCAACAAAACGGTTATGGTATGTTGCATATTATTATCATTAGGTAACAACTCTTAATTTAATTATCTCTCAATTTGAATTCAAATTGAAATTCAAATTGACTTTTCATTTTCATTTTGAAAACGAAATTCGAATTGAATGTTCATAAATCATGACCATAGGCATGTTCATGTGGATATTAAACTTAAAGCTAAAGTTAGTGCCATACTAATACTTATAATTATTGTTAATGACCTACTCACTCTCACTCTGAAATTTCTGAAATTGAATATCATTGTCATTGTGATTCAGATTGTGAATGATTGTTGCCAGTATTGGTATCAAACTCAATTTGAATGTAAATCAAAATGTTTAGTTCCTTCAACTTAAATTTTTGTTCTTGTATGATTTGGTTGTATGGCAATCATGCAGTCACAATCACAATTACAATAAAACAATGTGAATGAGACAATAGGTAGCTCTAGCAGTAGCAGTGTGATAATTTGTGGGTTGTCAATAAAACCAAGCTGATGTGAACATAAACCTCTTTGTTATGAGAGAGCAAACAGGTTGCCAGTTAATTAGCACTTTAATAAAAGTCATGCTACAAAAGAGACCCAGATGTGGTCTTGCACAACTGATCCATAAGTATAGTAAATAGCAGAAGTATTCAATGAGAGCTTCTAGGCTTGCACTGCCTAGAGACTGGCGAGCTCCTACTTATATATAAGAATCTCTCCAAATGGAGATCCGACTTTGGGCCGCATTTGGGGCGCCTGACTGGCGTTCGGGTGTCCGAATCGAACGCCTGGTTTAGAATCGATCGGAATGGGGGACACCAATCACAGTCGGGCGTTCGATTCCTCGGAATCGAACATCCCGAATAATTTTAAGGGGGTGGGGAGGGGTCTGACTTGCAAATTGTGACCAAATTATGGCAATCAATTTCAATGCAAAGACTAATTGGTTAAATATTTACCAAGAGGTAAAATTTGTCACATTTATATTTTTGTAGGTGGTCTGTAGATGTTGAATTACGGAAGGCTTTTAAAAATATAAAATGGATGATTTACGGCTGGAATGGCTTGGAAAGAAAATCAACTTGGCGCTTGGCCTAAATAACAATAGTGTATTTGAAGAGTTTCTGCTCAGTGGAACAAATGAAGAAGATTTGAACAGATTTCTGTCAACTCCAAACACGTCTGATAATAACAAATCAGTTTTCTTTTTTACTGAAAAGAAAAACGTGGAAGTCGAAGAAGAGATTGAAGTTGTTGTTGGTAATTTTTCTAAGTATTTAAACTGGTTTTATTTTTGTCTTCATTTTTGTGTATTTGAACGCATCACAAAAAATCAACCTGAATGCATTCCATGATGATTGAAATGTGCCTACACAATTTCGTTTTTTTAAATTACGAACGTGATTGATAATAAATTTCATTTAGTGATGGCATTCATACTATAGTCGAAATTGCACAATGCATACATACTGTTGATTGACTTTCTGGTAAAACGTGAGCACAAAATATAATTTTTAAAAAAGTTCGGTATCAACAAACTGCTTTACTCCCTTGTAGAGGAAAAAAGAGACTCATACAAATTGTTCAGTAGACTTCCTTCTCTGTCTGAGAATAAGAAACACTCTCAAGATGAAAGCGCTAAGCCGGAGTCTGCTGCTGGGACAGAGATCTCTGCCAACCCTTCCAACCAAGGACGCAGACAGAGCAGGAGGAAAACAGTGAGCCTCGCATTGTCAGAGAAACCTCAGGCTTCGTCCAAACTTCTAACTGCTGTCAGTGAGCAATCTGCTGACGAAGAGTCTGTAACAGGCGCCCAAACTCCTAACTCGGTCTCTGATAGGAAGACCAAAAAGCAAAATCGAAATAAAAAGAATAAAAAGGGAAAAAGTTGGTATTTTAACTAGAAACAAATAATTTTTGTTACCTCTCTATATTAATCATTATAATGTTAGCAAAATTTTAATTTCGAAATTGATCTTGCAGTTTTTTTGTACTTTACTGTGATAACAGTAGCTAGCTGTTGACGGTATTAATAAACATACGGAGTTTTGAGCAGACTGGTGGTGCATTAATGAGTATCATAATGGCAGTTGCAGTAAAAAAACTTTGGCTGTTATTCTTTCCTAGAAAAAAGTAGAAGTCCATCGCTGGCCAAGGTTCCATCCCAACCTCAAGAGTTACCTCAAATCCCTGAACCAATCATCCCTGAAGAAGATTTGACAATTCCCGAGTTGCCAGAACCCAAAATAGTAAAGGTATTACCACTGTAAAATATTTCCTCTAGTTAACTGCCCTATGCATGTGTAATGCATTATAGATTGTCATTGTTCTCAATTTTGGTCGATTGTCGAAGTTTGTGAGTAGCAAAAGTAATTATATTAAAGAATATGTTTTGTTGATGATTCTTCATTGACAATTATTTCATGTCATAGTATTTTACTATTCGTAGAAAACAGTGAAAGTGATTAAACAAACAATTCAGCTAAACATGGCCCTGGGAACGCCGTCAGATAGTTTCTATAGAGCGGAGATGGGTGTTCATTTCTCGCGAGTTGGCGACGGATTTATACCGGATGCTACTACTACTGAAGAGGCTAATGTTTTCATGTGTAGAGGTTTAGAAATGGGGACAGTTAATCAAAACTACATATCTACTTTGGACAACCTGCTGGAACATGTATGCAGCTTCCCCTTTACTCTTCTTCATGTTTTCCCTTTAAACTCTTGCGTATTATTCAATACACCATTTTAAGTCCAAAATGTAGAAATTTTGAATACTTTTCGCAATTTACGTCAACAAATTTTTAACTTAGAAACAGGGCTTCATGTTCCATTTTTCACAGGCGCTATAATTTGGGTCTAAGCTTGGACAATATCAGGACAAATCACCTTGATGATATTTATCTGCCTGTTTGGTATGATTTTGAAAACATTGCATAGAGAAAGATTTATGAAAAATTGGAAGATTACTGTGGGGTTATAGTTATGACTTTATCTTTAGCTCTTCTTACCATCGCTTGGATATGATAGTAAAAGATACAGTCAGGCTGAGCAGGAGAGGTTAAAGAAGAAAGAAGATGGAAATCATGTGGTGAATACGAGAGATGAGTTTTACAGTGCTCTGATGCGTTTGTCTGGAGTAATGAAGCAGACGTCAGAGCAATTAGAAGGTTGGTGTGCTCCAACTCTGGTCAGTGTTATGTAGAGCAAACTCTTGATTATCAGTTTCTAAATAGATGTCAATAATCATCAACAGAACATAATATAACAGATGCCAAGCTAATCTTAGTTATTATTCATCATCAGGCAAGGGATGTGTATGCATAGAGATATCTTTGCTATTTGATAGGAACATTCTATTATAATTGTAATGTTTCGTTTTTGTGTGTTTGCTGGGTAATAATCAAGTTGAGACCTTTGGAATAATGTATCGTAAAGTTCATATTGTAAAGTGTACAGCTTGACAGCATAGAAAGAACCGACTCTAATAATAAGTATAAGATATATATATAACAGGAATGAACCACAATTCTGGTACATGATATTTATTAATAGCATATGACTGTTTGGTATATAAATAACTCAGCTAGCAAACAACATTATACTAGAATACCTTAGTTTTTTATTGATATAAATCAAGTTGCACATCAAATCCCATTGAATATGACTAATTACAAGCCTAATTTCATATTGTTAAAACTATTCACATCTAGAGCTTTAGCATTACACTTAGTTGGTGTATACTGTATATGATTGTAGGCACTGTTACACTGAGTCCCCCTGACCTGCCCTGCTCTATCAGTTCTGTGATGGAGGAGAACTTGAACAAAACGGCTCTGATGACCTCCATTCAGACGACAGCAAGCAGCTGGTTCACTAACTTGTCAGCAGCGCTAGCCAATCAGCTTCAGGCTGAACCCAAAGGGAAAGGCCCTCTGGCAGAGATCTCATACTGGAGGGAACGACATGCCAACTTGAGTGCCCTGGATGAGCAGCTCAAGCGTGGTTACGTGCAGGATATCATTAAGGTGCTTACTTACTCTACATTGTATGTATATACACTGTGCAGGATATCATTAAGGTGCTTACTTGCTCTACATTGTATGTAATATGTATATACACTGTGTTGGTTATTATTAAGGTCCTTACTCTACATCGTATGTATATACACCGTGTTGGTTATTAACATCTATGTTCTATAAGATGTGTTATATTTTTGTGAAAAATTTCGCCGCAGTTGTTTAAACAGCTTCATACTTGCAACATTCATATTAATCTTAATTTACTTAAATTCTAAACATATTACATTTTTATTGCATGCATATTCTTATACTGTTTTCTAGATTTTCTAAGTTTTTCAAATTGATGTCTTTATTTGTTGAGTGTTGGGTTATTGAGCTCATTTACACTCCTCTCAAGAAGCACAGATAAATTGAGCTTCATTATTTCATGTGAAAGTTGATCAATTATATGGTTTATGTTTTTGAACTACCTGTATTTGAAAGGTGAACAGCCAAGTTGACAATAGTCTCGACTACCTGCGCCATGACATACACAAGTACTTCCTAGAGGCTAAAGACAATGCCAGGTTTCTAACTACAGTTGATCGTCACATGAAGAACATAACGTTTGGCACGACGTTTGCTCTGGTGACAGAAACCATACCTAACCTAATGGTGGCTCTGAGAATGGTGTGGATAATCTCCAGATACTACAACACTGACGAGCGGATGGTACCTCTCCTGGAGAAAATAGCTTGGCAGCTCTGTCAGCGTGTCAAAAGGATTATTGACATCAAACGACTTTTTCAGTTAGTAGTCGCTGTAATGATATTGATTTCTAATAGTAAGATAATTTTGAAATGAATTATTAATGCATGAACATATTTTTTGGTAGGAACATTTAAAAAATACACATAGAAAATAATTCTAAGCGGTTGGGGCTTTTTAATAACTCTATTGGTGTACTTCTCAGTATGTTGAAATGTGTTCAAAATCTCTCTCTTTTCAGTAGTATTTGGTGCAACTTGTTTGCGTAGTTTTATTACGTAGAATAAGTGTGCTGCATGCTCAGATTGTTCTCCTTTCGGAGCCCACGTGACCTTTCCATGTGACCTCTCTGGTGCCCAGATGACCTTTCTAGTGATTACGTGACCTCTCCAGTGATCACATGACCTTTCATATAACTATATACTTGCAGAGACCCACCTGAAGTTGTCATGGAGAAATGTCTGAAAGCTAAGAAAATGTTAGAAACCTGGAAGTCCAGTTACTTCACCACAAGAGCCAAGATAGAAGAGTCTGGTCGTGACTCCAGGTGGGAGTTTGACAGGAAACGTCTGTTTGACCGAACGGACTACATGTCAAGCATCTGCGGAGACCTGGCAAACGTCGCCAAGGTACGAGGTTACGAGGTTTTAGAGTTGGCAAATGTGTGGATGCTTTGAATTGCCTGGGGTTTTCCTGTTGTTTGAAAAGCATGTTAGGTTTATGCTCCCTTGTTTATTTACACCAACTGATCTGTGACCTGGGTCATTGCAATTAAGAATGTCTGTACAATTGTATTGGCTTTTATGAAAATGCTGATTCTGTTGCTACTTTCTTTATGTGTGTGAAATCAATCTACCATTTGTTACATATTTATGATTGATGAGATGTGCCATAAGGGAACTTTGTATTGCTTGTTTGCTGATAGTATTTGATTTTTGTTGATATTGCAGACACTGCATGAGTTCCATAGCATCTTCACTAGTGACCTCAAGAATGTGACTGGAGAGGTCAAGCTTATTGGAGATATTCTTACAAAAGTGGACAACCTCAAGTCTCCTATCATTAATGTGTGTATTCAGCTGATCCTGTACACCTTGCCCTCATGTAGATTTCAGTGTATACGTAGTGAGATAGGCAAATACAGCAATTTGGCAAAAACATGTGTGTGCTAGTGGACAGGTTTTGTTATATAGCAAAATAATCTAAGTAGGGTGGTGTAAACACATTAAAGTGAGACACCAGTTAGAATCCCTAGTTCAATGTAGTCAAAACTATTGAATGAACACAAGCATTGTTGGTAATTTCAGTTTAGAGAGAGTCCATTTGATAAGGTGAATTCGAACGCGTGGAATCGCATAATGGAGTGGTTCAGCTACGAAGTCAACAACATCGAGCAGGAGACGATCAACTTCATCAACGAGTCTTTCAAGAAGCTGCGCTCAGCCGAGGCTGCCTATGATCTCTTCCACAAGTTTAAGAACATTCGGTCTCGGAAGAGCATCAATGAAGAGATGATGAAACGTTTTAATGATATACTCTTGCAGTTTTCAAAAGAGGTTTGCCTTCCGCACTTTTATGCTTTGTATTTTTTGTTAAGACTCTTGATTAAAGGCTATTAAATTGGTGCCTACTTGAAATATTGATACTTGTAAACATATCAAACAGGTTTTTAAATATGTTGCTGATACCTATTTATCTCGGATCTACCATTTCTAGTCTGAGACCATAATTAGTCAGGTTGCCAGTGCTTTTAGCTCTGTAGTCCAGGGCATAGCTTAGTGTAGGTCAGTTTGACCTCAGTCAATGAATACTGAAACATACTAAAATTATATTTCAAGTTGATTTATGCAAATTTACATATACATGTTCATATGTGCATTATAATTAGGTGGTATTTCCTGTGTGCATGTGGTAATTGGTTGGTATTTGATGTGTGTACGTGGTATTTAGGTAGAGAGAGTTGAGAGAATATACAGGGAAAAGAAGAAGGCCCCTCCCGTCTCCAAGAGTGATCCACCTGTAGTTGGGGCAATCAGATGGGCCAGAATGCTCCTACATAAGATGAAAGACACGGTGCTCAAGCTGGCCGGTATGCCAGAGTTCCTTCACACCGATACTGGGAGGAAGGTGTGTCAGCCTCCCTATCAGTTTATTATCCGAGATGAACTCCTCTAGGGCTAGTATATAGTTTGGGTTGATCTTTGTGTATAATACACATCATACATGTTTAAACTTGAACATTATTTCTATAAAACTTCTGTGTGTTTGATGGAGAGATATACTATGGATGGTTAGGCTCGCACATGCTAGGGGTGGGCATGTTATGTTTTCTAGCCAGTTTATATGTTGAGTTGACCTTTGACCTTGGCTACGGTAAAGTTTGTTTGTGCAGGCAAGAGGAAAGTACCTGTACGCAGGCAGGTCACTGAAGGCGTATGAAGACAGCAAGTACCATGCCTGGGTAGATCACGCCGAGCATGTTGTTGCGGCTCTTTTGAAGAAGAGTCTGATAGTGAAGGCGTCTAGTCGCACTTCTTCTGTGTATATGGAGAGAGAAGCTTTTGAAAGGGTAACCATAATATTTATTGCTAGCTCATTATACAGTATACCATACTATCAACTATTTCTTAATTCTGTTGATTTTATGTGAGAAAGTTGAGACATCCGATTTTTAGTTTCACAAGGATGTCATGTTGCCATGAACTTGCCGTACTCAGCGTATGTTACTTGTGTAGATGTGCAGATATACCTTGCAGGTGTGTAAGCTCGTCTCTGGCAACAGAAACCTGTATAGGTATGGTAGAATGTCTATAGCTGAAACAGATGGGGAGCAGAATCTAAGTTATAGAGGCCAGGCTAAGAATGCTAAAGGGGTTCTTATAGGTAGGCCCCGCTGTGCTGTGTGTGCTGTCAGTCTTGACTATTCAAACCAGGAACTGTAATGGTGTTTTAACTCAGTAGGGTCTGATCTGTTCAAATAGTCTACAATAATACTGCAGATGTTTTGTCATTCAGCCTCTAACAGTACTTACCTCTGGTTTCAGATATGAAAGTGAGATATTTAGTAAACTTTGACTCTGAGCTGTTGGAGATAGCCTGTGAGGCCAGGAGTTTAGAGCACCTGGGCTATCACATACCTGTACTGACCCGCAATCTCGCTCTGCAAATTGACAAGTATCTGGGAGCTCAGTATAAGCTGCAGCTGATGGTGGACAGATACCATCTGCTGCTGGACAGTTTGAATGTGGCTGAGGTGAGAGTCTCATTTACCTTGTCTGGTAACTACTAGAGTGTGTATGTGATCTAGGCAACAGGGTAGGCTTTCTGTTGAGTGCAGGTTAGTATATTATTAGCATAGTCGCTTGTACGACACATCTCTTCTAGTACAGATATCACACTTTGCTTGCTTGAATATTTATCTTATAGTTAGAGTCTCGCACACAAACTATTCCAGTCTCGCAGTAATAGTATTTATTAAGTTCTATCACTGATCAGACAACCTACGCATTCTGAAAAATATGATCCGTGCAGATTTCTGCCCTCCGCATGACTTCCTGTTAATTTCAGATTAAGCTGCTGGACCATCACCTGAAGGAACTCAGAAGAATCATGAAACCAGGAATCAGCCGACTTAACTGGTACACTCTGGGAATAACTGAGTTTGCTACCAAATGCATGCATGTATGTCTCGTATCTATCTATAACTCATTAGCCAATGCTGCTAGTGTAGGTGGTGTAGGTGCATGCCGTTGTGTTAATTCGCCATTCACAAGTTTCTTCATGTCATTATAATAATAATCTCTGTTCTATTCTAAATGCTCTCAAGTAACTAATCTTATTAGATGTAGCAGGGCTATGGCTTACCCAAACTCATTGCTATCACGTACTCTCACGCGGTTTGTGATACTAATCGGATGTGAGTTTATTCGTCAAACCTCATATGAAGTTGTTTCCTCTTTTTGGGCTACCTTGTGTGATGGCATGTAACAGGTATACTTGTCTATGCTTTAGTGTATTGGTAAAGTAGAGACTCTGGCCAATCAGGTGCAGAAGAACGCAGCAGATATTCACAGCAGACTATCAATCATACGAAAAGCCAACCTGCTGGAGAGTCATCACCATCTGGATGGGTCGGAGGTCGCGCTGCCACTAGTCAAGGTAGATTATAATGTTGAGCTCTGTACAGGTGTATACTGATTGACTAATCTCCATTTAGTTGGCACCTTATTTCTTTGATTTTGAAGTTGCACTTTTTATTGATGTTTTAAGCTGATCTAATATTTGTCCTTTCTACTAAACTTTGAAACACCGTAGTACAGTATATAATTCATTCAGTACATGTACCTATAAGAAGAACTAACTATCTTGGTTTAGCTTTTAAATGAACTTATTTTATGTGTTTTCTGTTGGTAAATGATGGTAGGAGTTATTCTCACATTTGAGCCTGTCTTGTAGGATTACTTTGAAGAGCTGAGTCAGAACAGAAGCTACACTGTACGAAGACTGGTGACTACATACAGAGCCATGAGTCCCATGCTGACCAAGATAGAAGGACTCGTTGTCAACACCAACACTGGCAAGGCGTGTAAACTGGCACCATACTACCAGTACTGGGAGGAGATTGTCTATGACACCATCAGACAGGTGTGTTGCTGTTGACCTTTCAACTCACAAGCTCTTGCAAATGTAGCTTTGTAAAACTCCTAGATTTTGCTGACGATTCTCTTATATGCTCACTCAGTGAAGTTGCAAGTCTTGAAGAGTATTTAAAGCTGAATAGATTTGGATTTCTGGAGGCAGTTACTAATTAAAGTGTTTATGGGCAGAGCTGCATTTAGTGTAGCTGCGAGGTTTTGGAGTTGAGATTATTACATGTTTTATATATCAACTGCCATCTGATTCACAGTTTCTTTCCATATACTGGATTTTACCTAAATATTTCTTTAAATGAAAATGACTCTCTTCTGTTGAGACATAATTTATAGGATCATACATCATCTCTCTAATTTCTCTTTCAAGCATGATTTATTTCGCACATGAACACTCATTCTCTCACCTCTAAGCGCGTAATATCTAATTCGCCTTCCTCCTTCATTCTCGCAGCTTATTGTCACCAACCTGGTAAAGTTTCTTCACATTGTCACTGGTGAAAAACCTTTCTTTGGTGTGGAGTGTACTCTGTGTCCGCCTGAAGTGGCACTTCTACCTAGCTGCAATGATCTCTTCAAGATTATTCTAGCCTCTACAAAAGAGTGCATTGATGTGTGAGTATTATCTAACTATAGACTTCATTCAACTCTTGCTTCTCCTGCCTATTTTCCTATAGAAGTATTCTCTGTGGACCTGTTTTTATAAACACCAAAACTAATGTAAGATTTTCTGTCATGTTCTTCATCACTCTTTACTCCTGTGAGGCTGCTTGTATTTACAACAATTCAAACACTTCATCACTGATCCTACTCAACTTAGCTTACTGTTGGTTAGCATTTAAAAATTACCTGTAACATTTACATCAGCTAAGATTGTTTTAAGGAATAGTTTATTTTAAGTAATTGATAATCCGTGTAATAGAATGCTGCGAGTTTGCAACGGCTGTACCAAACTTTTTTTCAGATCTCGCAAGTTTGTTCGCTGGATGCACGGTACGTGTATAGAGACTCCACCTCAGCATGTACCGGGTTCAGATGCGCCTTATCTCTTCTCCTTCTACCATGACATAGCTAAACACCCAGAAGTAGTGGATCTTGGTAACCTCATTGTCTCCAGGACCAAAGATATTCTAACTAAAATACAGCGCTACCTGATGAGGTGGGCTAAACACAGACCAGTGTGGGTGCCGGACAAGGTGAGTACTCTTGTCAGACCTGTCTAACAGGTGTATGCCTTGTTCAGGATATGCTATTCCCTTGTAACCCACATCTGCATTTATTTAAGAAATCAAAGACTTGAGTTTATCAATTTTACACTTGAATTTTGTAATATTCAGTAACTTTGTTATATGTTATATTTGAAGCAAAACACACAGCTGTAAAAATCTACCTTTACAGTCTTTTATCTTTGCAACCTCAGGTGAAACAAAGAGCTAAATTTTATTATGAAATATATAGTAAAGCATGAACTAATAAGCATAATATTACATTATACATTAAAAGTATGTGAAAGCTGCAGCAAAGAAGGCTACATTATCTGAACTTTCCATGTCATTTAAATAACTCTAGCAACAAAGAGCTGAAAGATGGCAGAGCAAGCAGAAAATGGAGTTAGTCGAGAGGTATGATGATAAACTGATATTCTACACGTCTGTCATAGAGAGAATGAATGGGACGCCACCTTACCACCCTGTAAACTGTGTTCAACTGTGTCTGGGTTCCTTGTTGCACGGGATAAAGAGCCACGCTAAAGAATGGCTCACAATATTTGGCAATATGCTTCAAGAGTTGGCGAAAAGTCGGTTACTGAGTGCTATCTCCTATGTCAAGGTCTGCTTAAATGGCTTATATATGATATACACACTTTTGACAAAGTTTGAAGCATTGTTATTATGTGCTGGACCATGCTTTTATTTAATTAATGGTTACAGATTTAATACCCAATGGTAGTTCAATGTTGTGCCAAAAACTGTCTGATTGGGCACCTTTATAAATTTGTGATATCAGTTTATCAATTTTGCTGACTACTTTTAATGCATGTGCAAGCACTACATCATGTTTAGCTGTATCTTATTATATATGTAGATTATTGGTAATGTGCCTTGCAAATCCATTCATTTTTGTGACTTGTTTTAAAGCAGGCTGAACTCTTTGAAGCAATGGCAGCATAACATACTCTCCAACTAAATTTAGCTGATCGGAAATTTTTCAGTAACAAGTTGTGGTTTTGTTCTCAATTAAATTTTTCAGGGAGTTTTTTCTGTGTATTATGTAAATTAATTGCTGTGTTTTGTGTATTAATTACTGCTGTGTGTACTATGTATTAGCAGTTGTGTTGTATGTATTGTGTATTAGTTCCTGACGGGATATGGTTTGTCAGTCATGTTGATATAATCTGCTTTAGGAAAAGAGAGAGAATCTAGACAAACAACCCGAGAGTCTAGATAGTCTGAAGTACTGTTTAGGTGAGATAGCAGAGGTTAGAAGGACGCAGGTAGAAATAGAATACAGTATAAGGTGCATGCAGGAGATGTACAGAACTCTCTTCATGTATGGCCTGGAGGTTAGATACTTTCTTAGCATTTTCACTTTAGGGTGCATTTATCTCTTAACTTAAAGTTTGAAAGTGACCTGCAGTCTCTTAGCCTCAGTTTAAACTTTCTACACATATTAGCGTAGCAGAAATACTCAATAAGCAGAGAGCACAACTTCTTATTATTGCATATATTGAGTCAATGCCACATCAGCTATCTGTTTTAATATGCTGTAGACATTGCAAATTTATATACTGATATTTGAATATGTTAAATCTTTGCAAGATGAGATTAAAGATCGCCAACAGTTGAACAGTGTTCTTACTGCATTATTTTAATCTAAGCAGGTGTGAAATGTGATAGCTTTTATTTATGTACTAATCTTACACTACCTAACTGAATATCATTATATCTTCAGTTTGGGAATATTACGTCAGTTTATTTTTTAGGGCATACAACTCCTATTCGTGACTGTTATGCGAAGCATGTACTTATCTTAATTTATCTCTAGGTGCCAGCTTATCAGCGAGACAACTGCAAAACTATTCTAGCAGATTACCTTGACCTTGTGTATCATACAAAGGAAGTAGAGTGTCAGCTCATACCCTCCAAGCAGAAGTTTATTAGTGTGAGTCTCACAAACCTAGTATTTACCAAGTTCATTAGTTATTAGTTCAACAGCAAGCTATATAAGTTATTTATCCTAATCAAGTGTGGCCACTACTGTTTTTGGGTTAGGTTTTTGGAATATACTTGGTGCTGCTACTATATAGTATATACTACATATGTGTTACCACTAAATACTCTGTGTTGCCACTACATACTCTGTATTACCACTATGTACTCTGTGTTACCATTATATACTATGTGTTGCCACTATATACTCTGTGTTACCACTGTTTAACTGCTGTACATGTATCACAGCTACTAGTTTATGTATCTACAGTTCACTAAAGATCATATCAAAGACTTCAGAGCCGATGTGTTTAAGTTCTACAACGAACTGACTACCGAAGGGCCTGGCACTGTTGGCAGAGATCTTACCAAAGGTACAACACAGTAGATATGATCTTCATGCTTTGCTTTCTGTATCTGACATGTTGTGTCTATTTTTCCGGCCATAAACTTAAAGTAATATGCTTGTTACCATTTCCTTTAGCCTGTCCAATTATGCAGTTTTTTTTTTCATGGTACAACATTTTAGACTTGAGCATAACCTAGCTGTCCTGTGAAACAATGTTGTGCTTGTAACTACCATTTAGTTGCTTCTCTGCATCTACACCCGAGACATGTAATATATATCACAGGTGCTGACCTTCTCGTTACCTTCAAACATTCGCTAGCCGAGCTGGAGAAGAGGCAGCGAGAGCTGACTCTTGCCGAGAAGCTGTTTGACCTCCCTATCACGATGCACACACGTCTTGTGAAGGCGCAGAAAGAGCTCGCTGACCTCACCAAGGTCTACGCTCTCTATAAAGATTTCACAGTAAGTAAACGAAAGGCAAAGTAAATCAAAGCTCAGTGCCATAAGCAATACAGAGAAACATGGTCATGCTGTAATGTGCTACAATAGGGAATTACTGGACTGTTGCTTGGATATTTGAAGTGATTTCACCAATTCGCTAGACTTCATTGTACTTCATTTATTACACACTCGATGCTCTAGTTTTTGGGATATACGAACCGTAATGGGTTTTTTTTTGAATATATGCATGTATATTTAGCTCATATGACAATGGCGCTGTGCTTTAATGTTGCAGGACCCCCCTTCCAGTTTTTTTTGCTATGCATAGTTCAAATCAATAAAACTACCCCATATAGTAAGTTTTCAAGCAATTTTGAGCAAACTCTAATTTTAGGTCCTAATTTGCTGATGTGTGCTAAATAAAGTAAAATGATCTATTTGAATACTGTTGTAGATTTTACTTCTGTGAGTTTAGTAACAGTGTCTAGACCAGAGGTGGGCAACTGGGGACCACTGTGGCCTTTTACCCAAATTTCAGTGGCCCTTTTAATGCTCAAAATAAGGAAAAACTGTTACATGCATTCTGATTAGCTCAGCATAGGTTTGGTGACAAATTACTTCATCATAATAAAATTTAATATGTGTGCAGTCATGTGGCCCTTCATTTTGGCTGACTTCTAAAATTGGCACTCATGCAAAAGAAGTTGTCCACTCCTGGTGTAGACTTTGACCAGAACTCGTCTTGCAGGACAGTAAGCTAAGATGGAGTGATACTCTGTGGATCAACTTGGACATGAAAGTCTTAACGGACGGCATTGAGGAGCTCATCAAACATATGAGACGCATGCCGAAAGATCTGAGACAGCTGCCTCTAGCCAAAGTCGTTGACGAGATGATGAAGGAGTTCAGAGATTCACTTCCATTGTTTGTGGACCTCAAGCACGAGGCACTGAGGCCAAGGTCGTCTTTTATTCTAATTTCCTCACTTGTGCATGCTCGTATCTCTTTGACTGAATATTACAAATTTGTTTGCTCTCTTAATGTACGATAATCTATAGCTTAGGATTGTAATAAGGTATTCAACACTAAGAGAATTGTATGGAAAATAGTTGAATGAATTTAATTATTTTGTTGACACAATATATGATAATTGTATTAAATTATTTAAATGGTGTGTAAGTTGGTCCATATATCCTTTGCTGCACACACTTCTCACCCACCTATAAAGGAACAAACTTAGCTAACTCAACTAATATGGAATAATCCTAATGAAATTGGTAACAGTTGGTAAACTTGTTTTGTTCTAATAATCACGTCAGGTTTATTTCTTATATTGTCTATGCACAGGCATTGGGAACAGCTGATGGAGAAAACTGGCCAATCATTTGACATCAACCCGGATACGTTCACTCTCCAGAACGTGTTTGCCATGGAGCTGCACCAGTTCAAGGACCCTATCAGTGATATCGTGGCTTCTGCTCAGAAAGAGCTCAGCATTGAAAAGGTAGTAGTCTGCTGTATTGATAGCATTCACCTGCTGCTCTACATTCCTGTGTTATCTTTTTGTTATAAGTGGCTAGGTTACTCTCTCATTGCAATGTAGTGTTGTCTTACTCGCTGCTGTAATTCTAGCCTAATGGCAGCCATATTTAGACTGCTACGAGCTACTGTTCATACATTACTCGATCACCATGCATGAGGTTACATAAATAATCAGAGTTTATACTCTTGCAGGGTCTCAAGGAGATAGATGAGCACTGGAAGCACATAAAGTTCACAGTTGTGAAGTTTATGAAAGGTACGCTGGACAGAGGATACATTCTGGGTGGAACTGAAGATGTGATGGTACTACTAGATGAGCATATCATGAACTTACAGGGAATGTCTGCCTCGAGATTCGTCATCCCTTTCCGCAACACTGTGTATGGCTGGGAGAAAAGCCTCTCTCATATATCCGAGGTTATAGAGGTGTGTTTACAAGCGTGTGTTTCCCTTTAGTTGATCATGTTGTAGAGAAAGAATAGAAAGGCCAGATAAATCGCTGCCACTTTTCTAGAGTTTTCTAATGATGCAAATAGCACCATTCAACAAAAACTTTAATAGGACATTTCCCTAACTTTTGCAAGCATATTTACAGACTCCTCTAAAGTTTAAATTTCAAGTAAATCTTTCCAATTATTTTAAATAGGTCAATGAAAAAATATTTTAATGTCATCTGATTCATCATATTGGTTTCAAATTTAAAATGTTCTGTGCTTTAGTTGTGCCTTGTATAAATGATTTGAATATTGACTTATATACTAGGCTTGGCTACAAGTACAGCGCAAATGGATGTATCTGGAAGGTATTTTTCTTGGAGGGGATATTCGAGCTCAGCTTCCGGAAAGTGCTAAAAGGTTTGACAGAATTGACAACACATTTAGAAAGGTTGGTGGTGTACATGTTAGCTACTGAATAGTGTTTATACTCATGGGTCAAGGTTGAGTCGCTTCTTTTGTCTGTGTCTATAGATTCAGAATGAGACTGCGAAGAACCCAATAATACGGCCTGCATGCCATGCTCCCAATAGACTAGAGGAATTGAGACAGATTGCTGATGGTTTGGAACTTTGTCAAAAATCCCTCAACGACTATCTGAACACGAAGCGTAATGCTTTCCCGCGATTTTTCTTTATCTCAGACGATGAACTGCTGAGCATTCTGGGTAGCAGTGACCCGAAGTGTGTACAAGAACACATGATAAAGGTGGGTCTTCCTATTGAAAACACTGAAATGTATGATTGCTTATTTATCATATTTTAATCCAATGATTTATTACCCGTTTTTCTGCATGCGACATGTTTTGTTCTTTAAGCTTGTGACAAGTTTATTGTCTGATAACACTATATATATTTATTACTAGTTGATGTGTTATATTCACTGGGAAAACAATTCTTTATTAAATTGTTATTTTCAGTTCATATTTATTGTGACTGTTGAAAATATTTTACTTTAGAGTTGTCATTGCATGTCTGCACTAATATTTTCTTGGTACATACTCGTTGGTTACCAGGTATGTGGATAGATTAAACTTTGAAGACATAGATTTTCAACTGCTTGTATTTCTACTAGATGTTCGACAACATTGCTTCCCTGGAGTTCAGTCACCCATCAGGTACAGGAAATGATCTCATAGTGACAGGTATGGTATCCTCTGAAGGGGAGGTGATGAAGTTCAGAGGTCATGTGACAGCAGAAGGCAGAGTGGAGGAGTGGATGACCAGTGTACTGTACGAGATGAAACGTACCAACAGACTCATCACCAAGGAAGCCATTTTCTACTACTGTCACCAGAGGACCAGGTTGGTACTTGATTGGATGTAGCTCTGTAGCTCTGGTGGTATGCACTTAAGGAATATTTTGGACTCTGATAATATGATATGTTACACTCACGCAAGTTTAAAGTCACTATCTCTGTGAGAACTCCTGATGAAAAGTGCTTTTTTGTTAATTTGGGCTATTTAGACCAAGCACAGAAGCAATTATGACTGGATGTTCTCCCTAACATCACCAATAGCCATTACTGGGGTTTGAAGCCATGACTACGTGTTTACTAAGCCAAACACTCTAGCCCCTAGACTATGGCCCCTCCTTAATAGTATGATATATATTGAGTACTTTTTGTCCACTTCTCTTACTCCAGCATAGCATACTAGGCGGGAGTTGCTGAAGCCGTTGTTCACTAGATGTTCTCATCTACAGCAGTACACTATCTGCGATGCTCTTTATTGAAACAAGCAGCGTAGTTGTGCTGTATTTCAGTTCATACAATTTTATCATAGTAGAATATGCCCTCTCATAACATGCAACTAACTCGCTGTACTGTGTGATACGCAGAGTAGAGTGGATGCTGGAGTACCAGGGGATGGTGTGTCTGGCTGGTAACCAGATCTGGTGGACGTGGGAGTGTGAAGACGTGTTCAACAGGATGAAGAGAAGTAAACACAAGTCTGGTATGAAAGATTTCGCTAAGAAGCAGCACAGACAGATTGATGACCTTGTAGTTAAGGTGAGCATTCTTCTATTTATTGGTTAAATTGTACCATGAATAGTGAGATAAGGTTGCCAATGCATCATTTCTCTTGCTCTATAGTTTTTAAAGCGGAATTTGTAATAAGGCCGTGCATTATATCTGTTGGTAGGTGCGCTCTACATTGACCCCTAATGATAGAATGAAATTCAACACTGTTCTGATTATAGATGTGCATGCTAGAGACATCATTGATGCATTTGTGAGAGACAGGTGGGTTTCATTGACATCTCTTTATCTGCAGATTGTTAGACTCAGCTCCATAAGTGTATGCTTAGACATCTTTGCAAGCAGTTCTTCCTTTCTATGGCATTATATACATTCACATACACAGTGCTTGTTATAGTGTCATGGACGCCAATGAGTTTGAATGGGAAAGTCAGCTGCGATTCTATTGGGTTCGAGAGGCTGACAACATGTACATCAGACAGTGCACTGGCGAGTTTGAGTACGGTTACGAGTACATGGGACTTAACGGGAGGCTGGTGATCACCCCCCTTACTGACAGAATCTACCTCACTCTCACTCAGGCTCTCAGTATGCAGCTGGGAGGGGCACCAGCCGGCCCCGCTGGCACCGGAAAAACTGAGACTACCAAAGATTTGGCTAAAGCTCTCGGACTATTGTGTGTTGTCACTAACTGCGGTGAAGGAATGGACTTCTTGGTACGTGGGCTTTATATGTTATACATTCAATTTCTAATAAACTCACGAGGGTTAATAGTCACTATCTCTGTGAAAACCTCTTGTGGAAGGATTTTTTATAAGTAGGCTAAAGACTTGTTTTCTATTAAAATAATTGTAACTAACTGCCTTTTCTAACATCACCAGTGGCCTTTACTGGGATTCAAACCACTGACCTCAGTGTTTACTAAGTCCATGTTTTAACCACTAGACTATTGATTCTCCCTGTTGATGAAATTTTCAAAATAGGAACATTATATGTCACACTGAGTACGTGTGATAGAAAGATGCAATTTTAAAGTATATGGGCAGAACTGCTTTAGGATATTGTGTTTAGTTTTGAGTTATGTCTACCTCTGCTTGTTGAATCACATGGCATTTCTGATATCTGAATAACTGCTCTGTGTGCAGGAAGGTGGTAATCTGTTACAGGCTGTTGGTAAGATTCTCTCTGGCTGCTGTCAGTGTGGAGCCTGGAGCTGCTTTGATGAGTTCAACAGAATAGACGCGTCTGTTCTCTCCGTTATCTCCACTCAACTCCGCACCATACAGAACGCCCTTATACATAAACTCAACCGGTTTCTGGTAGGTCACATGGATACGGTAGTCGTATGCTTTACCGAGAATCTCTGGTTGTGAACATTTTTGATAGTCTAATTATTCAATTGTTATTGCAGCTGGAGTGACTTTTTAAGTTATCTAATTGAATCTCTAGCGTATGTGAGAGTAATATATGAGAATAATTTGTTAGTAATATAGATAGAGTATATCATAGTAATATATCTCTTTGGAGAGAAAGTAATATATCAATTATATAGGGGTAGTATATAAAACATATGAGAGTAATATATAGAATGTATAGAAGTAATATGCGTGAGTAAACAATAAATCTCTGATGAAGCCATGTGTTGAATTGTTTAGTGATAGGGGTAAAGTATGGTACTTGATAACACTCTGTTAAACTTATGAAAGGTGTTTACAGTGATGGTTGTTGTAGTTTGAAGGTCAGGAGATCTCACTGGATAATAGAGTGGGTGTCTTTATCACAATGAACCCAGGTTATGCGGGGCGTACTGAGCTACCCGAGTCCGTGAAAGCTCTGTTTAGACCAGTGGTTGTGATAGTTCCTGACTTGCAGCAGATCTGTGAGATCATGCTGTTCTCTGAGGGTTTCCTCAAAGCTAAGGTACCATTATTTGCTGTTTGTTATGGAAGTAATAATTTCTCTGCTAGTCTAATCTATAACAACGCAAATTCTGTCTCTGGTAGATGTACTGCAGTTGATAAAATCTGAACAAGCTGCTTTTATGTTCACAAATTCTACGTTTTTTTAAAGCAAAATCATTTTTTATAGATGAGTAGAACATTTGCGCATTTTTCATGAATTTATTTTAAAATCCTTGTACAATAATAAAAAATGTTGCTTCCTCATTTCCTGTTACTTGTATCAACATAGCTTGAAAGCTGTCTTCTGCTATTGCTGGTTGGTTTTGTGCTTCCACGGCACTGTGAAACTCTTAATTTTTAAAAATATTTTTTTCAGCTCATTTGCTTTCTTAACTTTATTATTATCTATACTTCATTGTGAACAGTAGGTATTGATGTCTTCTGCATGTCTCACCACATGTACTCACTGCTGTAGATGTTGGCCAAGAAGATGACTGTGTTATATAAACTGGCCAAGGAGCAGCTCTCTAAGCAACACCACTATGACTTTGGCCTGAGAGCATTGAAATCAGTTCTTGTTATGGCGGGGGAGCTGAAGAGGAGCTCCGACAAACTCGCTGAGGTTGGCACTTATACCCGTGAAGCAAGTTTGACAAAATGTTTCCTTAAAATGAATAGAATTCTGTTAAAAAGTCAATTTATCTCAAGAGTGTTTTTCATTCCACTGACGTCTAGTGAGATGTATATACTGTGTGTTGTATATTCCACTGATGTCTAGAAAGATGTGTATACATTGTATGGTGTAACCCAGTGATGTCCAAAGATATGTGTATGTGCTATGTTTATTATTCTACTGATATCTATAGAGACGTGTATACACTGTGTTATAACCCATTGATGTCTAGAGAGATGTGTATAAAGTGTGTTGTATAACTCACTGATGTCTATAGTGATGTGTATATAGTGTGTTGTATAACTCACTGATGTCTATAGTGATGTGTATACAGTGTGTTGTATAACCCACTTATGTCTAGGATGTGGTTTTGATGAGAGCCCTCAGAGATATGAATCTGCCGAAGTTTGTCTTTGAGGATGTGCCCCTCTTTCTCGGACTTATCGGGGATTTGTTCCTCAACCTGGACTGCCCCCGAGTGCGCTACCCTCAGTTTAATGATGCTGTAGAGCAGGCTCTCACTGACTCTGGCATGATTCTACTGGATGACCAAGTGGACAAGGCGTGTTATTAATTATTTATATTATTTTATATTATATTATATTGAAGTTTAGTTATAGGGTTTATTCATAATATATATTACATTATGTGTTAACATATTATACTGTGTTCAGTTATATTGTATTATTTTATGTGTTGAAAAGTGTATCCCAAAGTGCTGTATGGGTTGGTATGGTGTTGTAAATGTAGTAGTTGGTTTGAATCAAGAGAAAGATGTAACCTTAGCTGTATCATTGTATTGTTGGAGCATATGTTCCCTTGCAATGGTGTTATGAGCTGCCATATCATTATCAAAACCCAAGTATATAGCACAGGCATATTTATTGGTTTATAAGCAGCAAGCATTAAACTTTTTGTTTCATATGCATCACATGAAACTTTAAAGTAATCAAATCAGGAGAAATTTTCTGTGCAGTTATGTGGATGTGTTGTAGATTTGTTATGGATATGTTGTAGGTAGTTCAGCTGTATGAGACAATGCTGACTAGGCATACGACGATGGTAGTGGGACCGTCTGGTGGGGGAAAGACCGTTGTGATCAACTCTCTGACATCAGCTCAGACACTGTATGTACCTTGTCACCTGTTGACACCTGTTGTCACCTGGTGTTACCTGGTGTCATCTGGTGCCATATGTTGTCATCTTGTGCCATATGTTGTCATTTAAGGCCATCTGGTGTCTTCTGTTGTCATCTGTTGTCACTTGGTGTCACCTGGTGTTACCTGGTGTCGTCTGGTGCCATATGTTGTCATTTAGTGTCATCTGGTATCACCTGTTGTCATCTATTGTCATCTGGTGTCAATTATTGTTACATGGTGTCATATGGTGTCACTTGGTGTCATCTGTCAGTATAATAATGAGCCAAAGAACCAACACTTGAACTATTGTAAAACTGTAACTTGTGATATTTCACGGGAATAGAAGTATTGGTTCGCTATCATTTTTTAATTCAGAATGAATATTCCGACTAAAGTGTGGACCATTAACCCTAAGGATCGGAGTGTGGTTGAGCTTTACGGAGTCCTTGACCCCAACACCCGTGATTGGACGGATGGCCTTCTGTCATCCATATTTCGGCTGATCAACAAGCCAAGTGATAAGAATGAAAGGAAGTACATTCTATTTGATGGTGATGTAGATGCATTGTGGGTAGAGAATATGAACTCTGTTATGGATGACAATCGTCTGCTGACATTGGCCAATGGAGAGCGAATCAGATTACAGAAACACTGTGCTCTACTGTTCGAGGTGTGTATGTTGTGACTAATACTAATGAATTTCTGGTGGATGTAGCACGTTAATCTCAGCAAAGCTGATGAATTTTAGAAATTTGTTCACAGCTGGTTTTTAGCTTTTAGGGCACCATTTTATAATATATGCAATTATTACCTTTAGAGTTGAATTTTAATATTGCGAATTTATTTTTCATTGTATTTTTGATGGCATGACATTCCAATTTTAAATTGTGAAGAGATCATTTTTCTTTCAGCAATTTTGAAAGCTTTCCAATACATTTGTGCTGCTTCTATGAGTGTAGCATACAATCTCATTGTCCCAGCCTACTTCATTGCCTAGTATCTAGCCAACAGTACAATAACTTAATGATTATCTTATCTAATAGGTTGCAGATCTTCAATACGCCTCACCCGCCACTGTGTCTCGCTGCGGTATGGTATTTGTTGATCCGAAGAACTTGGGCTATGTTCCTTACTGGTTGAGATGGCTGAATGGTATGTATTTTTTTATGAAGTTCTTAGGCTACAATATTTGTGAATACTTTCTTTCAAATGCAATCCTTCACTCGTTTCCCGAGAGAAAATAGTTGTTCTATCACATACTATACCTGTGTGTGTGATACTCATTTTTAACTGCACTTCTTTGGCTGGCTTTTTCCTCATTTGAATTTTGTAATGAAACAAGTCATAATACAAAGCATTATTCCCCATGTATAGGATGTTGTCATCCATTAATAAATGTATCTGATCCTCAAGTTTTGTATTTCCAAAGTGGAAGCATGTATCTCACACATTTTTATGGTGTGCATTGTAACGTTTTACACGCTGTGACAATCTTTGTTTCATTTAGTTTTCTGTTCATTTCATAAAATTGGGAATTTGAGCTTAATTTTGAGTTTGAGATTAAGTTATTTATTTCGTAATAGACACAATGATATTTTATACTTTCCGTTTTGGCTTAGGGCGGAACCAAAAAGAAGCAGTTTCTCTTCAGAAGCTGTTTGATAAATATGTGCACTCAGCTATTGACATGATCCTGAGTGGCTTGGTGGATGGGAGACAGGAAGAGCGACTTAAGACTATCATACCATGCAGCAGCTTGAACATGGTGAGTTGTGGTGAGGGCACCATCCTACTGTGTCATCATATGTCACCTTCTATATGCTCTCTGCTGTAGGTCACTCAACTCTGCTATATGCTCTCTGCTGTAGGTCACTCCACTTTGCTATATGCTCTCTGCTGTAGGTCACTCAACTCTGCTATATGCTCTCTGCTGTATTGAAAATTGCCCCGCATGCTGAAAATATAGATGATGAAGAGCGGGAGAGTTTCTTCCTCATGGCCCTCTACTGGTCACTTGGAGCTTCTCTCGTAGAGTCCAGTCGTGTCCGCTTTGACAAGTTTGTCAGAAGAATAGCCACCTTCTCCGAAGTCCCGGAAGGCAAACTTCCTTCCGTCGGTTAGTTTTCTGTTGAGAAGCATATTTTATTATTCACTGGTCAGTCAGTGTGATATAATATTGTCTTTGCACATTGAAACCACGATATACTGTAGCCACAACAGTAGTAGTGTAAGTGTTTACTCATTGCAGGTGAACTGCCGGCCAATGATGGCAGCTTCTACGACTACTACTGGAGTTCTGAGAAGAGATTTTGGATTCCATGGATAAAACTAGTTCCAGAATATATTCATCACCCTGGGGTACGTGCCTCAATACCCCCTCCTCTTATTCCTTAGCATCTAGTTTACTTGTTTTTGTATCTATTTGGTGAAAGCCCCTTTTATAGAGTAACTGTGTGTATTGTTTTGCTCTACCAATATGTCTACTTTCTCAATGTATGCTCATAGTCTTAAAAGCATGTTTTATTAAATTACTTGATATAGTCTGAAGTAAACTTATGTTTACCTGCGCATGTGTACTGGTTGCAGGCAAGATTCAGTGAGATACTAGTACCTACTATAGACACTGTTAGGACTACCTGGCTGCTGAAACTAATGAAAGGTGAAGATAGGCCAGTGCTGCTGGTTGGAGAGACTGGAACTAGCAAAACTGCCACCATTCAGGCATTCAACAGGAATCTAGATGCGGAGAAATATGTAAGAATTCTCAGCATTTTCATTCTGTTTGTTCAAAACGTGGAACACATCGGCTAAAGCATCTACCTTCTCTGTCTATTAGATGTGACTGTCTATATATTTGATGTGACTGTCTATATCAGGGCTGTCCAACAGGCGGCCCGGGGGCCGGATCCGGCCCTCCAGCTATATTTGTGTGGCCCCCCAAGGTATAGCAAGTGACAAATTTTTTTTATCAAATTTGCTGACTAGCCTGAAACAGCAGCACATAGGATAGTCGAGAGCATCCCACTAAGAATTTCTATTAAAATGTAGTTTAAGTTCTTGTACAATACTGTTCTGTGGGTGGCATGCGTGTTGCCTACTTGTCATTGTTTAGCCTGAGATCAAACTACAACCAATAACAGCAAGCTAGTCATTATAGTCTGTTAGCTAGCAAGCCTGTGACTTAGAGTAATGTAGACGCCTATATTATATGCTCATCTCTACGCGTTCACTGAAGTGTGAAGTGGTGCACAGTGCTTACTACTTTAGAAAGAAATATACCATTTCCAGTATATAAATCCACAATTCATATAAAATCTGAGTCATTGCTTTTTTATTCAGATATCATTTTTCCTGCTAAGATATTTTACTGGTACGAAAAAAATCAACTTTTGAGGCAAAATTAGCCAAAAATGTGCAGTTTTTTTCTATAACTTTGCAAAAGAATGAAAAAATTCCAAAAAAGTTGCACTGGGAAAAATAAGATTCACAACATAGTTTTAAAATTTTAATTCTAGTAGCCTACAATCAAATTAGATTGTTTTACTGGTACTGAATTTGTACACAGTTACAATGCAAACCTCAGCAAGGCAGTTGCAGCTAAAAAGTTACCTGTAACTATCCTGTACAGACAGATATTTTAAAGACATTTAATCAGGACTGGCCATATATAGGGACAAGACTTTTTTGAAAGTATAACTGAGATCTCACTTTTATTGACTGTATTGTGAAAGATAAGTAGTTGAAGAATCCCTGACACACTTCACTTATGCAATACTAAAATATTCTTATGTATATGTTATAGGTTTCATTTACATACTGTTTTAAGGTTAGATGCCTAAACAATTTTGTTTTATAATGAGTTTTGTGCGAGTATGTACTGAAATGATTTGAGATTTGTAATTGCCTTGACCTTTGACCTTTGACTGCTTGTTAGATGCTGCACTGCAGAGCATTATCACTGAGACAGCTTGAAGGTTTGAACTTTCAACTTTCAGTCAAATAAAATACACAAAAATAGATACTACACTTGACTCACTATTCAGCACTTAGTCCAGCAACTAAGGGTTGCATGTTCTGATACGAAACTAGATATTAACAGAATTGTTCAAGGCAAACAGTATTCACTGTGTACTCACAAGTGTTTCACTGATGGTTGTAAAATACAACTATACCGGTATGAGTACAGACTCTTAGCACTGGCGCATCCTGTTTAAATTTGCATGTGCAATCATGAATATATACTTTGTATGTATATATGTATAATTTTTTATGCACAAACATAAATGCATATATAATTATTGATTATTAAAGTAATAAAAATGAAATGTTTCTTGTTTACCTATTTTAATTAAATGCATATATACGCACATACACACACATAAATAATATATATTTATTTAAATATGTTATGATTTTAATAAACATGCAAAGCCTAGCCATCGCTTATAATTATAATACATATAGCCTGCAGATGTTTAATGAATCTTGAAAATTGATTTTAAAAACAGAAAAAAATTTGTGGCCCTCGGCCCAAGCTGAAACTTGCAGACTGGCCCTCGGCCTGAAAAGGTTGGACACCCCTGGTCTATATACTAGATGTTACTGTTTATATATTAGATGTTACTGTCTATATACTAGATTTTACCGTCTATATATTTGATGTGACTGTCTATATATTAGATGTTACTGTCTATATATTAGATGTTACTGTCTATATATTAGATGTTACTGTCTATATATTAGATGTTACTGTCTATATATTAGATGTTACTGTCTATATATTAGATGTTACTGTCTATATATTAGATGTTACTGTCTATATATTAGATGTTACTGTCTATATATTAGATGTTACTGTCTATATATTAGATGTTACTGTCTATATTAGATATTGGTCACCTTTGGTCACCTTTCACCGCCGTGGTCCTGCGCGGGTGGCGGGTATATATTAGATGCTGCTGTCTATATATTAGATGCTGCTGTCTATATATTAGATGTTGTTGTCTATATATTAGATTTTACTGTCTATTAGATGCTGCTATCTATGAATTTCTCTTCTCGCACCACATCCCTCGATGTTCAGAGAAATCTTGAGGCGAATGTAGAGAAGAGAACTAAAGACAACTTTGGGCCTCCCCTGGGCAAGAAACTGTTGGTATTTATTGATGACATGAACATGCCACAGGTGGGTGTCACAACTCCTCGGGGTAACTTTTTCTCAATCTCGGCCTCTATGTGGGTATGTATTTGTCATAAAGATATGTTTTTTTCTTGTTCATCAAATTTATATTGCTCTACAGTCTGATGGTGATATATAATGTATATGGTAATAAATGTACAGTCTGGTATACACTTTTTCATTTTATATAGATTCTACTAATAATGCTAATACATAAATACAGTGTTGTTCTACAGTGTTGTTTCACTAAGTCTTTGCTGAAATGCTGTTGCGGTACATTGTAGATGGATATATACGGGACACAGCAGCCTATCGCACTGCTCAAACTTCTGCTGGAGAAGCGTGGTTGTTATGACAGAGGAAAGGAACTGAACTGGAAGAATATGAAGGACTTGTGTTTCATAGCTGCGATGGGATTGGCTGGTGGTGGGAGAAATGACGTTGACCCACGTTTTATCTCTCTCTTTAGTACATTCAACCTGACCTTCCCGTCCAACTCCACCCTCTACCACATCTACAGCAGCATACTCTCCGGCCACTGCGCCTCCTTCTCTGAGGAGATCAGGAATGTTGTGAGACCCGTCACCAGGATGACGATGACTTTGTACGCGTGAGTGTCTGCCTCCTCTCTGGCAGCATATCTGCCTCCTTTCTAGCAGCATGTCAGATGTCTACAGTTGTAGTTACTAGTATATTATTCTTATACGTCTTCATAGGTAGTAAGATATACAATAATACTTGTACTTATTATTGTAAAGAAAACTGCACTTTAAAGTCTATTGACTTAAAAATTTTCCCCTGAAATATCTCTCCACTCAATAAGTGTGTTTAAAGTAGGCAGTGCATGCCTTCTAATATCCATGGAGATGCTTTATTGTTTTAAATCTCAAATTTTCCACAACCTTCCAAGTATGTGGAGAAGGTGATGCTTTATGCCATTAGTAAATAAGTCAATTTTATCCTATGAGCAATTGTTTTTTATTGTACAGAGCCATTGTGAAGGAAATGCCACCCACACCCTCCAGATTCCACTACATATTCAACCTGAGAGACCTGTCCCGGGTATATGCGGGGCTGTGCCAGAGTACACCCGATGTCTACAAGAATGTTGGTGAATTCCTGAGGCTATGGAGAAATGAGTGTTTGAGGGTGTTTCACGACAGACTAATCAGTGTGGGAGACCAGGAGAATGTCAAGGTTGGTATATTCTATAGTGTCTCGCACACCATGTGATGGCTTGCTGCAGATCTACAGATACTAATTGTTTTGGCTAGCTCAGACAAAATCTTATCACGTTTATAGTATTTTTTTAAATTAATTCCAGATATACAACTTGGCTCTCATGTTGCTTTATATAGTAAATAATGTTGTTTTTTCTAGATGAATTTAAAATAATTATTGTTTTATTGTGTTGTAACTGGTAAAGGAGGCTTTAAATGTCTGAATGCCTTGACAATTACTTTTTGCTTTCTATGCATGAGATACCAACATGTTACAGTTTCACTAATAGGCTAGCTGGCTTGTAATGGTAGGATGTAGTGTGCAACAATTCTAGCATATTATCTCTCTAACAGCTGCAGTTTTTTTGTCAATGGTGAATGTATCTCTCAGCACTGATGTTTTCATGTATGTTCTTTAGATTTACATTCAGAATTTAATGGAGACGAACTTTGCCAACTTCACTGTCGCGGTATGCAAGGACCCAATACTATTTGGAGATTACCGGACTGCTATGGATGAGTCCGAGCCCAGAGTGTATGAGGATATCATAGACTATGACAGTGCCAAAGCTCTGTTTATTGAGGTGAGGGTATACAGTTCCTCTTATCGCGATGTATCAGCATGCAACATTCTACTACTGATATGTTTTCTTACCCTAGCAATGTCTCACAGGTACATTAGAGGCTCATGCATTTAATTTATTGCCTGATTTTATTATCCATAGACTCCTTATACTTCAGAAAATTCCAATCTGTTTGACATACCTGTATGCTGACTAAACTTTGGAGTAATGTTCTCTTGTCCATGTCTATTTATAGATTCTGGATGAGTACACAGAACAGTACGCTGCTACTAAACTGGTCATGTTTGAAGATGCATTGGAGCATCTAACTCGAATACACAGGATACTGCGCATGGAACAGGGGCATGCTCTGCTTGTGGGACTAGGGGGAGGCGGCAAGCAGTCTCTTACTCAGGTATTTTGTAGACTGAGATTTCCCACCAGGAGCTATAAAGATACGGGCATATGTTGCCCTCTCTCCTAGGGTCTGTTACTTGTATCTCAGATTGGATAGCTTATGTAGATGTTTACTCACAGAGAGGTGGGGTGATTCTTTTAACACTTGTAGTATTGTTGTAGCTTGCGGCCTACACTGCAGGCTGCAGTATATTCACCATCTCCCTCTCGAGGGGATACAATGAACATAGTCTGAGAGAGGAGCTCAAAACTCTCTACAACAAACTGGGCAATGAGAGACAGGAAATCGTCTTCTTGTTTACCGACCAGCACGTCGTGGAGGAGGGATTTCTAGAGCTTATCAACAACATGCTCACTTCTGGTACTGTTGTGTTTCTCTCTGTAGATCTGGCGTGTTTGTAGTCTGTGTACATTTAAAATCTTAGAGGATTTTGAATTTTTTAATTTAAACAACTCAGTTGTTTGAAGCAGTAATATAGAAAGAGGCCACTATTGTCAAAAGTCTATTTTTTAATCTATTTAAAACAAATACTTTTCCAGTAATAAATATATGAAAGGCTATATTTTGTATTGTAAATAGTTTTAGGTTTTTGGTCTGCAGGCTTTCCTGATATCCAAGGAATCAAGTCTACTAATAGACATGATAGTGTATGACTTATTACCATAAATGTGTACATACAACTAACTCTGTAAATTTCCTTGGATATGCCACCTTGACGGTGGTATGACTTCCCATCTCTAACCCACTCTAACTCAATTCTGTAATATAATCTCCCATATCTAACCCACTCCAACCCAACTGTAGGTATGGTGCCGGCTCTATACACAGACGATGAAAAGGAGGCAATCATCTCATCTGTTAGAGACGAGGCTTTCAATGCCGGCTGGAGTCTGGCCAAGGATGAACTCTGGCAGTACTTTGTAAGGAAATGCTCCAGTCAGCTGCATATAGTCCTGTGCATGTCACCCGTAGGTGATACTTTAAGGAATAGATGCAGGAACTTTCCTGGACTAGTCAATAACACTAGCATAGGTACGTACTGTGCCCTACTGCTCATGGGCTTGCTGTTACCTTGCTTATTACTTGTACTTCGGTGAAGAACCTAATCGTGTGTTCATTTTTTTCTTTAAATTTTCACATTTGAACAATTTAAAGTTGGAACTGTTTTTTCAAGTTAGTGTAGTTTAACTAACAACTCACACAAGTTTATAGTCACTATTCCCGTGAGAACCCCTGTTGGAAAGGGTTAATTTTAAAATCGGGTTAAGGACTTTTTTATATGTAATACAGAAGAAATTATGACTTAATGCTCTTCCTAACATCACCAATGGCCTTTACTAGGAATTGAACCCATGACCTCAGTGTTTACTAGGCAGTGCTCTAACCACCAGACCAGGGTTACTCCGTAGTGTAGTTTGAGAAAAGCTTATAAATATATAATTGGGTTATTTTACTTAATTTAGTACACACTGGATTTCTCCAGTTTTTAGCTATTTTTTACAATTTAGCTGCTAATGAACATTGGTTTTTGCCCAAAACTAATAAAATATCAATAAATAAACCTAAATAATCAAGGTTCTTTTTAATTTTGCTTGATTTATCATGTTTTTCCCTAATTATTCAGCTACTTTCAATTGCGGACCGTTATGGTTTTTTCGTAACGGTCCACAATCGAAAGTAGCTAAATAAATAGGAAAAAACATGGGAAATCAAGCAAAATCAAGAAGAACCTTGATTATTTAGGTGTATTTATTAATATTTCATTAGTTTTGGGCAAAAATCAATGTTCATTAACGGCTAAATTGTAAAAGATAGCTAAAAGCTGGAGATTTCCAGTGTGTACTAAATTAGGTAAAATGACCCAATTTACATATTTTGAACCCGGCTTCATTCTCAAATTACACAGCTTTAGGTTCAAACTTTCCGAGTCTAAAAGTTTATAAATTTCTCTTTCTTCTACAGACTGGTTCTTCCCATGGCCACAGCAGGCTCTGGAGGCCGTAGCAGCCGTGTTCATCTCTGAAGACAATCCTCTAATTCAGGAGACTCACAGACCAGCTGTAATCTCCCACGTGGTAGATGTACATCTCTCGGTTGGAGAATACAGTTCTCTCTTTCTCAGCAAGTGGCGTCGCATCAACTACTCAACTCCTAAGAACTTTCTAGACTTTATAAATTGCTATTTGCATCTCCTTGACACTAAAGACAAGTTTAATCAGAGTCAGGTATGTATGGAGGGTTTATTATTTATTAGTTGTGTTCTCTCTGTTCTGCCTTTATGGAATGATAACTCCAATATTGTTGTAGTGAAATCTAGAACAGATTTGTATTTAAGATTTTGCAGACAGGCTTCCTACAGTGCACTCAGTGCAAGTTTAGAAACTCAGGCATTTGGCAATAGCTGGTGCTAGTGAACTGGTTTCGATATTGCAAATAGTATTGACGGTGTCAACCAGGTGCCATGTTAGTTTAATAACGAAGTAAAGCGAGACATCAATGAAAATCTAATAACTAACCACAGCCTAGTTGACTATAGTTGTGTTGATAGTATAATTGCATGTAACTGGTATTTACTACATATAGCTATAGAGTATAGACAGTAGGCATGTATTCATCAAGTTGTCCCTCCTCCACTCCAGTGTGACCGTCTCAGTGGAGGAATGGCTAAGCTAGCCGAAGCTTCCATTCAATTGGCAGAACTTAACGAGAAGCTAGTTGTACAGAAGTCAGCAGTGGCTGAGAAGTCAGCGAGTTGTGATGCCTTGCTGCAGACAATAGCTGACGGCACCACCAAGGCCAAAGAGAAAAAGGTTTGGGCATTCGTATGCACAATCTTAGTTGAATAAATGTTGTTCTATGGGCACCCTAACAGTAATTGAGTTCTGAATTCAATCTGACTAAGCAATCACCATTAGTTTTAAGCTAGTTCATTTTAACAAAGCAGTAGCAGTTATCTTTTAAGATATACTTGGTTTTAATATTTTGCTGATATTTGAATTTTTTCAACCGATTGAATGGGGGTTTGCTTGAGTTGTTAGACTGTGAGGAACCTTCAGAATAACTCCAGTGTAATAACAATTGGTTACTCATTTCAAAAATATGTAACTTGTAGCCAAATTTGTCAATCACTAGTATTATCGCTGTTACAGGACATAGCTGTACAGAAGGGTAAAGAGATTGAGGAGCAGAGCAAGGTCATTGAAGTGGAGAAAAAGGACGCTGAAGAGGCGCTGAATGAGGCCATGCCGGCTCTAGAAGCTGCCCGGTTAGCCTTAGAGGACCTGGACAAGACAGACGTCTCTGAAATCCGGTGAGCTACTGACCACAGGCTAACACATGCTGCTAGTCTTCATGTACCACAGGCTAACACATGCTGTTAGTACTATGTACCACAGGCTAACACATGCTGCTATATTATTCATGTGCAGTCACTGACATTTTTTAATTGTTAATTTTGATAAGGAAAGAAATCCCTGTACTAGCAGTTTATCATTTGCTTGTCTGGCAACTAAATGTGGTCACTTATTTCAATCTGACTACTTATGATTTTTTTCTTATAAAAGTTCATATACTGTATTTATTAGTGTTTAACATTTTTTGAAATTGGCCTTGGATTCAGTGTATTTTTAAAGTTTTCTTACAAGCATTTGCTCACTATATATTATCAAGTTCTATATAAAGGGTTCTTTATCTTGGTCTAATTTATGAATATATTACATGTATATAGCATATATATTTAGTATTATAAATATATAGTATTGTATCTAATATTATACGTATATAGTGTAAGTATACAGTTAATATCAAAGACCTGTTTAGCACCAGCTGTTGATACTACTAGTTATGCTGTATTTCCTTAGGTCTTTTGCTAAACCACCAAAGTCAGTGCAGATAGTCTGCGAGTGTATTGTCGTATTCAGAGGCATCAAGGAGGTCTCTTGGAAGTCAGCCAAGGGAATGATGTCTGAACCTAACTTCCTAAGATCTCTAACTACTATGGACGTTGATAACATTACTCAGAAACAGGTCAATGCAGTTCGAAGTAAGACTTTCTATATAATAAATAGCAGGATAGATAGATAAATTGTATAGCTAAGTTGCAATGGTGAATCTGTTAGTTTTACATAAAGCATCCGGAGAGAAAGCGAGCTAATTTTATGGTATTTAGAATTAAAACATGTCTGCTGCGAGAAAGGCGTAGGAGAAATGTTGACTACTTCAGCTCTTGGCTTAATCGTTGTAGAAAAATCAGTCAAAGTTGATTAGTTATGGCATTATCAAAACTCTTTAGAGTGTGTACATTGTACTCTAGTTGAACTCCAGGGTCCAGCATAACGGAATGCACGCCGCTAAATCTTGTTGTAGAGTCACTGTTTTGTTTGCAGCTCTGATGAACGAGGGATCTTTGAACCTGGATGAAATGAAAGCCATCAGTCGAGCTGGCTATGGTCTGCTCAAGTTTGTCGATGCTGTCATGCAGTACTGTGCAGTTGCTAAGGAGGTGAAGCCCAAACGAGAAAAGGTAAAATATGCCAGGGAGTCCTAATATATGTATATATATTTCTTGATTAAATACCGGTTTAGTTTTATAATGTTATTGTAGACTTAAACTTTGAGAAAATATTGTTATGATGTAAAACTGTGTTGTGTAGGTGGCCAGGTTAGAAAAGATGTTTGCCATGGCTAAAAGGGATTTAGAGAAGCTGAACAGGGAGGTGCAGAATCTGGAGGAGCAGCTCAAAGCCCTGGCTAAGCAGTACGAAGAGGCGATGTCGGAGAGGATGGCTCTGCAGGCGGAGGCGGAGTTGATGGAGAGGCGGGCCATCGCAGCTGACAAACTGATTGGCGGGCTGAGCTCAGAGAACGTGCGGTGGATGAGTGAGCTGGAGGACTTGAAGAGGAAACGGGTTCAGCTGATAGGAGACTGTCTAATAGCTGCCAGCTTCCTGTGCTATATCGGAGCTTTTAGCTGGGACTTCAGGTACCGTCTCTGTGTATGTGTGGAGAACAGAGGCTAGTTCTGCTAGCAGTTCTGTTGAGTATTGTATAAAGGGATTATATATATAATTAGTTCACCTATCTTTGAGGTATGGCATAATAGAAAATATAATACACATTAGGATTTCCTGTGTTGCAGAGATATGATGGTGTACAATGACTGGATAGGAAATGTAACCAAGCTGAATATCCCACTCAGCAATCCATTGAAGCTTGAAGACCTGCTGACCAATGACGTGGAAGTTAGTAAATGGACGTCTGAAGGGCTGCCTCCTGACGAACTCTCTATACAGAATGGTATCCTTACGACTCAGTGCAGCAGATCTCCTCTGTGTATAGACCCACAGCAGCAAGCTCTTAACTGGATCCGGAAGAAGGAGGAAAAGAATAATCTTAAGGTTAGTCAGTTAGTTGGTTAATTAGCTAGTTAGTTAGTTAGTTAGTTAGTTATTTAGTTAGTTAGTTATTTAGTCAGTCAGTCAGTCAGTCAGTCAGTTAGTTAGTTAGTTTTAATGATTTCACACCTCTCCTCACTGTTTTTAAAAATTATTTATTACACCACCTTTGTGAGCTTCCTTTTATTCAAATTAAATTCTCTCTTATTATTATTCTGTGCCATTCTGTTATTTTAGATGCATTTCTCTTGTTACTCTGTCATTTCTCAACCTAGTTGGGTTAATGTCTTGCTCTGTTGTTCCACAGGTGGCCACTTTTAATGATCCAGATTTCCTGAAGCAACTGGAGTTGGCTATCAAATATGGTTTCCCCTTTCTGTTTAAAGACGTAGATGAGTACTTGGATCCTGTTATTGAGAATGTTGTGGAGAAGAACATTAAAGGTAAGTTCTAGGGATTTTATACAGTAAACTTTGTACCATGAGTTTTGGGAGTTTTCACTTCATCTTTATAAACTTTCAGAGTTAAGGAATTGCATGAATTGTTACATATCTCATCATCCGTAAAAATTTTAAACTGTTTCGTAAAACTTTCAAAACTGCTTTAAACAACTCATATTTTAAAGTGATTTTTTCTTCTCCCAGACTATATTTACACATTGTGTTCAGACAGAATAAACTAAATTACTGACTATTACGATCAGTGCTGCTGGTACATGTAATGCTGATCTGTGCGACTCTTCATCCAGGTTCTCAAGGTCGTCAGTTTGTCTTGCTCGGTGATAAGGAAGTAGACTATGATCCTAACTTCCGAATGTATCTTGTGACGAAACTATCTAATCCAAAGTTCACTCCAACTCATTTCATCAAGTCTACCATCATCAACTACACAGTCACTCTCAAGGTTTCCATCATGCTTACCTCTACACCTTGTCTTCTATCTTCAGTTTCTATAAAATATCTACTCTGACATAACCGCTAGATGCAGCGCAAAATTCATATCACTTTCACTAGTAATGCCACTGCTACTACTATTATCATTACCACTCACTACCATCACTACTAGCGCTGTTGATCATGGTACTACTATTGCTCATGCTCCCACTTCTACCATTATTTCTACTATTTATTAAATTTTCACTACCAATGCTACTGCAAGTACAACATTCATGCCATGGTTACTTGTATTGTCTATAATAACCACCATTACCCTTTACTAATATGTAACTTACTATCACTACTGTGCTAGTTACACTTCTCGGTAACCACTGCATGCTCACAGATCCTGTTTATATCTAAGGGACTCGAGGATCAGCTTCTGTCAGTCATAGTGGGGTTTGAAAGGAAGGACGTCGAGGAGCAGAGGGAGAAGCTGATACAGGAGACGAGCAACAACAAGAAGTTGCTGAAAGATTTGGAGGATGCTTTGCTGAGGGAGCTGGCCACGTCCACTGGCAACATGCTGGATAATGTAGACCTCATACAGACCCTGGAGGATACCAAGACTAAGGCTTCAGAGGTGTGTCAGTTGATTAGATCATCTCTAAAGTAAAAAGCTGTTATTGTTTTTTGCTGCATACTCTTATTTCAGACAGTGAAATGTAGTAAAATGCACATGTGTTTAGTTTTATAAAAGCATGACATTCGTTTCCTGCTGTTTCAGAGTTTTCAAGTTTATTAGTGAAGCAAAGAGATTCAGTGTTGCTATGTCATTCTCTTCTTAGTAAATTTGTATCTTGCTAATTTTTCTTCCCTGTGAAATATTTTTTTTAAATAAAAATAATTTTTATTATTTATTTTCTTTTTTATATTGCTTAGTATTCTATTACTTTTACCTGGTGCCTGTTAGTTATCTCTCATTTTATATCACTTAGTACTCTACTACTTTTATCTGGTGCCTGTAGGTTTCAGAGAAATTAGCCTTAGGAGCCATCACTGCCCGAGACATAGATCAGCTGCGGGACGGCTACCGTCCTGCCGCAAAGAGAGGAGCCATCTTGTTCTTTGTGCTGTCGGACTTGGCCTCCATAAACAGCATGTACCAGTACTCACTGGCCACTTACCTGGAGGTGTTTGAGCTTTCTCTACGCAGGAGCCAACCTCACTCCTACCTGCCAAAGCGTCTCGGCTTCATCAAAGACACACTCACCTTCAATGTGTATAACTACGGGTGTACAGGTAATGCTGTCTCTACTCTCAGAACTTATTGTTTTTGCTAATGTTTGATGGTTTTTGTGAATGTATATATGCGTTTGGTGTGTTATCAGTATTGTGAACTAAAAATATAATGATTAGCTAATCGGCATTTGTTTGAATCAATATGAATGCAATCTCTTTCTTTTTTATATATATACCAATTATTGAGAAATCCTACGATAGGTTGTATTGCTTGAATTTTATAGGCATATTTGAAAAGCATAAGCTCCTTTTTTCTCTACAAATTGCTGTAAAAGTTCAACAGAATGCTGGAGAGATCAAGCAGGCTGACATTGATTTCTTTATCAAGGTATAATATAGACATGGATTGTATTGTAATATAATATGTAATAATGTAGTGTAATGATTCAACGCTGCCAATAATCTTTAATGGATATATGTATGTTTGTATAGCAACCGCCAGTTTCTATGCATCACTTTAGGGAGACTTAGCATTGGCCACGCCTCTTGGGAAGCCATATGATTGGCTGAGTGATAAATCCTGGTTAGACTGTGTGAAGCTGTCCTCTATAGAGGGGTTTGAGAAGCTCCTGGACTCTATTGCTGAACACACCCTGTTGTGGAAGGCTTGGATATTGCATGATAGACCAGAAGAACTCGAGTATCCCCCACCATATGGCAGTGCGGGCTCTCCCCTTACCCCCTTTCAGAAACTGATGCTTCTGAGGTTGGTTATATTTAATAAACTGACTGCAAATTTATTTAGCACAGCAACGTCATGCAATATTTTATTATTTTCAGTTCACTGCTTGTCTCTCGTTCAACACTTCATATTCTCACTCTACTACATGCTAATGTAAACACTTCTTTATATTCAATAAGAGAGGACAACTCTAGTATAACACTGCAGCTCAGTTGTTCAGCTATACACAACTTTTATATCCACAGTCCTTCCAGCTTCTCATATCTACATATCTTAGCTTTCATCAATTATTGAAATTTTCTTCCATGGCTTTTGCTATCAGACAAAACTAAATTTACAAGAGACTTCATTTGGCATGTTGAAAACTTTTATGTTAAAATATATTCAATCATTAAAACTTAGGCTACAGTATATGAAAACAGTGAATGCATTTGGTTTATTTGTATTTTGTTGTCTATGATTTTTCTATCTAAGTCAACACCTCTTTCAGTTACAGGGGTTAAGACAACTTGCAGTTTCCTGAGTTGAATATTTATTATTTATTTCTTACGAAGCATTTTGTAGACAACTCCCAACTCTTGGGGAATTCCCAGCTGCTCTTCTTATAAATGGATATTGCAAATAATTGAATTTATTCTTTTAGCTTTCATTGTGCTTGTAGTACTTACTTGCCTGGGAACAGCTCACACTTACCTCACCATTATTGGATGAATTCCAATCTTCCCCAAGTCTTTTTTTATAGTTTTTCACTTGATAGTATTTAATGTAAATTTGTACTGCAAAGCGTTTGATGAAAAGTATTTGCCATATCTATTGCAGATGTTTCAGAGTGGATAGAATATACAGAGCTATAAGTATCTACGTCACTGACGTGATGGGAGAGAAGTTTGTGACTCCGCCCATTGTCAGCTTTGAGAGTATATATGAGCACAGCACCCCCTTCTCTCCCATAGTCTTCATCCTCTCCCCTGGATCCCACCCGGCAGCAGATCTTGTCAAACTCGCTGACAAACTAGACTTTGGGCACCACAAAGTTAAATTCTTGTCTATGGGTCAAGGTCAAGATCAGGTGACCTCTCCACAGCACATCTTGTCAGCTTAGTTAGCATTCTTTAGCCAATTGGATGCCAGTTTGAATTGTCTCTCAAAATTATTTGTAGCATACAATATGTTGCAGCCATCAGTATTAATAACTATAATATGAGTAATAATAAAGAAGAAAGCATGCTATTGACAGTAATAATATAACATTAGGCAAGTTATACACTTTTTTCGTAATGTTTGTCAATGAACGCCATTTTCTACTGTCCTGTCTCAGGTGGCCATGAACCTTCTAGAAACAGCCATACACCGAGGCCAGTGGCTTATGCTGCAGAACTGTCACCTGCTGGTCCAGTGGTTGCAGCAGCTGGAGAAGGTTCTAGAGAAACTCTCTAAACCTCACCCTGATTTCAGGCTCTGGCTCACTACTGAACCCACCTCAAAGTTTCCAATAGGCATTTTACAGAGAGCTTATAAGGTTGGCTTTCTATTCTGGTGCCAAAACATTCTCACTGTATGTTTTTGTATTCTGGACAGCTTGTCTTTTAGTCCAGCTTACTTTTCATCAAGAAAATTATTTCTGTGCAATCTGACAGCAATTCCTACCTAAAAATCTAAACTTGAGCTCATGGGTTATAAACAAAGCTTTATGTTCAGTATCTGTACTCAGTATATACACATTGCTTATAACTGACTTTTGACCTCTGCAGGTTGTCACTGAACCTCCTAATGGTTTGAAGTTGAACCTGAGAAGTACGTTCATAAAAATACCATCCGTAGCCTACGTGGACTGTACACACCATGCCTTTCCCTCCCTTGTGTTCGTGCTGGCGTTCTTCCACTCAGTGCTGCAGGAGAGGAGAAAGTTCGGTAAAATTGGCTGGAACGTGTCGTATGACTTCAACGAATCGGATTTCTCTGTCTGTCTCGTGATTTTACAAACTTACATGAATAAAGCTGATAGTCTGGGAGACGGAAAGATTCCTTGGCCCAGTCTGAAATACCTGATTGGAGAGGTTAGCATCTGTTAGAGTAACACATGCAGTTACACCATGAGGACTTGTCTGAAAACTATATGTTCATAATATGATAATATGTTGTTTTTATTCTACTTATACCGTGAATAGGTGAGATCTGTTTAAAAGGGAGTAAGATAATTTTTTCCACTTTCTTGTTCACCATGAAGAAAACACATAGCATTGATAGTAAAGCATTTTGTTCGTTTGGCAAGGTCATAAATGCAAAAGAGGGTGTTGGGTGTTGAATTGTGACTTTTTTCTCTGCTAATCAATAATGAAACATATTGTTATTTCTCCAAGCAGAAACTTTACAACGGGTGTGTCTCACTGCAGGTTATGTACGGAGGTCGGGCTATTGACAGCTTTGATAGGCGTATTCTGAATACCTATGTAGATGAGTATTTTGGAGACTTCCTGTTTGACTCCTTCCAGCCATTCTTCTTCTACCAAGATGATAAAGTTGAGTATCATGTCCCGGAGCACCACACACACAAGCAGGCCTACACTGGTATGATTCTCAAAGCACTTACAGATGATGTTTAGTTTTTCAGAAATGAGTATTTTCACTACCAGGTTTATGTGTTATCACACCAAACAATATTTTGCCGTCAATTCTTTTTAACACATTGCCTTTCGGTAAATGTTGTTTACTGGATATCATAGTGATTTTCTATTTTTATAATTCTGTTTTAGCGGGGAGATCCCTCAGTGTATTAAATTGACTATATCACAGGTTGAATATTGTATATATGTTGTAGACTATGTAGAGGAACTACCCCTAACAAACTCACCAGAAGTGTTAGGACTTCACTCTAACGCTGAGATAGGGTACTATACTAGTGCAGCTCAAGACATCTGGTCACACCTTGTAGAGCTTCAACCTCAGACAGGTTTGCAACAGTTAAAATCATTTATGGTGCCAATGTATATTCTTTGTGTTCAATTTTAAAATAGGAGAGCATCACGGTATGGTAAGACAACTTCACAACTACACCGAGATAGTTCTAATTTATTCTGGTCGCAGAAGTACCGTTTCTCGTGTTTCAAGAGCTCGAGATTTGTTGAACAGGTGCAGACAACTCCGGAATCAGTCGGGAGGATGTCATAGATGAAATAGCTGTCGGCATTCTTAAAAAGGTGCCATCCGTATTTGACCTTGACACCATTAAAAAGAACTATACCGGTGGGATAACTCCCACCACAGTTGTGTTACTTCAAGAGCTGGAGAGATATAATAGATTGACTAAGAAGATTAGCAGTTCTCTCCTCCTTCTTAGAAAGGTATTGTAACTCTTACATGTTGCGTTTGTGGGTTTCATTGCCCCTGTGATAAGTATATGCCAGTCTGTACACTAATGGTACCTGTGTTCACACTCTCCTGTATTAGCTGTGTGAATGTCATGCGATACTTGTGTACTGCAGGCACTGGCTGGTGAAGTAGGTATGAGCAGTGACTTAGACGACATCTCTAGGAGTCTGTACAATGGTGCGCTGCCTCTGGTGTGGCAGAAACTCGCACCGGCCACTCTCAAGTCTCTGGGGAACTGGATGAAGCATTTCACTCAGAGATATGAGCAGTATAACATCTGGGTAAGCATACCGTCTCTACGGGCTGATCGTATTTAGAGTCTGCACTTTCAATTCAGCTCAGTGGTTAAGCTGTGTGTAGCAGCAGGTAAGAATGGCTTGCAATGAAAGTCTGTACTAACTACTATTAGTTTTATAATACTGTGGACTCTATAGCAGACCGGAAACGTCATCGACAAGCAATCAGAAATCTCGAAATGATTCAAAATATGTTTGCACAAAATTTATTGTAAAACAAAGTTGTTTGAGCATACAACTTTCTAGCAGTTTGTAGATGATAGCTAAGATGTGTTTGAATATTTTATTAGTGCATAAATAAAGCTTTTCAGAGGTTCTTTATTCCAAATAGTGTGACTCATTGTTGACAGAATGCTGTTAGTTTTAACAGCATATACATTGGTTCAGGTGGAAAAAGCTGAGCCAAAGATGATGTGGTTGTCTGGTTTGCACATCCCCGAGTCTTACCTAACTGCTCTGGTACAAGCCACTTGTCGTAAGCATGGCTGGCCCCTTGACAAGTCCACTCTCTACACCACTGTCACTAATTATGATGGAGCCGATGATGTTCATGAACATTCTACACATGGTAACTTGTTGACTCGTGTTTTATAACATATGTTCTGCTTACACTTTACTGTTTAATCAGTATATATGAGTTTAGCAAACATAATTTTTTACATATTAACCCTTTCATGCATGGATTTTGTTATCAGTCACTTGGCACTATATATATATATATATATATATATATATGTGCTGTTCACACATTACATTGATGTTGCGCATGGAATAGTATAGAAAATAATGTTTAACAATCATTGCATCATTGACTATAATGGTCTTGAAAATGTTTACAGGCTGCTTTGTTGAGGGATTGTATTTAGAAGGAGGTAGCTGGGATAAGGCCAGGGGTTGTATCACCTACCAGAAGCCCAAGGAGCTCACCTGTCCTCTACCAGTAATCAAAGTCATACCTATTGAAGCCCACCGTCTCAAGCTGCAGGTAGATTCACATAGCAACTCATGTGGGCCTACATCTCTAGCGACATTGTGCAATAATGTTCAGTTTTCAACATCAAATAAGGTTACTAGAAGTAAATATTTTTAGTCATGTGTGATTAGCAGCTGTATATTGGAATGGAGTTAGTTAAGTATTGTTGTAATCTAAATATATTTTTAGACCAATGAGCTCGTAACTCTGATTTAAAACCATTTCCTCTTTCCAAAGACGTTATATCGTAAAATATTTTTGATTGTATATGCAACTGACCTGCATGAATTACCACAAATGTTCTTGCAATAGTAATCTAATTGACTGAGTTGTTGCAGTTTTTATTTTTACCTGCTGCCCACTTGAGATGAAATATATGTCTCACTCCATGGCAATGTATTGCCTAGAGCAGGTTACTCATGCTACTAGTTTTTACCTAGCACTGGTTTTGCATTTGAAGTTTTGATTTGTGTGGCAGGACCTTTTAGCGTTCATTACCATCTCAATATAATTGCTACAACTGCTCTCCGAATATTGAAAACTTACTAGTGCTAGTATTTTAATGGTTGACTTTTTCACACTATATGACTCATTTCATTATAGTTTATATTTAATCACTGCATTATTCTAGAATACATTCCGTACTCCTGTATACGTCACCTCAGAGAGACGCAATGCTATGGGAGTTGGTCTGGTGTTTGAAGCTGACTTGTTTACATCAGAGCATATTAGTCACTGGGTGCTCCAAGGTGTCGCCCTCCTTCTCAACACAGATTAGCTCTCAGTCTATCTCTCAAATCTACCATTTCATCTCATGAATTTTTTTTTCTTTGGATGGTAACAATAATTTAATTGTATTGTCAGAATATTTATTTATTGCGTATTTGTATAAGTTATCTTTCATTATTATCAGTTTATTGGTTGTTATATTTTTGCTGATTGTTATCTCACCAATAAAGTTGTTACTAGAAACTAATCCAAGCATCTCCTACATTAGTAAAGTATGCAGAGCTGAATTGGACAAGAGTTATCTGCCCAAACTCCCTGTAAAGCAATTTGACACTTGGTGTTGCAAATTAACAATCTGAGATGCCAAAGTGTGTACTTTTATTCTTATGCAAAGTTATATATTTTTTTGTAAATTAGTATTTCCTGAAGTGCAAAATTTGGCTGTATCTCATCAACAGAATGTGAAAATAGTACTTCACCTGTTAGAGTTAATATGACTTTAAAAAGTCTTCTCACGTATTCCATTTAGAGCTGGGAAAAACTTGAATATTATGTTTTTATGATAATTTTATTTAGTAAAACGTTTTAGCAAAAAAACTAAATGCCACATTTCGTATACAGAAAAAAAAACTAACAAGAAGTTTAAACAATAAACAAACTGCTTCCTCTTTTTATAGAAGGAGGAGAGGCAGTCATTAATTAAAAGGGAGGAAACCATAGTAATATACACACATAATATATAGTGTAGATACACTATGTCTATAATGTACAACCTGCTCTGACTGGTCATAACAGAGTCATTACAGTGTCTGTATGATCATTGATCTCTGTGATGTCATTCAACACTTCATATTCTCGCTCTATTACATGCTATTGTACGCAGTACTTTATATTCAATAAGAGAGGACAACTCTAGTATAACACTGCAGCTCAGCAATTGTTCAGCTATATTCACTTTATATTCACAGTCCTTCCAGCTTCTCATATCTACATATCTTAGCTTTCACATTTCCTCCAATTAATGGGGCTTCCTAAAAATATACAGCAAACCTGTAACTACATTTATAATTGATATAGTGTCATAGTTATCTATATGAAGATTAGTGATAAGTAAATGAAACTTCGCAATACTTTTGGCTATAATTACACATACCACCTGGATTAAATATTGAAAAACATCACTTTACTCTCAGCAAGCTTATTCTAATACAAACTTATTATAGCCAGTCATCTGTGCAACATGCAAAGAATAAACGACAGAACAATTTATATAAAGATGAGAGAATTACCTTGTTCACTGTGTAGGAGCTGGACATTTTAGTTTCAAGTTTGTGAATTTTATCAGATATTGTTGATTGAGCTTTTGTGTTGATTTGAGGGCAGCTTTTCACTGTCTGAAACAAAGGTTAATATTTTAGTTTTATGAAACTGAAAACAAGCTTTGTTTCATATGCTTAGATATAGTTTAGCAGTAAATATTACAAAGCTATTATTGGAAGAACTGTTAATGCACATAGTATCTTTTACTTTCTTAACTATAATAAATAAATTCTATTACCTCAGTTAAAATAACTTGTTGTAGTTTCCTGAGTTGAGTTTTTGTTATTTGCTTCTTACGAAACATTTTATAGACAACTCCCAACTCCTGGAGAATTTCCAGCTGCTCTTTCTGTAAGTGAAATATTGCAGATATAATAATTAATTACATTTTTACAATCAATAATATCATTAATAAAATTAAATGTTATGTTTGATTTCTCTGCAATAAAGTTCACTACTAAAATAAATTTGTAATCTCAAGTCATAACGTATTGCATAACATTTAACTTACTGCTGATTTATTATGAATCACTCTCTTTGCCCACATGACATCACCTTTACTAAACATAGAGAAATCGCAAATCACATACATGACTAGCTTTTGAAGTAGAAATAGTATCTTGAGTAGCAAAATATCACATCCAACTTATTCGTCTGCTGTGAAGTCTGTGACTTTATGTCACGAGGTTATGATGTCCATTGTTGAGTTTACAGTTGAAACCATTGTTGTGTATATTACCATATGAAAAATCATGTTTTTGACTATAGAATCTTTTGACATGTAATCATGTAGTTATGTGTAATTTTTAGTAATGAAAATAAGTTATAGAAATCTATAAAACAAAATACATAAATAATAAGGCAATATATTAATTTATTATTTTCTTTTGCTTCAACTTTTTGTTTATAAAGACTATTTCAGATCCTATACTACCTTTTTATCTATAAAACAGTATATGAATATATGGTAGATGTATGAAAGTAACATGAATGAAATTTATAATGTGATTAAATTATTATAATATATAAAGCTTGTGCTCCTAAATATTTTCAATGAAATGGAGTCAATATTATGTATTTATTACTTTTTTTGTTAAATATTGTTTCTGAATAATTATGCTACAAATGCCCATCACATTCTGACTAAAATACTTATATTTGGATATTCACATTATTAAGTAATGAGCCTGGTTATATATATTTAATTAACTTTTTTCCATGATGCTGTAATTTAATTTGAAGAAGTTAGGCTGTCAACAAGTATAACGTCTGCATGCAGTTTTCATTTTTATTTTATAATGATACAATTCACGTGACTTTAATCATGTAGATGACTTTTTTTCATACACAAGGAAACAACTGAACGCTAGGTTTTATTATCTCAAAGTGTTTTGCAATAATATTTATTATAAAAAAATAACAAAGAATTAAAAAAGTTAAATGCACATCATACATGGGTTACCCCCAGAAAATTTATATATATAGCAGCTTGGAACAAAATATGAGTGGCTTTAATTTGCTTGATAATTTTACTCTTATATTTGAAAAACAACACAAGTAATTTGTTTTAAAATGAGCTAATGCTACAGAGAGTGAGTGCATGTAACATTGATATGCAACTAGTTTAGAGTTACACTGGAGACTCAACCAATATTATATAATATTGGATAAGCAAAGAGAAATCAAGTTTGTGATTGCTATAACACTTATTGTTTTGGTTCAGGTAAATAAATGTACACACAGAGCAAGTGCCGTGATTAATCTAGAGTATAGCCTATGTTGAAGCTTTCTATTGTAATAAGCTGTAAAATACCTCAGCTATCAGGAGGAGTAAGGCTCACGTGATATAAAATATATATTTATTGGTTTGTAGCATCTCATTTTACGCGGTATAATAGTTATTGTGCATGGCATCTTTCATTGTGTTTGTAAAACAGAGAAATATGGAATTTTTCCATTTGGCAATCAAAATAATAGTAGGGTATATTAAAGATTAAAAAGCATGATCTATATAGGGGGCAAGTACGTCATTGTTCAGTCAAGATCAAACAATGAGGTTAATGCAGATATTCTCTTTTAGAGTTTAGTTATACTGAAATAGCACAAATGTGGTATGCAGCTTTCTTCTAGCAAATAACTTAAGTACTTTAAAATATTCATGTTAAATATATAATACTTTCATCAAATGCATTAAAGCCCAGTGCAGTGTATATGCATGTGGGACCTGAACCTTAGACTCCTAATTTTCAAGCTAATGTGCTAGCTATCACACTATGGGAGTCACTAAATATTCTCAAAGCTATACGTAACTCTGATTACTCATTCATAATAAACGTGTTATCATCCTAGACCACTGATATTTCATGTAGATGAGTGATCACAGAGTAAATTTCTCACTTCGAGAGGTTTATGACAATATAGGTTCTACCCTAGCAAATAGCTCACCTACACTTACATCACTATACAGTACACTGCTATACGTATAAAAATGTGGTTTATTTAAAGAAATGTAAATGAGCTATGACTGCTTCCCATATAATCACTGCACCTGGCTGTTCCCATATGTTAAAATCATGCAGTCTACCGTAATTGCTAAAGTTATTGCAATATTGACAATCATATCGTGAAAATATTATAGCAAACAACTTTTAGTTATGATGCTTAATTATCTTTCAACAAACTGCAAAACTTATTAATATTAAGTTTCTCCGATCACTATATAGGTATATGTAATGCATAAAGCATAAGACCAAATCCACAGATGAGAAACATTTTTTAAAAGTATATTTAATGCACAGGTAAGCCATTAAAAGTATGTATTTTATATCAAGCTTAGTTTCCTTCATATAAAAATATTCATATTTGAGTAGCAAATTAAAATTATTTTTGTTTCAAATTTCTGTTTAAGCAAAAAAGTGCCACATAAAAGGATTTTTAAGATAACTGAAAAGAGCAGTTATTTGAAGAAATATTGGCAATTATTTATCTTTCTATAATATAGATACGTGGTGTGTTCAGGAGAGTTTAATATATCAATTCTTTAGCTAGTAAATTACACACAAGGCACACAAGTTTTACTTCCTCAAAATATGCTGTGTAAGTATCCTTTTAAATGTTTCTCACAAGAATGAAATGAATATTTCGTCTCATAAATTTTCAAGGCATAAGCATAGTTATAATATTTAGGTTACAAACCTGTAAATTTAAGTAATAAATAATATTACTAATATTTGACATAGTATAGAACTTATATTTTAATTAGAAGTCAAACTTTTTCACACCAGTAACACTACCACCAAACTTGAGCAAAAAGCATATAATTTTGTTTTGGTAATCATAAAGCACTTACACATGCAACAGTGGTCAGTTTGTCATATTTTTATTAGCTATATCTTTTGATCAATAATATATCCAAAAATATACTTATATTTTAGGCTATGTAGCTAACACCTACAATTATTTATAATACAATAATATCATACTCATTAGCGTACAAATACAATTTTTTTTTACTATCCATGAACTGTAGTCCTCTTTTTAACATGTCTTGATGTGTTCTAAAAATCTTCGTCGAAAGTCAAAGTGAACTACAAGCAGCAAATACATGTCATGACAGCAAATACAATCAACAAGTACAAATACAAATTGATTCAGACATATAGGTAGTATATAGTAAAGTAGTTGGTGGCATTAGAGCTATAAGTTAATGTCAAGATATTATACTATATATTATTCCATGAATAATGTTCTGTTGCTTACAGTTCTAGCTGTGTTACTCATCAGCTCTGTATGGGTTGGTTCAGCCAATGATATTGGAGAAGAGTCTTTAATTGGTCACCTCAAAGTTTTTTTCAACAGCTGGGTTCAAAACGAACATGGTGGATCAGGCAGCATCAAATCAGTTAGTTTATAGACTACAATATAATGCATCTTATTTTAAAAAGTGCATCCTGATTTGAGTCATATATAGGAATCATTTGTTCATATAATATAGATGGACAAGTAATACATCAAATTGAAAATTAACTGCAACTTTACTTTATTGACTGAGCAGTTATATGTATCACATTTTATTTTATTATATACATTATTTTATGAGATATTTTGTGATATTATATTCTGAAAAATTACATTTTTTAATTTTATAACAAAATTAAGCAATTCTTAATAAGTATGGTATTTTTAACATCCTTAAAATTTTGATTTATACTTATAGTTTTATCCATGTAATGATCATCAACAGGTATAGAGATAGTTCTGTTTCACAACATTTACACCTGCAAAAGTCATATCTATTCATGCATTTATGCATCTTTCTTCTACAATTCATCTGTTGTGTAGCTGGGTATTGATTTAAAAGCATTACCTCACAAAGCATTTTGGCTTAACACTGTTCATGAGACTTATCCCACCATGAAATTTTTCTCCAGTACATTTTCTTTCAGCTATATACAGACACAGCATTGCTCAAACTGCTTTATGTTTATAGACTAGTTTGTTTGGAAGGCAAATCCAGCTACACGTCTACAAGATCTCTGTACAGCACTTATCTGGCACGGTTCAAGTCACTGTAAGTGTCACAGATCAGGCTACTGGGAAATCAGTGACTAAAACAGCGCAAGCTGCAAAGGTATGTATAAAGTGAAGGTTTATTGGCTTCTGTATACTTAAATCTATTTTTAACAATTTGCTGCTGGTGTGCTTTTAAACCCTTGAATAATTTATATTGACTAGCACTATAAGAAACAACAGCAATTGTTTTGTGAAATAAAAAATCACTCCATGTTCATGATACATAAGTCTAATTACGTAGAATGCTTTAAATTTCTCCATATATCTTATATCTATATATTATATAATGACTGAAAGTTAAGGCACTAATTGCTGGAAACTTTAAAGAGAGTGTTGCTCAACTTTCTCTACTCCAAGTTCCAATAGGAACAAATGCTAGTTTTTATTTTGTTAGATGTATAGTTGAGCAAACTAAGTATTGCAGAAAGTCAGCTGCCAGCTTTTGAAATGCTGAATATATATTATTCTTCTTTCCTGCATGTATAAGGAACAGGACGCAACAATGAATGCTGGGACAGCTGCAGCTTATGAGCTGTTTACTATCTTAGAGAAAGAAGGACTTGTCAAGCAATCTGATTTTCTCCGAGATAATCAAGTCCGTAAGTTACACTTTGACTGTAAACATTAAAACAACATTTTTGTTTTGAATGTCACCGACTCCAAAATGTACTTAGGGAGCATGCTGAAAAGCAAATTGTTTCATCAAAATTCATGATAAATTAATCAACAGGCAAGCAAACTGTTCTTTAGCCACAAACAGTGAGAGCTGAAATCTAAATCTCATGCCTTAGAGACTTGGATTGAGAAAAATAAATTCAACTATCAGTCTGTATAATGTATATAGTTTAAAGTGCTTTAAAAAAGATCACCCAAACTCTATATTTTACTTCAATGTTTTTCAATATTCTCATATTACTTCTATTTAAGTGACCACTGATTACTAGAACTATACTATTCCTACTTTTGCTTTATAGTAGTTAGATTCATCGTTTTATCAACTGCTTACCCTTCATTCACATTTTGCCTGCCGTATTGTACGCCGTAACGTAAAATGTCAGCCATATTTAATCTGTTCGTGCTGAAGTTTTCAAACTCTGCTACTAGGTACGATCTATGACACTTCATTGGGCAATTATAAGCAATGAGTTAGCACAAAAGTTTTTCTGTCAATTAGAAGCCCGCCGTAACTTGAGTTTCAATCAAGAAGTGCTTGATTTTAACATACTGTAGCAGCGTACATGAAGCTCAGACATTTGTAAAAATGGCTGATATTTTACTTTACGACGTATGATACGCAGCAAAGTTTGAATGAGGGGTTAGATTGATGTTGCAAATAGCAAGATCAAACGTTAGCTACTGTTCGATTAGTGCAGAGCTGTGTGATGATGTCATCTAGTTTTGTTATCTGCTATTTGATTGGTGTAGAGCTGTGTGATGATGTCATGAGATTATCCACCTGTCAAATCTATGCTAAGAGGGGAATGTGCAGCAACAACACTTGGCATTCTTTCCTGAGAGAGAACTGTTTCTACACATGCTTGTAAGTTTATCTGACTTTTCATCTCATTGACCTCTATACTCAGATGTATAGCAATACAATCAACATTGATTCAATGAGTGATGGTGTTAAACTGGAAGATGCAATATAATGTGACCTGTAAATATATGTTTCAGCAACTGTGGCAAAGGATGGAACTAACAGCATGATAAAAAGCCTATAAAGGACTACTATCGATCTACCTGAGGCCTACCTTAGCCTATTTGAGGTTTACCTAAGATCTATACCAATATACGATATGTGGACATAAGTTGTATGCTTGGTCTTTCAGTGTAATAAACTCATTTTAAATTTCCACACATGCTTTTTAGTATAAGAATATATGCTAAGCAGCATTCATACATTATAAAATCTCAGCCGCACACATTTGGCTTTTGTCAACAGTAGTATATTTATTTTTATAAGAATTGCAACCTGAAACGCATATAGAATTTCCCAATACGTGTACACTTAGTCATGGAAACTTATTGAAAATTCTTGACTCACACAATTAGAAAACAAAGTAATTAGAGAAATACCTCAAGTTATTGTGCCAATAAGCTAATACCTATATAATGCATAAACATCATATCTATGAGTACCACTTGCAAACAATTCATTGAATGACAACAGTGTTAATAGACACCATATTCTGTCAACTTTATGTCTTACTATGCTAACAAGACTAACGATATGCTTATTTTCATACTCCTAGATAGGCAAATATTATACTACCTGCATTACTATAAATTGAAATGAGCAAGAGCTATAAACATACACATGTTTTTATTTTGATTTCTAAATTAATGTTAACACACTAATAACCCAGTGAAAGTTTTTTGTGACACAAATAAAAAAGTGATTATTTCAGTGCTATAGCCATAAATTTAATTAAAACAAACCTTTATTATATGCTGTTATTGCAATAAAACATCTAGCTTCTTTATCAAAATCTTATACATGGCTTGCATCATTTTGCGAGAGAATGAAAAGAATAAAGAACTGCTAGTGAAGATCAGAACCCCTAGCAAACTCACACTGTTACAGCATTTGATTTTAGTAAATAGGCTTTTATTCATCGAACTGTCAAGCCAACCCTGGAAATATTTAAGGTTTCTGCTGCCATATAGACAAAGAGTGATTGGTGAATTTTAATTCATGGTTCAGATGCCTATAATATAGGTTGACTAACTGAATTTTTTTCATTATAATTAATTATTTATTCAATCATAAATGATGGGTATAACACAGTTTTTGCACAAAAGATATCAAATGTTACAAAACAAAAGCACAAATTGTATGAATCAATTAATTGCAATTCATTGATTCAGATATGATCGATAAAAAATTGGAATAAAATATTTGTTCTATTGATTCAAATTTATTTAGATAGCATATACAAACTGAAAAAGTTAATAATCAACTGTTTTAATTCAAAATAACATGCAATAAGATAAACAAGTATATCTGTACGGCTGTTGAGTTAAACACTTATAAAAAGGTGCAAGTAGTGAATTAAAATATTAATCTCTTTCTTTATCATTTGATGACTTTCCAAGAGCAAAGCCAATTGCAAAAGCAGTGCCAATTGCAGCAAGGAAACTTCCAAAATATCCTGCAAATATAATTAAGCATCCTGCTGTGGTTGCTAACGTTGCCCAGTTGTAGGTGATATAGGCCAAAAGACTAGTTGCACTTTGCTTGATCGAACTACAAATGCATGTGGCAACTCTTAAAATTCCTTCTTTAGGAACCAATAACTCTAGGGCCGAAAACAATCTTTTGTAAAGCCGCTCATTTGTTGTAGCATGAGCTTTTATACTTCTATACAACTTCACACTATCAGCTGCTGCTGAAGCCCATCGTAGATGCAAGACATTCCCAACGATGCAGGCCATTAAACAAAGAATGCTGATAAGATCATTTAGCACTGAAATCAAGTGTTCCTTGGATTTAATTTCCTGTAGGAGTTTAGCAACAGCAACGAAGCAGTCTAATTTCCTTTGCCCAAAAATCTCTACAAGAGATCTGCTATCAATTCTTATCATATAGACAAGGGTTTCTAACGCATTTGTTTCCTCAATTGCTTCAGAAATTTTAGTAGCCCAGGTCTTAAGTTGTTCGCGGAAGAAGTCAAGGGCAATTTGTGTATCTACGCTTACTGGCTTTCCTGACAGCTTCAAATCCATTCTAAAAACGAGTACATTTTAGTAGGCGCATCTAAATAATTCCAATTAAAAGCAAAGAATGCTAGTGTGGAACAACGCTCTCATAGCACCACTACTCGCATGTAGTTAAAAAGATCAAAACCAATTATTAAATAAACTGGTACAATAATAAAAGATTCACAGCACTGGCAGCTAATTGTCAGATTGACCAGTGAACAAGATATTTTTCACAGAGTAAATACTGCAAGCAATAAATATGCATTACACAATACCTACAATACTGTTATAGTAAAAACTTTGTAACAAAAGTCAAATGGTAAACGCAATATTGTAAACTTCATATTTGCAGTAATTTATGATGCACCATGCAATTACGTTTTATAGGCACACAAAACTATCTCTCCACAAAAATTCCAATAATATGTGCAGTCATATAAGAGTTCTTATCAAACATAATTTTGACACTGCGCAAACTTTAATGCTTTTCTTATTTTGTGTTTTCACATTTGCTATATAGTTGTTATTTGAATTAATAATTGCCTTATATAAGTAGCTTGAGGTATAATAATGTTGTCTATCTAAAACTAACTTTTGATTATTATTATTATTATATCATTATTATTCTGTGGACGGGTTTTTATTTCCACCTTCTGCATTAGTCTGTAAAGGTAATTGGAAACTATTAAAAGTATAGACTAAAGTTTATTTATCTTAACAAACATTGCAGTAATCATGTTTACACCACCAAAATCGTATGCTGGTATGTAAAAAGAGATGGTGGCTTGGCATTTTCATTCTTTTTTAGTTTTGATTAGTAGATTTAGCAACTTATTTAACTTAATACTTGAAATATATTTGCACCTGTTCAAATAAATCATACAAAAGTTATATTGTTAATTAAGTTGCTGTAGATTCAATGCCTTAATAAATATCCTAATGATTGAAAAATGATATAAGCAAGGTTATTGTGCCCCAAGATTATAAAATTCATATATTATAATAATAAAATTGTAATGCTATCTAAAGCAAACTTTATCAACTCTAACTTCATATTCTTAGACTGATAATCACACAGAAAATGTAGTGTTGAGTTTACCCAGTGGCCTTCGTGGTGTAATGGTAGCACACCTGTTTGCAAGCCAGAGAACTCGGGTTCGATTCCCAGTGGGGGCAAAATTATTTTACAGAAGATATTATATTAACAAATTAAAATATTATAATATGATTTAGAATAATATGTTTCTACATTTACCTTAACATTATGTTGGTTTCAGTCGGAATGTAGTCAATGCGCGTACTTGGTGAACTATCGTACTAACAATATGAATATGATTTGTTGAAGTAGGTTGAGAATTAGATCACTAGCACCATGTGACACCCACTAGCTTAGTGATAGTTTCATCATAATATTGCTTAATTTGTATGTGCAATTACATTTACATCTAAATGCGACATATGTATATATCAATACGCAACTTAAGAACCAAAGAATGTGCAAAAATTCCTTTCAATTCTCTCACGTAGTTTAATGTTTTATTTTAGTACATAGCATCTGTTTAGCAGCAATTTATGTAGCAAGTGATATAGGAGAGGGGGAGGGGTTTATTATAGTTGCATTCAGGCGTTCAACAATTTGCTCTGTAGTGTCAAAATGCAGCATATAATATGCCATAACAACAACAAGAATATAAAGTGACAAAGTAAATAATGTTGAAATGTTACAATAGCTTGCTATGCTTTTATTGTGTATATAAGACTTTTTACACCACTCTTTATTAATACTGCTACTGTAGCTCACATAGCTGTATTATAATAGAAAAGTATATTATATGAGCAGTTAAATATTTTATTTAGTTCAAATAGGGCATTTATTTTGAAATAAAAATTCAAGAACGAAAAACATAAAGCTTTCTAATAAACTTGGTCATTTTTTAAAAACCAATTTTTCTTAAAGTCGTTTTATGTTGAAAGCATGAGCCATCTTTAGCATCCCAGCATGCAAAATTTGTAACTTAGGTTTTGGCTGATTATCCAATAGCTATATATTGTATTAGAGTGCTCACAGTCTTGTTTATCTAACTATACCCTTGATCATTTTATAGGTGCAAAGCTACCTGCCCAAAATACTTTTTATAACCTGTACAGTTATATTATAAACGTGGTGTATGTTGCATTTATAAGTTTTTTTCTATTAAAACAAAATCATGTATTCATAATTTGGAAACCTGCATAATACCAACTACTTATTCATTGGCTTCTACTGATGTTGGTTTATAGTTTTAGTTTGTTGTTAAATCTTGCAGGTTCTACTAAATTAGTAATGACTGGGGCTACAATTGTTCTTGATTGTCTAGTAGCTTCATCTATTTTTTACTTATACGGACTGCATTGGTTAGGATGAGGTTGGCTTCAGCTCGTAGTCTCTCGAAATAAGCTGGTTATCATCTACCCCAACCACTATTCTGTCTCTGATAAACTCTTCCTTGATATAAAAAGTATCCTGCATGTTCTTCCATAAAGCCTATTTATGAAAGAGCAGAAAATAAAAACTCTAAAATCTGTGGGTATACCTCAGAAACAAAATATGTTAAGTTATAATAGGCTGCTTAGCTAATGTGTGACTATATGTGTATATGGATAGCTGCCATTCTTCCTCTTCACTGTAACTGCTGCAATTTGATATCTGGGCAAACTGCCAACAGGAAAAAATTAGGTAATTACTTAAGTTGCGTTTATACCTCTGCTGAAAAAAGTACCGAGTTTCAGTTAATAATGCTTGTCCGGGTACCCCTTTATAGTCAAACTGAAACTCGTTGAAATCATATTGATGCAGTTGCTCACTTTCTGAAATTTAAATTTGACTCGCATAATAGCTATTTGATGCCCTTTGTAAACGTCGTGAATTAGTCAAGCGGAAAGCATAAAAGCGATAATTGAGAAGGCGTAGGCTATATAATTATAACCGTATAAGTACGTTGTCTAATCGCCAAAGTAATAACTAAATAACAATGTTTACAAGGAGTTATTACTCCTATTCTAAAATTGGCCGATTAAGTTATCACAGTACAAAAATTTCAACGGGTGGCTTTTACAATGCAATGCAACTCGGAGAAATTTCAACCCGGCCAAATTGAAATTTTGACCGAAAATCGTGAAGGTATAAACGCAACTTTAAGAATTTGCATATCTCTCAGAGTTTTACACAACGTAGGTCACATTACTATTATGAGAACTGTTACTTAAATCATGAGCAACAGCTGATAAAAGTTGATAGAATAGATTTAGAATAGGTTATCAACATCCTTTATTTTCCCATATGCCTTAAATATGCATGATTCAGCTTATTAAAAAGTTATAACTTATTTTTTGCAACATAACCACTTGTGTCGTACATCATGCTATACCTGAGAACTTTAAAAATTGCATCTCACTCAATGATTATATGACCACGTTCGCTACTTGTTATTGTATGACTAAATTAGTAAGTTTTTCCTAGTCTTGCTTGTAAAAACATATTTCGCTGTATCTCAGAGGACTTTGCTGTAACATAAAAGTATTGTTGCTTCTACACAACTACCTGTGGGTGTTATCACAATAAATACACAATTATTTAACAAGGATAGCCCTTCAAATAAAGAAACATAATCACAGACAGCAAGAGAAGATAATCCTCATGTTGTTACATTCTATGCTAAAGCAAGAAAAGATAATTTTTTAATGCTGCTACAATCTATACTAGGTGCATGCAATTGCCACGGAGTTCTTGGAGTGCAATACAAACTGGTTATAATTATGTATGCTTACAGTTCTAAACCAGCACATCAAATAATTACTGAAGAATAAGTCATTTGCAACCAACAACTACTTTGTTATAATCAAAGTAATTTTTCTTGTCTACTGTAAACCAATTATAAAAGTGAGGAACAGTTGTAATTAGAAATCGTAGTTGAATTATGTTACAGGTAAATTTTACTTTGCTTGAGTTACATAAAAATATAGAACTTACTTGCAAATAGTGTTACACGTTTGTAAAAATTTGTTTTTTTGTAGTAACAATTAAAATGCAACGTACTTATATATAAAAGATAAGTAAGACTACAAGCAAGAACTTGCTGAGAAGTGACATAAAAATGAGTTTTTTTGGAATGTGAACATTATTTCATATATAGTAAAGGAAATGTGAAATCTGCCCATGCAACTAAAGATTCTCTTAAAATATGCAGCCAACAGTAGTTACCCTTTGTGTTAGCACAGAGAGTTATAAGTTTGAAACAGATGACACATATTTTGTTGCAAATTTTGATAGAGAAAGGTGCAAAGTATAAGAGTAGAAATTTGAAATAAAAGTGAACTGGTGTTGGAGAGACAATGTGCTCAGTATAATATCTTGCATGAATGTCAGGATATATGTAATGCTTAGGTGCAGTTGTGAATCACATCAAAAAAGGTGATCAGTTTGCGTTCTTAGTGGTCTATTTGCTTTTTAAATAAAAAGTGAACTTTTGATGCTTACATTTTTTACTAGTATAAACAGCTTTTTGAGTTGTTTGACATTATTATTTAACAAAAGCTATGCTTGAGAAAAACATTTTGCTTAGCTGTATGTAATTTTAGGTAAACATATATTAAAATATGTTTTTACCTAGAAAGGATTGAATCTATAAAATTAAAGTAATTACTTTTGTGCTACTTCTGTAACTGTCATCACTGATGTAATGCAAGTTTAATTTGTTAATGATATTCAGTTTTTTTTAATCATTCAACTATTCATTGATTTACTTTTATATATAAAACATGCATAATTTACATTTGCTTTGATATATTTTGCATCCAATTATTCAAATACTTTCAAGACGTTTAAGAATTAACGTAAAATTTTATATTGCCGTTGTTTTGTCATTATAGGAACTTGCATATTGTTTTTAACATGGAATGAAACACATGATATATGTGCAACAAAATAAAATAAAATAGGTAAAAGGCTTCAACATAGAGTCCTTATTTTTATTTTCAAATAAATGCAAACAAACTATACCTACAATTCAATTCTTTAAGTTATTTTTGTAACACTGAGTAAAAAGTATTTATTCCACGGCGCTATAGTCATGCATTTAATTAAAACCTGCAGACGTAGTTTACAATATCATGCTACTAGCAGCAAAAACGCATATTTTAGCTTTTTTATAAAAATGTTTTCAGCAGACTTCTTATCACTTTGTGCCCTAAATTTTGTTGCTAGCAAAATTTATAACCCCTGCAGAACCCCCTTTTCTACAGCGTGTAATTTCAGTGAGCCTTTATTCATCTTGCTGTCAGCTAACCATGCATTGGTATTGGTACAGTTTCTGCTGCTGGTAAACATTAAACAGCGTTTAAATGATTGGTGTTGTTGTTGTTGTTGTTTTCGATTTATTGTTTCTAATAGTAAATATAGAACGAAAAAGAAAAATAATTAAAAATCTTAAGCTAAGCTATAAGGAAAAAATGGACTACAAAAAGAAGCAAAAGGGTACTGTCCGATAGCTTGAAGCTATAGTAAGGGGAAAGCCTAACTTTCTATAAGATAAAAAGTTTTTCATAGTCTAAATGCATGATGATTGAATATGAAGAGAATTAATAATGTTAAAAAATTATCAAATCATATTTAAAGACAATAAAAAATTTGTTAAGACAAATACATGTTTAATAATACAGAAATGTTCATTTGCAAAACAAACTTTTGATGTAAAGCTTAGATAAACTGGACACTAAACAAAATGAAAGTCAATTGATTTATGAAAAAATATGCAATACCATGTAAAATCAACAGGTTTATAGCTACATATGAGTTAACACAGCATAAAAGCCTACGAGTAGTAAATTAATTATCTTGAGAATTGAACCAAGAAATGAAAAAGTTATAAATGATTGCCCAAACAGCTAAAAGATATGAAAAAAATCTTCCTGCAAAAATCCTCCTCCATGTAGTTAACAATATCAACCAATTGAAAGCGATATATGCTGAAAGACTACTCGGATCCTGTGTGATAAAACAACAAATTCTTGCACACACTCTTAGAATTTCGTCAGAAACCAATAATTTCAAAGCTTTAAACAAGTTTTGGTAAAGCTGTTCATTTTCTGCAGCATGAGCTTCAACCCTTCCATACAATATCGCACATTTTTGCATTATTAAATCCCATGGCAGATGGGCAAACCAGCCAACAATGCAAGCCATTAAACAAAGAATGTTGAGAAAATCTGTTAGCACTAAAATCAAGTTATACTGAGATGTGATTGAGTTTGTTAGTTCAGCAGCACTAGCAAGGAAGTCATTGATTTCATTTCTTCCAAATATTTCTTCAATATATTTGCCATCAATTTCCATCCTACGAACATGAGCTTCTAACACAGGTGTTTTTTCAACTGCTTCAGAAATTACAGGAGCCCAGGTAGTAAGCTGTTCACACAGAAATTCAAGGATGTTTTCGACAGACATTCTTCTTGGCTTTCTCAGCAGCCTCAAATCCATTCTAGAAATAGGTAATTTGAACTCAAAATGAAAAAGACACAAAAAATTAATTATCGCCAATAAAAATAATTATTGAAAAGTACTCATATCACATGAATACATATATAAATGTCCTCACTGCTCACAACCAATGAATATAGAGACAATAATTAACACACAGTCAACAGCACTGACAGTGCATTGTCAAATTACCATCACACAATATCACATTTTTAAAATGTAGATGCTTCTAAATTACAATAGAAAATATAATATTTTTATTAAATAAAACTGTCCATGGAAAGTTAAACGATCAATATGTAATATATTGATTTTCATATAATCTATTAATCATTAATCTATTATGCATTCTTGCAATGGTATATTATATTTATTATAAGCATGCCAGATTACGTTTGCACAAAAAGTTAGCAACTTATTGTCTCATATGGTCAAGTAATATTGCCAACTGCCCAAGTTGAACAACTGTATGTTTCATCATTATAATATTATCATTAGTATGATTTCTGTTTTGTTCTTGTATTGGGATTTAAGATATAAATGAAAAAACTTAATTACATAAGTGAAACATTGCTTAATTGCTTGCAGACATCTTTTAGAATTGGGGGTTGTCTGACTGATGTCTGGTCACATGGGGCTGTAGGCATTTTTGTCAGGACAATGCATTATAGGGTGAATGTGCTCACCAGAACATAAGATTAAGGGCTAACTAATCTGAAACTACTTGGCTGTCAAACTATAGATGAACTATATATAGTTGTGTTGGTGCGGTGGATATATCTAGGAGACACAGATGAACTATACCTAAACTGTAGATTAGTGTTGATGTCTTGGTAACATGTGCATTGGTGAAAAAAGTATGACTGCATGTAGAGACAGTCGAAGCTTGCCAATAGATCATGAAAAACTCAGCCAATCAGCAAAGTACACCACCTCAATATCTCACCATTTTAACTTATGTGAAACTCTGCAAGTTCAATTGCAATGCTTCTAAAAAATAGTTGTGCAACTTTTTTATGCAAATTATTTTATTTCATATTCTAAATTTTCAACTCTCTATAATTTACTTTTCAAAATATCTAAACTAAGGGTTTATAAAATGCAATTAAAATTTGTAAAGCTTTTTTTCTTGCTGACCTCTAAGTTTCTTAATTGAGCTCAGAGGTTAATGATCGCATGATGCATGACTATTAATCTGATGTTGCATAGCTGATTCATAGTATGAGTTTAATAATTAAAGACTTGGTGAGTCCAGTTTCCTCCAGTTTTTTCCTGTAAAAATATTATTTTCAGAAGCACTTGCTGTGTTGAGCATATCGCATGCCTTTACAAGATTAAATGGCCTGTTTTTTTATTCCCAGGTGTTCTTTAGGGTTGTAGTAGTTGCATGTACAGTTCTGGTATATGCTGTCTGTTTATTAATGGACAACTTTACCACATTGGTAATAAGTGTGCTAGAACTTTAACTATTCTATAATAATCGGAGTCATCTTTTTTAAGGGTATACTTGAATAGAACTTGTTGATTAGTGAACTCTCTAATAAGCTACTTTTTGTTTCATCAGTTTCAATTAAGTTTGCAAATGATAATTGTTAAATAAAATGACTGCACTTAGTCCAGATCTAATGTAACTACGTGCACACTATCAGCTATTAAAGATTTCAAAATGTACCAGTGATAAAGCAAAGGTTGAGTTAGCTCCAGGGGGTACCTTTATCAGCAACTTGATTAATAAATGAGACTTTAACCACACATAGAAAGTAGTCACATTATATGTAAGAGTTTGCATTTTATCTGATAAACATTATTAACACAAGATGCTATTTGCCTCAACTAGAAATAGAACTCATTACCACCAATCACTGATCAACCCACTATAAGAGTTGCCTGCATGTGTTGGAAAATATTTTGTGAGTGAAAGCCCAAAATTTATTCCATAGTCATTTGAATTTTGAGATAAATCAAGAGGTAGTAAATGTGTGCATAGCTTATAAGCAATTTTAGTAGTGGTAACAATTGTGTTAAAACACTGCCACTTAAATAGTGCACACTGGTAACTTGGTTTTTGAACATTGCATTGACTAGGAAGTCAACCACAGTTCCTTCCAATAAAAATATAATGCTATAGTTGCTTTCAGATTATTAACTAATACATTTCTTTTCAAAAGTGACTTATAATGGGCTATTACCGTGAATTGCTAACCAGGATTTGTATCCTTCATGCACATATATTTCCTTCAAATTAATTGTCAGGATAGTAACATAAAAAACAGAGTATGGTTCTTATGTAATGTTTTAATTAGGTTGAAGAATTTTTTCTGAAAAGTTTCACATCTCATATATATTATTATATACTGTAAAATGTTTAATGTAAAAAACGTCAATTGGTGAACTTTAGAGAAAATAACTTGAAACCATGTTTGGTAATGCTGCAGTGGCAAATAAGATATAAATTAAGTTTACAAGCATTTGGTTTTTTTGCTGGTACCACTCTGGTAAGAGTACTGTTTAGTTAAACACAATAGTCAGCAGCCCATGTTATTGCCATCTGCCTTGTCTTCCTAATAAATCATGTCAAACTCGGCTATAATCAGGAGTTTTTATCAACTTTTATATCTGCCAATATAACCATAATATATTTTACTGCAGAGTGTACGATATGAAAATTTAGGTCTCGAATTTATGCTTCTGGACCTATTTTCTAAAAGTCATAACGTTCAAACGCAATTGGAAATTACTAGTTTAAAAATGCATATAATAATTATAGTTATCCAGCTCTAGTGTTTTGAACTATTTTTATACTGCTAGCTATATTTTAAGAGCATCAGTATGTGGTGCTACATTTCTATAAGATATAGTATCACATTATAATAAGAACCGTATAACAATCTTTAGTGGAAACATTATAAACTTTAATTTCATATTATATTAGATCAAAAATTACACAGTAAATATAGTTCACTAAGACATAATAGAAATTACGATATACTTAAAACACATTTACCTTTGTATAATATTGGCAACTAGATGGAGATGTAGTGGGTGAGTTATTGCGTTAAGACAATATTAATATCACGTTTATTAAAGTAGTTTGAGAATTGAGTCACAATTACCATGTGGCACTCCCTAGCTGAGTGAAAGCTTGATAAGTGAATGTTCCATGTTATTACATGAATCTTATATCAATACAGCACAACTTAAGAACCAATGAATGTGCATATGAAATATTTTTGTCAATTCGAAGAAGTATGTCATATTTTTCAAATTTTGGTATTTTTCCAGATGTCTTGTGTACTGTTTGCTTACCATTCTCCTTAAATCAAATTGTGTGAATTTGATAACATAGTCTTGTGAAGTATCAAAATATTATAGATACCCCAATACCCCCTGTATTTGTTAACACATAACTATATTAGCTGCCTAATGTCTATACTAGCAGCATTTACATCCTGTACTATACAACTCCTGATGTTGTGCTTCATGTATCAGGGTTGGTGTAATTGTAATTTGTAATTGTAATTGGTTGTAATTAATTACATTTATTTCAAATGTAATTATAATTGTAATTGTAATTGACAAATTCTCATGTAATTGTAAGTGTAATTAATTACATTCATATGTAATTGACCCCAACCCTGTCATGTATATATATATATATATCAAGGGTAATAGTTTACAAAATATTTGTAATTGTGGGAATTATTGTTACGTAGCTTCTAGTGTTTTATTTAATGCTTTTAATAATTTCCTTGACTTGTTGCCATATTCCAAACAGTTTGATCTCTTCAAACTATTAGTGTATATATACTTATTAGAATATAATCTTTTCATTATTTTGGCTTTCTTTCTAAACTCAATATCCTTCGATGTTGATATGCGATAGTAGTTTTGAAACAGTAATAGGTTTATCATATAATATACTGGTGGGTTTAAATAACACCCAAAATGAAACCGGTGCCTAATAAAATGGTGTTCAATACGTCAAGTATGTCTAACAAATTTTCAGATTGATTATACTCATTTGTAGACTTTATAAGGTAAATTTCAAGACTTAACCTATAAAATCACCGGAGAAATATGTTTATGAGATTTATCTCCCCTTGACATGTGTACACAGTACGTTTTCTCTCAAATATACAGACACAGTATTGCTTGAACTGTTGTGAAATAGTTTTAATAAAAGTTTTCAATTTAAAAACTGTTATGTATTATTGTATTTTGTCCTTTCTGTTTTAGACTAGTTTATTTGAAGGACAAGTACAGCTGTGCGTTTACAAAGTCTCTGTAGAGTGTTTATTTGGTACAGTTTAAGTTACACCTATATATACATAAGGTTTACCTGAGGTCAGCTCAGCACAAATTATTCTGTCCTGCTTACACCATAGTCATCATCAGGTGTAGATGTGGAATCAATCAAACATAGTCACTTTGTTATCCGGCGTCAGTTTAGGTCATAGTTGAGATTAGATTTGACCAAGGAAAGGTTTTGTTCCTCCTTTAATGAGAAAGTGTAAACTCCTATTGGCCATGATTTAAAGCATCTGCATGAAGCAAATTTTGGTAAAATATAAGCTACACATAGTTTTTCTTTTAGCATAAAATTTTCTTGTGGCTTTTTGTTGCGTTACATTGGTTTTTGTAATATTAAACAAAGTATTTTTCATAATTCTGATCAAGAGCCTTGAACGGAAAATTAATACTTCCTACAGGCTGTACCATTCATGACTGTTGTCAACTTTAGCTACAGTTTCATAACATGTGCAGTTTTCATTTTTGCAGGACAATATTATGTTTATTACGTATAGCAATGAAATATGTTTATAATGCTTGTTATCACAATTGCTACACCAGCTATGTGACACACCATCTCTTTGTTTAAAACATTTAAATTAGTCTCTGTTTGCATATCACCATCACCAACTGTCATGCTGAGAATTGCTTTGCACTTCTCTGTTTAACGATAGGCATAGCCTTGCATGTTTTTACATTGCCTTTATTTAGTTTAGTTTGAATATAGTTTTGGCCTTTTTTGCTTATTATTTTTTTTAGTCAATCATGGTAGAGTTTTCCTTTAACTTTTTTCGTAACTCCATAAAACTACAGCTGGTATTATTTTTTCATTCTATATGTATAAACTTCCGTATTCCTCCTACCATTACCTTATTTGATGGCGTAGTGCAGTTTATCTGCCTGCGTGAATTTTTGACTACGCTATAGCACGTGTATAAACAATCTCTGCTAGTTGACTGTAGCTGATCTGTATATAGCATCTACAATGCGTACTATTGCTTTACGGTTCTCATTTGTTACTGGCTTTAATTTACTTAAATTATTATATACGCACGCTGTACACATCAATCACTGTAGCTTTTTCAGTTTGTTCCACTGTTGCATTGCGCAAATACATTCGTTTTATGCAGCCAAAGGCTGCATGATAAAAGCTGGTTCTAGGAGCTTATACTATTAGCTCTGCTGTTTCAAACTCAAAGATTAGATAACTAACGCCTCGCTATACTGCTGAATATTGGTGGTGCACAAATACTTTAGAGTATGTTGACATAACCAGTACAGCCTATATTAAGTTGAATATTTTTCAATTATACTTAGGTATTTTTAGAAATTAATTTTCTGACCCTATTATCAAATTTTAATAAATATAGTACTTATCATATCAATTATTTCTTTATAAAAACATCTAATACTTTTTCAACCTATAATGTTTATGCACAAGGGAGGAGTCTGTGTAATTAGTGGTTTGCTTGCTTCTTAAGCAAAAAAAGAGTTTGTACGCCTCATAGCTACTAATATTATGGACATAATTTTGACTTGTTTGACATTGTTATCTAATAAAAGCTAATATTGAGAAACGCATAATTTAACTTAGCTGTAATTTTTGGTTAGCATCTATTAAAGCATCATTTTACCTAAAAAAATTTGAATCTATGAACTTGAAGTTTACTTTTGTTTTACTTCTATAACTGTCCCATTGTTATAATGCAAATTCAATTTGTTATTAATTTAGTCTAATTATCTAGCTATATTCATAGCTTTGTTCTAATATCTGAAAATGTGTATTTATAACATACATTTGCTTTGATATATTTTTTATACAACTGTTCATATAATTTAAATACATTTAATAACTTACAAAAGCTAGTTAGTTTATATATGCAATTATAGGAAAGATGGCTATATAATAGTTTATAATTGTAATCTATTATAGTTTTAAATACATTCAAGCACATTACAATTTATTTCTTGAAGTTGTTTTTAAAACACAAATCAAAAAATTATTAATTCTACTCTGCTATAGTCATGCATTTAACTAAGACAGACATTTATAATATGCTATTAGTACAGAAGAATTACCTATATAAGCTTCTTTATATAACAATATTTTCAGCAAACTTGAATAATTTTGCTAACTACAGTAGATCTTGTTAATTAGAGGATGCATAAGAATAACAAGTTGCAGTAGAGTTTGGAACCCCTAAGTAACATCTTCTTTAGTTATATTGCTACAGTTTCTGTTACTGCTAAATGTCAAACAGTGCACATGTTTAGATGATTAGTGCATATTGCAATTTTCTAAATGTTGGCTAAATACTCAAAATCTTTTGTATTGGCAGTAATTCTTTATTTATAAATCTTGAATGAAGACTTCAACAAATTTTCACACAAAGAAATAATAAACTTAGCAAACAAAAATTATTAATTACATTGGTCAATATTATATATAGTCACTTGATTATAAGTTGCTGATTTAAATGCAACTGTAATATAAAAAAAGTGTGGTTAAAATAATTAAAAACCTTGCTCCTTTTGCAATTTGACTTTTGATATATATAAAGTTTAAATTTATCTGACAATGAAGAAATTGAAATTTAACTTGTTTAGTGGAAAATTGACAACTATACTTATAAAGTAAACAGGTATAGCTGCATGTTAGTTAAAACAGCGTGAAAAGTGTAAGCAATGAAATAAGAAATTATTTATATTTTCTTTTTTGATGACTTGGAAGTACCAAAAATAAAAGAGATGATGAGCCAAACCATGGCCCATGCAAGTGCAATCCATCCTGCTTTCATCACCAACTTTGACCAGTTGGCAGAAATATATGCTGCAAGACTATTTGCACCCTTCCTGACAAACGTACAAATACTGGAAGCAACTCTTAAAATGTCTTCTTTAGGAACAAATAATTTCAAAACAGCAAACAAGTTTCTGTAAAGCTCTTCATTATCTGCATAATTAGCTGTTATCACTCCACACAATGCCACACAATTATCTGCTAATAAAGCCCATCGCAGATGCATCAGATTCTCAACAATGCAGGCCATTAAACATAGAATGCTGACAAGATCATTTAGCATTGAAATCAAATGTTCCTTGGACTTGATTGAATTCACAAGTTTAGAAACAGCAAGAAATTTTTCTATATTCTCTTGTCCAAAAATCTCTTCAAGAGATTTGCCATCAATTCTGATCAAACCAGTGAGGGTTTCCAGCACAGGTGTTCTCTCAATTGCTTCAGAAATTAAAGGAGTCCAGTTCTTGAGCTGTTCACAAAGCAAGTCAAGGACCGTGCCTTCAGTTGCTGTTATTACCTTTTCCGACAGCTTTAAGTCCATTCTATTCAAATATAAGTGAAAGTAAATAAATGGAAACGCATGCAAATAATTCTAATAAAAAGCAAATAATGTTTATACAAAAAAATCACTCTCAAAACACACATATGGTTATACACAAGCTCAAAGCCAGTGATTGAAAAAATAAATACAATAATATAAGGTTTTTAGCACTGGCAGCTAGTTGTCAGATTCACCAGTAAACAATATATTTTTCGAGGAGTAAATACTGCAAGCAATAAATATGCATTACATAATGACTACAATACTGTTAAAGTGAAAAACTAGCAATGAAAAGTTAAATGGTCAACGTAATATTGTAAACTTCATATTATTATTCTGTAGTAACCTATATGATGCACCATGCAAATGATCAATCATGCTTTTAGGCCCACAAAACTTTCTCTCCACAAAAGCTCGATTAATGCTTTCAGTTATAAGTTATTGGCTAACTTTGACACTGCGCAAACCCTGCATGATGCCTTTCATATAGTATTTTAATTTACACTTTAGCATAGTTGTAATAAATTATTAATTAGCTTGTTGTAGTAACTCAGGATCTAATGATGTTGTCTACCTGAAAATAATGTTTGACTATTTTTATAATATAATTATTATGCTGTAATTTTTTTTCTTTTCACCTTCAATCTGCATTAGTCTGTAAAAGTAATTAGAAATTAGTAAAAGTACAGACTAAAGTTTATTTATCTAAACAAATATTGCACCAAATAGTATTTGCTAGTATGTATTATAAAAAAAATTATTACTTGCCACTTCAATATAATGTAGGATATTTTTTAAAGATTTACCTTAAAATTGTCTTGGTTGAAGCCGGGATGCACTTAAAATGAAATATCGTGTTGACAATATCAATATGAATTGTTGATGTAGTTTGATAATTTTTTTAGCACTGGACCACCATTTGGCACGCATTTGCTGAGTGATCGCTTGCTAATGTTGTACGGGACTACGTCAATTTTATATCAATACAGCACAACTTAAGAACCTATGAATTTGCATGAAATATTTTATGTCAATTCTAAGAAATATGTCATATCTTTCAGCTTTTGGCATTTTCCCAGATGTCTTTTGTACTGTTTGCTTACCACACCCCTTAAATCAAACTGATTAAATTTGATAACGGTCTTGTGAAGTTTTAAAATAGATATCCCAATGTCCCCTGTATTAGTTAACACATACTTATATATTAGCCTAATCTCTATACTAGCAGCATGTACCATCATATATTATACAGCTCTCGATGTTGTGCCTCATGTATATATCAAAAGTTTACAGCTGCAATATAGTTTTGGCTTAAACAAAATATCTGTTATGTATGGTAATATATTGTCAGCTTTGATAATTCTGGTGTTTTATTTAATGCTTTTGGTAATTTCCTTGCTACAATTCTAAACAATTTGGTCTCTTCAAGTTATCAGTGTATATACTTATATTAGAATAAAATCTTTTCATTATCTTCGCTTTCCTTCTAAACTTGTTATCCTTCAATTTTTATATGGTGCTTAATAGAAGATTTAAAAAAAAGCAATAGGTTTATCACTTACTGGTGGGTTTAAATAACACCAGAAATGAAACCGGTGCCTAAAAAATGGTGCTTACTACGTTGAGTATTTCAATTGAATTTTCAGATTGGTTATACTCATTTGTATACTTCATAGGCTAAATCTGTGTAGATGTTACCTATAATAAAATCATCGATAGAAAAATATGTGTATGAGATTCATCTCATCTTGCCAAATGTACACAGTAGGTTTTCTCTCAACTATACAGACACAGTATTGCTTGAACTGTTTTGAAATTAGTTTAATGAAAGTTTTCAATTTAGAAAGTTTAATACATCATTGTTGTTTGTCTTTTCTGTTTTATACTAGTTTGTTTGAAAGAAAATACATGCAGCTGTACATTTACAAGGTCTCTGCATGTAGAGTATTTATCTGGTACATGCCGTTCACTTATGCCTACTTGAGGTTCCCCTATCCTGCTTACACCATGCATAGTCCATATCAGGTGTAGATGTGAGGGCAATCAACCATCATCACATTGCCTTAAGTGAAACGCATCCTACCGTTGTCACCAATGTTGACCAGTCATCAGTAATATAAAAGCTACAAGACTATTTGCACTCTGCATGATCCAACTCCAAACAATGGAAGCTAACTCTTAACATTTCTTCTCTAGGAGTCAATGACTTCAAGGCATTAAACAACTTTCTTTAAAGCTCATTTTCTGCAGCAGCATGAGCTTCTATCTTTCTAAACAGCTTCACACAATCAACTGCTACTAAAGGCAATTGCATTTTCTTAAAATCCACAACTATACAGGTAAACAAAGAATGCTGACAATATCCATTAGCACTTAAATCATTTTTTCCTTTGATTTAATTACGTTTAGGAGTTTGGCAACAGCAAGAACAATTTTTTTTTATCTTTTTTGCCCAAAAGTATCTTCAAGATCTACCACCAAATGTTATCATACCAATAAGGAGTTTTAACACAAGCGTTTTCTCAATTGCTTCAGAAATTACAAGACCCCAGTTCTGAAGCTGTCTTTTCAGGGAACTGTGGACAGTTTTTTGATTTGCACATTTTAAGTTTTCTAGCAGGTTTAAATTCATTCCAAAAAAAGTGCAGCATTCAATTTAAAAAAAATGGTTATGCAAATAATTTCACTTATATATAATATAAAAAATGTTCATGTTGAAAACACTCACATCACGTACATATTTGGTTGTTATATGAATGCGAAAAGTGATGATTGGAAGAAAAATATGTTAATAATATACACACTGGTTGCTTATTGTTAAATCACCAGCCTGCAATATCTCATCATTTGCTAAATAAATACTGCACAGCAATCTTGGAAAATTATGTGACAATGTGCCCAGAAGCAAAATTGTAGGATATGCCATAGATATAGATCTTTAGCATGCAGAAAACACTGAAAAAAGAAGTAATTATTTTATAACAGCTTAACCTGAATAATGTGTTTACTTGCACTAGAATGAAATAAGAGGATATCCTGTCACTACTACTTCTTGCTATTTATTTACACCAAGTGATCAGAAAATATAGACTCTAATCTAATAATAGCATAATATGTTGATATTTATATAGCTCAATAAGCAAATAAAGAAAGAAACTGAAATATGTGACATTCAACAGTTTTGGACTAAAGTTTTGCAGCACTTACACTTGACATCAAGCTATGTTACCAAATAAATGTTAACATTTAAATACTTTGCAGTAGCATGATCACATAAAATGGTTTAATTAATATTATAGAGATTAGCAACAGAGTTAAAAAGTTTTCAACAACATTTTCTTTTATTCTGTACCTCAAACCATTGTTTAATAAAAATTACTTTGACCAAGTCCAAGTGTACTGCAACTATGTCAGCATTGTCAGCTATTAAGGTTTTCAAAGTCCATGATAAATCAGAATACAAAGGTTGACTTATAAGTTCAAAAGGTACTTTTGAACTGACTGATAAAAGCTCTAAACTTTGATCGCAAGAATATTGTCATTAAACAAATATAATCTTAAAAAAATGTTTATTTTATTTGATAAACATTATTAAAAGTAACATGCTATGCCTTAAATCAAAAGAAACTTCCGACCTTTATCAATAACTGATCAACTTATGCTGGAATTTGTCTATGCTAAAAAATATCTATAGAAGATTAAAGCCAAAATTTGTCCCATAGCCATTTTATTTTTGGGATAAATCAAAAGAGCAGTAAATGTGTGACTTGGTAATTGTGGAATTAAAGTAGTGTGTAATAACCATGTAGAAACACTACTGCACTTACTGCACAGTGATAACTTGATTTTTAAACATTGCATTATATATAACTGAGTTAAATCAATCACAGTTCTTTACAATAAAAAATTAATGCCGGTTGATTGACAGATTATTAACTATTAAACTTGCTTGAAAAGCTGATAGTAGGCTATTTCCATAAACTTTTAAACAAGATTTGTATCCTCCTTGCATGTACATGTGATCCTCCAACTCAATTATTAGAATCAGTCGCATTAAAATACAGAGTATGGCTCTCATGTAAAATTTTAATTAAGCTTACAAATTTTTTGGATAAATAGCATGCCCTATATTTACATATTTCAGTAAGTTTCATGCACAAGTATCTATTGGTAAAATTTAGAAAAAAAGCTTGACAATGCTGCAGTGGCAGCTATATAAGGATATAAAATCAATAAATATTCGGTGCTTAGCTGTCACCATTCTGGTAATAGTTACAGTACAGACAAAGTGTTCAGCAGTCAGTGTTGGCATGAGCTACGTTGTCTTTTTTAATAAGCTGTTGCATTGCTTAATTATTCTAATCGTACCATGTTATTACACCAAGGAGTTATGCTACCATGAGGGATAAGCTGAGTTTTACATAGTTTTACATGTTGGATTGCTGGACAGGAAGTATTGTTTTATTTGACTCGCTATAGGGATCACGTATTAACATAACTCAATATAACAATGAGATAATAAGATAACTCTTTGGTATAATAACATGGTGTGATTAAAATATTTAAGTAATCTCACGCAAGTTTATAGTTGCCATCCCTGTGAGAAAACCCCTGATGGAAGGAGTTTTTGTTAAATCAGGTTAGGGATTTTTTCATATGTGGTACATCCAGGAGCAATTATGACTGGATGCTTTTCCTAACATCACCAAGGGCCTTTGTCAGGGCTCAAATCCATGACTTATAGTCCTTGCTATAGGCAAACGCTCTAACCCCTAGACCAAAGGTACTTCCTAGAACAACTAAGTAATGTAATAAGAAGACAAGGCGGCTCAAACTAACATGGGCTGTTGAATATTTTGTATGCACTGTAACTAAGCATTGCTAATAATTTTAATATTTTGTCAAAATAACTAATTAATATAGGGGTAACGGGGGGGGGGGGGGGGGCACAACGGGCCGAATTTTGCATTTTTTGCTCTCATCCGTCTGTTTTTCAAGTTAATAGTTCAATAATCTCCAGTCTTAATGCTGCATCTGTTGTCTATTACAGGTATCAGTTTGTTGTTTCTATCTCTCTCACAACTTTCAGAATAATGACATTTTCTTGACGAAAAAATCGGCCCATTGTGCCCGGCCCGGTGCCGGGGTACAATGGGCCACTGGGTGGGACACAACAAGTATATTGAAACTTTGCAGATTTTGTTGCATCTGATCTTTATTTATTTAATATTACAAATAAATAAAAATATTCTTTCAGATCTAAAGCAAAATTTATGTTTTAGCTGTACAGTTTGTGCTACTACGGATAGCAGAGGAAGGCAAAATCAAACGCACATCACTAGGTTCTACGGTGCCATTATCATTACTGTTTAGAACTAAAAATGTTTTTCATTTACACTTCAGAGAAACTTTTATCAGAAAAAAAAACTTTAGTAACATGTGCTACAAAATTTTGAGTGGACTTTTTTATGAACTGTTATAGCTAAGGTGCATGGCTTCGGTTTGTGGCTGGAGTACGGAAGGGAGAGGGGGGGAGCGAATGAGCAAATCACAATTTATTTTAGTCAAATACATGTATATTCTCTCAATAATATAATGTACAATGAATATCATGACTATCTACTAGTAGCAACAGCAGAGTGTTTTGTATTATGTATAAAATAGCATAGCTCTAATCTCACCAGATGTATGTATTAGGAGAGCTTCACCTTGTAGTTTTGTAGTCTTACCATGATGTCTTTGATATTTTACAAAAAGGTCAGAAATGGCTATATCTATAGATTTTAGTAACATTTCAACCAACTTTTTGGGCAAACAAACTAATAACAGTGATTAGGGTACAATAATCAGGTGGCCCCGGTCAGCGTGGCCCATTGTGCCCTGGATGACCAAATTGAACATAAATGTGCCTCAAGGAAAATTTATTTTAAAGTTTGCTGTTATACTAGTTATGCAATGTAGACACAAGCAATGGCAACAATGTTAGTAAAATCTAGGCTTGTTGCCTTTGAGTGTAAAAAGTTATAAAGCTTTAACGACATCCTAAAGATTTTACAAAAAGTAGCTAAAAACAGTTTTTCACTCGCCTTTTCAACACATATGTTTTGCAAGTGTTGAAACTACAATGGCTGAATATTTATGTCAATACCTTTTTATGAAAAAAAATCACAACTCTAAGTCAATAAGTTCTTGCACAAGTTGGCCGGCTTTTTGTACCCCTATGACCGTTGTGCCCCCGTTACCCCTATAATTCTGCAAGTTTGAATGGCAAATTATGTGTATTGTCTGTTTTGTGTCTTATTTAGTAATTTTTTAAAAGTAATAAAATTAAATGTTTAATTTGCATTTGGAACATTACAAGCCTGGAGATGTATGAAATAGTTACATAGTTCATAGTTTTGCAGCACTAAAGCCTTGAACCATTCTGATAAACAATGATGCATATATTATGTTATGAGCTAGATGTATTGTCAGGAGTATCAATTTATACAATATTACTATATTTTTATAGTACTTTTGCTTAATAATAAGAATTAAAACACTATTTAGTGAAACATTTATAGACTTTTACTTTATATTATTTGGTTGATAATTACACACTAAATATTTACTATGAAACGGAACATATAATAGAAATTACGACATAATTTATGAGCATTTACCTTTGTATTGTATTGACTTCAGTTGGGATGTACTATAGATGAATTATTGTATTGAAAATATTGATGACTTGTTGAAGTAGTTTAATAATTTAAACACAATTAATCACCATATATAATGACACTCACTACTTGACTGTTAGCTTGATCATACATAACATAATGTTCCTCGTGATAACATCAATCTTATATCAATACAGCACAACTTAACAACCAATGAATTTGCATGAAATACTTTTTTCAATTCTAAAAAATATGTCATATCTTTCAGCTTTGGCATTTTTCTAGCTGTCTTTTTTACTGTTTACTTATCATCCATCTTAAATCAAACTGGTAGAATACTAAAGCAAGAAAGTTTTAAAACATGAAATACAGTACATCAAACTTTCAATAATGTATGCTTTATTTTTAAAACTATTTTTTAGAAAACTTTATCTATATAGCCTCTTTTATCTTTCTTAAGACTTACTATTGAATATAACTATACGCTGTACCCTTGTGACCCTAAGAGTTTCTCTAGCCACAATTTGGATTATACTTCCCAAGTTCCTGAAGCTCCCAGTTCAGTCTAAGTTCTAAATTTCATGATATAAAAGCAAATGTATTTATGCAATTTGTTTTTGCCAAGTATTTCAACAGTCTAATTATGCATTTATGCAGTTTAATTGGAAAACTCAACAACTCAAATCTACTACGTTTAATAGAGATTTTTATTTTCTTAAAACTACTTTTGACATCATAGATTTTACCTGTTTATAGTTCACTTTAAGCACATGCAGCTTTAAAATGTTCTTATTCCCCCCAGCTCAAAGAGGTGTCTGAATTTGATGAGATTTTTGTGATCAAATTATCAAAATGTTTAACATATATCCCAGTGTCACTTATATGTATCAACTTATAGCTAACAACTATATTAGCGTAATTTCTACTAGCATAGCAGCATTTTTATCATATACAACTCTTGATATTGTGCTTCATGAATCAAGAATAATGTTCATTGCTACAATAATATATAGTGTTGGTTTTTAAAACAGAGAAGAAAATGTTCTAGTTATAGTTTATTTACCTATGAGAACTTTTGGTGTTTTCATGTTTTTAACAATTTCTATGTCTTGTCGCGATCTTTAATATGGTCACCTTTCACTGTCATAGTTTTGCGCGGTTAGCTGGTGTTGCAATCTACAAAAGTCTCGTAGTATTTCAAGCTACCAGGCAGACTGCATCTTATGTTTTCTCAGCTTTTTAGTATGTAAATAAGTAGTTTATATACTTTTTATAATACATTTTTTATTCTTTTCCTTAACCATTTAAACTTGATATGTTTCCGTTATCATTTGTGATAGCAGTTTTTAGAAACTAATATAGGTTAATAAAATGTTTACTGATAGACATAGCAGATGGTTAGGTTATCAACAATTTTATGATTCATGAATATACATGCATTGAGAAAAAAATAACAAATTATTGGCTTTTTAGAAACTGGTATAACTGAAGTTAAATCAGTGCTTAAAAAATGGTCTGTTTAATTTTTTTGCGTTAAGCATGTCAACCAGACTTTCAGATTAGTTATACTCGTTTAAAGACTTAAATACCCAAACTCCATTTATATAGTCATTATTAGAAAAACTGACTTGATCATCATCATCATCTAACCTTAGAATGAACTTTAAAATGATAGGATTGGCAAACATCAAGTGACCCTGCTTTGTTGTTAAACTGTCAATCTTGCCTTCAAGCAATTGCCTTACCTTATAAATGTTAGTTTTGCTTTAAACACTTTGGTTTTTCCTCATATAATAATTGCTATATTGACTGAGATCACAAATAAATTAGAACTACTATAATACATATATGTATAATGCTGCTGCACTAAACTTTATATACCTATCAAACTGAAAAAAGTGTCTTGTGTATTGGGCTGTACAACAATATTTTCAGTGACTTTAGCTGCAGTTTTAAAACATATTGTTCTTACTTTTGCATGAACTTTCTGTTTATTACAATATATAGCAGTACATGATTGTTATGCCTGTTATTACAATGGCTACATACAGCAGCTACAATGTAAAATATTATCTCTTTTTTAAAGCATTTAAATCAAACTCTGTTTTTAATAATTTAAATATATCATCTTGGTGAGAAATGTTTTACAATTTTCCTTTTCATACTTGACATAATCATGTATTAAACACTGTTGGTTGTCATTTTAAAATTTTTCATGAAATGTATTTACATTGCTGTCATTTAGTTTAGTTAAAGCAGTTTAAGCATCACTTCAATAAGCTTCGCGTTCAGCCAGATGTGAAAATGTTGTAGTAATGGAAATCTGATACTTTGGAGTTATTGCATATAGGTATATATATATATAGGTATATATATATATATATATATATATATATATATATATATATATATATATATATATATATATATATATATAACTATTCAATATTTTAAAATTGGCCAAAGCTTGCATGTTGCTGTTAGCATGGAAAGAAATACACATGTGCATAAAATGAACTATGCAGAGGTTCTTGAATTAAATCAATTTTTATACTGCTAGTGTAACCTATAGCATAGGCCATAAAATAAATGTAAACACTTATCAACTCCATGACGTTTTTTGTGATAGAAATTGAAAAAATGTTTCTTTCACAAAGCTATAATCATATGTAATTAAATTAAGTGAAAAATTTATTATATGAGAATAGTACAAAAAACATTTAGCTCTTCTATAAAAATGTTTTCAACAAACTTAAACCATTTTGGTACTTATGCAGATCTTGTTAATTAAAAGATGAAAGAATGACATGTTATAGTAACGGTCAGAACTTCTACAAAACCCAGTCTTGTTTTATAAGAGCCTTTATTTACCACACTGTCTATCCAACCATGAACATTTCTAAAGTTTTTTCTGCTGTTATAAGCATTGTACAGTGTTTAGATGATTGATGAGTTTTAATAGTCTAAATGCTTAGATATTGAAGTGTTCTTTATTAATGATGAATTATTTAACAACAAGGATTGTTTACTAAGATGTTTTTATTTTGGAAACAAACTTATAAATCACAAATTGATTAACAGTCACCTGATAAAAAATATTAGTAATGTAATAATATGATAAAATTTATGGTCTATAATTTAAACAATACAGCGTTTTACTGTCTTTTGTTATTTGAATCTCAGTGCAAAACTTACATATATAAATGACACTAAATAAATTAAACATCAGCTTTGTTCAATTTAAAGTATGCATGTGCTTTATAAAGTTAACAAGTATAACTACACGTGAATTAGAATTATATAGCAGCATAAGAATGTATAATGTTATAACGCCATAATTGCTTTAAAGCAGAGATGTCCAACCTTTTCAGACCGAGGGCCACTGAAAGAGACTATTTCATGGTGAGGGCCATGTTTTAAACTTTAGCTTGAGCTGAGGGCCACAGCATCAGTAGGTTTTAAGTTACTTTATTCCAAATTCTTATGGATCATTACGCAAAAAAGCCCAAATAGTTACTATACAGGCTTGCATGTATGTTTTGTATAAATAAGACATTTAGAAAAGGTTTTTAAATCTAATTTATATAAGGTGTGAATGGTAACTTTATGTGTTATGCTTTTGAGGACCACATAAATGTAGGTGGGAGCCACATCTGAGGCTGAGGCCGCCTGTTGGACAGCCCTGCTTTAGAGCGTATATTTACTTGCGCGGTAGCAGTCAAAGGCTCTATGGCATCAATTTTAATAATTTGTTAGTAATAAAAAGTGATTTCAAGCTCAGGCTTGGTTTCCCTTCAGTACTTAGTTGCTGATGCTTATAACTGTGTTATTATATAACTTTTACAACAATAAGTAATCAACTAATACTGAAAGATTACTTTGTTTTTTAGCTGTAAAAGTTATAAATTCTGCTGGCAACTGTTACACCAACATCAAAATCAGAAACCAAGACCTTTAAAACTTCAAGCAAGTTTCTGTAAACTTGTTCATTTGCTGTTACATGATTTTTATCATTTATAGCCCATGTCTCAGAATTAGCAAGTACTGAACCCCATTGCAGAGTTCTGAAATTATCATAAAGGCAGGCCAATAAACAAAGAATGATGACAATATCCAGTGTCATTTCTAACTTTTGGTCTACGGATTTGATTGAGCTTAAGTAACCTGTGGCTGCAGTTTGGAACTGATTCATTTTTTCTTTTCCAAAAATATCATCTAAGGATTTGCCTCCAATTTTTATCATGCCAACAACAGCTTGTAACTCTCTTCTGTTATCGACTGCTTCACGAACTTTAGGAACCCATTTCTGAATTTGGTCCCTCAGGAAAGTTTGGACAGTTTGATCATTTACATTATTTAAATCTTCCAACAGCTCTAAATCCACTCTGAAAATAAATTTATTGGAATGAGTGGAAAAAGTCCATAATTATAATGATAGGCAAAGAAGGGTTATAGCAGATCCTATAACTATACAAGTTTTATATTAACTTTAGGTGTAATACTAAAAATTTAGATTAGAAAAATAGTGCCTGAAGGCCATATTTATTCACTCACTTTCTAACTCACCAACAATAAATTTTGGCTGGGTACAATAAAATAATATAGAGCTTATAGTATGAATATCCAAACGTTGCCAACAAACAGTTATTGTGCATAAAAATTAAACAGCCTTGTGTTGTATTACATCATTCTTACTACACAAAATTATGAAAAGCTTTTAGTTAGACAAATAGTTTTCCTATCTACAAATTAAAATGATTTTATATACATATGTACGTATGTATGTATGTATGCGTATGTGCATGTTTATAGTTCTCATCTATCTCCGCCATGGCTTAATAGGGTTGTGGAGAAATATTAGACACACTCACACTCACACTCACACTCACACTCACACTCACACTCACACTCACACTCACACTCACACTCACACTCACACTCACACTCACACTCACACTCACACTCACACTCACACTCACACTCACACTCACACTCACACTCACACTCACACTCACACTCACACTCACACTCACACTCACACTCACACTCACACTCACACTCACACTCTCTCTCTCTCTCTCTCTCTCTCTTTCTCTTTCTCTTTCTCTTTCTCTTTCTCGTACTTTTATTACAGTATTTACTCTCACATCCACGTTATCAACTTTGAAACCCCTTTATTATTTGTTCTGTTTTTGTTAATATTCATTCTCCTATGGCTATTATTATCTCTCATATCCTTATTACATTACTTTTTCTCACACCCGCACATTTTTAGCTTTCACATTCATGTTATTAACAGACCATGTAAAACTCAGCCTATCAAGGGATTGTACCATACTCAAATATCTCACCAATATATAAAGTTATTATGCGAGTTTAAATGCACAATGCATGCTTTTAAAAGTACTTTCGCAATTTTTGCTATGTACATTTTTCAATTACATATTTTATGTTTCGTGCATTGGGCTCATTTACTATTGTTTCTAAATTTATGTGTTTGTTCCTTATAATGACCATGCTTATGTATCTACAAAACTCAGGACCTGGCTGGGGAAAGTAGAGAGCAAACTTGATATGTTATTTACAAGCAATCAGGCATTATTTGCCTTCATGAATAAATAGAAGACAAAATAAAATATTAGAAAATATCTTCTTGATAGTTCATGAGTCATGTTGTTTCTATGATTGGTAGATATGTGCAAAAAAGTTGACTGAAGAAATCGTGCTGGCTTTGCAAAATGTTTATTGCAATCTACTAACTGCTGTGGTAGGTAAATAGTTTTAATGTTAGAAATCAAACGTAGTCCTGAAAGATTGTAACCAACAGTGTTTGTAATAATTCATTTTTGAAGAGTTTAGATGGTGTCCAAACTACAATAAAATAACCTGGGTCTTAGAACAAGGATGACCATTTTTAACTTATAAATATTGAGAATAGATGCTAAAGTGAGTTAGAAGTGTTGGCTTTAGTACTGCATGCAGCCTTGCTTTAAATTTCAATTGTCTTAGTTATTATATAATTTATTTTATTATTGGGAAGAATTAGCCTGTAAATAGGTACTGTACCAATATTGCATAAATATAAGTCATCAAATTACTTCAAAAGTACTAGTTTTATTGACAGGTATAGTAATGAGCTTTTAACTAATAAAATTTACATGGTAATGTACACCAACGCAAGCAGAAGTATTTTTGATATATACTTAAGCATATAGGTTTTGCAATACTGCGAATTTGTAAAATATATTTTTAGACTAGTTTCAATAGTTACAATATGCACCATTAAATTATAAATTCAGTAAGTAATGCAGAACTTTCCAAGATTTTATGACCCATCAGAGTTGTGTACCAAGTTTGGTTTACATAATCACCCAACTGCCAAATAAATAACTCATTCATGTTATAATAACAAAGCAGAAAGCACTGTTCATTTTCAAGTGCACTGGCTGAAGTAGTAGTTCAGCTAGTTTGTCCAGGGTATATTTTCAGAGTTGTAATTTTCGATTGAAATTTTCAAACAATTTATTTTAGAAAAAATAAACAATGAACTCAATGCTCTAAACCTAAAATAAAAAAATTAAATAATGCACATAGCAAAGTTTGCAATTCAAGTATTTTTAGAAGCGTGCATCATACACTTGCAGACCTTGTAAAATTTTATATAATTATTTTATAACGGTGAGATATTCTAGTGGCACAATCCCCTTATATATATAAACTGAGTTTTACATGGTTTATTATCATACCTCTATTCTGATGTCAAAGTGTTTGTGTACAGTAACAATATTTGAGTATGCATCAGTCTATAGGTTTACCTGATTATTAGATAGGACTGGTGCTGTTCCATATTTTTTCCTCCGAAATTTTGTAACTACAATGACACAAAGAGTAATGATAATGATGGTTGCATGCTTTGAAGTTATTGGGTTTAGTTAGTCATTCTTCATTTACATCACCTAAGTAAGTGAGCAAGTTATACCAATAATGTGCCAGCCAGATTTTCACATTGTATAAGTTTCCTAAAATCATTAAAATAATTATAAATTCTAATTACAAAACTAAACTTGTTTTATGGTATGAGCAAGCCATTACGACTCTTTTAGTTATAATGCCTGAAGCTTTACTCGAAACACAATTTACGGCAACAGTAATTTAAATAAGCTAACTCATCTAAGAGTTCTTTTTAATGCTGCATCTAGTTCTATTTCATGTTAAACAAATACAATTTTTCTGATAGAATTGTAGCTGAGATGTGGATTTGACTATGGCAACCATTTAATGTATGCATATATAATATATTTGACTCTTTTGGTTTGTGGTACTTGAACACCTATGAGAAAATGACAGAGGAAGCAATTTCAGATATACTACCGCTGACTTTTAATATATGCAATTAATAGTGACTATAAAAACAAAACAAAGCACCAAACTAATAATAGTTAGTCAGATAAAAATAGGGAAACCTGAAGAATTTTTCTCTTTTCACAATATGTAAGGCCATAACTTACAGCGTGGCCCAGAATCTATAAATATTAGGGTGTCTGCATGAAGTTTAGTTCCAAAATTACTAAACTTATGCATAAATAGTTTACATGGCAGACACCTATTTAGGTAAATTTATTGCATCTATAAGCTGCTTAGCCACATCATCAAATGTCCTTATATAAACCTTAGAAGCAAATTTCATCTAAAGTTTGGTTTGGGAAATTACCATAATATCTAATATATAGCCAAATGGGCTATCTAAGATATAACACTAAAACATATATAATGCACCTATGCGACGTAATGTTATAATGGATTACAAATATAGTTACCTGATTTATTTGCAACCTTTCCTTTTTTCTGTGTTCATTCAACTTGAGTTTTTGCAGTTGTGTAAATTTAGAGAAGCGGTTTTGTTTTTATATAAGCTACAAGCTGTCCATAGCCAATCATAGCTCCAAAGAGAAACAAATAATTGAATACCCATAGTAATTTGAGTTATAGAAATAAACTTGGATATCAATTTACAATAGCAACTTCTCATGTCTGGTAGTTTTAGCAAAGCTCTTGTTGCTATGCAGCGGTTTTCTATAGCCAATCATTGCGTTGCAGAAAAGAAGCAAACAATAGTGCAGCTGTAGTTATTTGATTTAGAAATATAAACTTGGGTATCAAATTACAATAGCAACTTCTGGTGTCTGGTATATTTCAATAATTAATCCAATCAATAATGAGCATAACAATTAGCTAACTAGCAGGGATCAAAAGAGTTATGCTTTGCTATAGTTGCTGCTATTTTGAAGCCATTCTGTGATACCTAAAAAATTTCAATGCACATAAGTGCTATTGTATTGATTATAAATGGTGGCAACTAGCATGCATTTGTCATAAATAACAATACTCGGCTTCTTCCAGCAAAAACTACATTACAGTGCCTTTAAAGTCTTTGTTTAATGTTTTATATAGATGTGTGGGAATGTGCAAGAAATGGCCAGCATAGGCAGTTTGAATCTTGAGTTGAACAATTTTTAGAGAAAATCGCCCTGTTTCATATAGAGTGCCAAATAATCAAAAATTCATTCTTTATTGTATTCCATATATTCACAATAAAATATCTAACCACTATTCTTCCTCATATGCTCACAAAAAGCTCTCATAGGTCTATATTCTGCTCTGATATCTTAAGTACTCATGCTCTTAATTCTATTACTTGTCTTATACTAATATCATTTCTTTCCATTATATCTTCTCTTCCTGCTATGCCCAGTATTCAGTTTCATACATCTATTCTGCACTTCCAAACCTTTGATACTTTGCTCTGTTATAGTCATTATTTATTCTTCTATGGCTATTATATTATCCCTCATACCCATATTTTGATGCTGCAGTCTTTGTGTGCTTGTGACAATGATATTAATGTATGTACAAGTCTATATTATATCTATATCAAGCTGACGAATATAGGCTAAGCCCGTAGCACTATGTCAAAACTTGTGTGGACAACTATAACAACACAGCACGTAATAACAATTGTTCAGTTAAGACCCTTGGTCAGTTCTCAATTACATGTACATCACCCAAGTGAGTGAGTAAGCTATAGTAAAAGTGGGGCAACTAGATTTGTATGTTAATCTAGTACAAAAAGGTTTACGGCTTTAAATTTTCCAAACACGTAAAACTATATTCACTGTAAATATTAATATTATAATGATGAAAGGTGACCATTAATATTATAATATAAAAATTACAGTGGATAAATATAGATGATACAAATCATATTTTAAGAGCATTTTTATGCTGATAATAGCCATAGTGGTAAATAAAAATGATATAAACTCATATGTGTTGAACCACGCCTTATCTAAGCTGTAAATTTTAATTAACATCTATTTTATTCAATTTTTGTTATAAAAGTCTATTAACTTATATTGTTTTCTTTTATTTCTATACTTATCAATACTGTCACAAAACAGAATTGATTTTGGTCATTTTATACTTTTTTTTAAATACACACTCACAGTCCCCATGCAGTTTCTAACTATCTTTCACAACTCAGCTGCTAATGAATGTGTAGGTTTTTGATTAAAACGAATAAAATAGTAGCAAATACAACTAAATAGAATCAAGGTTCTTTTTAATTTTGCTTAATTTCCTATGTTTTTTCCCAAATTCTCAACAATGCAGGCCAATACACAAACAATGCTAGAAAAATCCTGTAGCACTGAAACTAAATCAGTTTCATCTCAATTGAAGTCTTGCATCATTATAAGGGAATCTAGTTACACTTTCATGCCCAAAAGTCTGCCCAATTAAGAGATCTGCCATTAATTCTTGTTTTAAAAATAAGGATTCTTAAATCAGTCTGTCTGGTAATTGCTTGAACTATTACAGGAGTCCAGATTTCAAGTTGTCTACAGAGAAAGTTATGGATGGCATTGGGAGTTGCACTGCTTGGCATCTGCATCATCATTAAATCCATTCTGAAAACAAGTGCATGTAGACTCAAAACAAAAAGGGCATGCAAATAAAGTTATTTATAATTAACAAAACTACATCAAGGTTGAAAAACCAGCACACATCATGTATTTATCAAGACTATTTGACAGCTTAAAATTTATGGTCAGAAGGAGAACGTCAATAGTACAGTCAGCAGCACTGGCAGCTTATCGTTAGATTACCAATATATACAATATCTGATCATTTATAAAATAAATACTGCACAACAATAAAATTGAAATAGATTTTATAATACTGTTGTAACGAAAAAAAGAACTATTGATGGAAAATTAAATGGCCAATGTAATATGTAATATGTAAACTTCATAAATACATTTTGCATCAATCAATTATATGCATTTAATTACTGTTAATTGCGCAGCTTTTATAATTACATACAATTTTCATCTCTTATCTTAAATTTATGCATCTTTAAAGTTTTTAAACCATATGTTTAGAAACTTCAATTAAGATTTGCATGATGACTGCAAATAAAGTACCCGTGTAAAATTTTGCCTCAGCTGTTGATGCATAACATACTTTATGATTTTGATTGACGTTATAGTGGGGTGTGAATTTGTTTAGTGATGAGTAAAAACTATATGGGCCATCACTACTTTCTTACCACATTTACAAGCGTTTATCAGGTAGGTCATACATATATATAATAACAGAAGTTGAACACAATGAAAAATTTGTGTTTTGTTTGTCAATAATTATTAATTATTATTATTAAATAGTTTGAAGATACCATTTTTTTTAACAAGGGCTAGAATAAACTGCCTAAGTCTAATATACAACAATAGTTTATTGGATGTACATAAACTGCCACTACTTCCTGCATATAATAACAGGATGGTATAGCATGATGTAATACTATAATGGATTACAAATATAGTTAGCTGACTTATTTCCAATCTGCCCTTCTTTATTCAATCATTCAAGTTAAGTTTTTGCAGCTGTGTAAGTTTAGAGAAGCTCTTGTTGCTATATGCATTATAGGAGCATTCTACAGCCAAATATTGCTTTTCAAAAAAGTAAATAATAGTACAGCTGCAGTTATGGGATTTAGAAAAATAAACTTGGATATCAGTTCACAATAGCAACTTTTCATGTCTGCAGACATGAAAAGTTGCTATTGTGAACTGATATCCAAGTTTATTTTTCTAAATCCCATAACTGCAGCTGTACTATTATTTACTTTTTTGAAAAGCAATATTTGGCTGTAGAATGCTCCTATAATGCATATAGCAACAAGAGCTTCTCTAAACTTACACAGCTGCAAAAACTTAACTTGAATGATTGAATAAAGAAGGGCAGATTGGAAATAAGTCAGCTAACTATATTTGTAATCCATTATAGTATTACATCATGCTATACCATCTATGGTAAATATCTCCCTATTCAAATCTATTATTATTCCACTAATTATAGCTTCCAATCAATAATGAGCATAAAAATTAGCTAACTATACTGCTGCTTTGAAGTCATTCTGCAATACCTGAAAAAGTTTGATGCACAGTGCTATTGTATTGATTATAAACAGTGGCAAGTAGCGTGCATTTGTCATGAATGACAATGGTTGGCGTCTTCAAACAAAAGATACAGCGCCTTTAAAGTCTTTGTTGAAGAACATATAGATTTTTGGTAATGTGCAAGAAATGGCCAGCATAGGCAGTTTGAATCTTGAGTTGAACAATTTTTAGAGAAAATCGCCCAGTTTCATATAGAGTGTCAAATAATCAAAAATTCATTCTTTATTGTATTCCATATATTCACAATAAAATATCTAACCACTATTCTTCCTCATATGCTCACAACAAGCTCTCATAGGTCTATATTCTGCTCTGATATCTTAATTACTCATGTTCTTAGGTTTATTACTTGTCTCATACTATTATCATTTCTTTCCATTATACCTTCTCTCTCTGCTATGCCCAGTACTCAGCTTCATACATCTATTCTGCATTTCCACACCTCTTTTTATTTTGCTCTGTTATAGTCATTATTCGTTCTCCTATTGCTATTATTATTACCTGCATATTACCCATATTATTCTGATGCTGCAGTATTTGTGTACATGTCACAATGATATTTGAGTAGTACAAGTATATGTCTACTATATGCTGAGGAATAGGCTAAACCAATGTCAAAACTTGTGTGGTTAACTATAAGGACACAAATAATAATAATGGTTGTTAAGTGAGTGAAAACCTGTGGTCATTATTCAATTACATGTACAGCACCCAAGTGAGTGAGCAAGCTATATATTGAAAGTGTGGCAACTATATTTTTATGTTCATCAAGTACAAAAGGTTTCTAAAAACATAAAACTATATTCACTGTAAATATTAATATTAAAATAGTGAAAGGTGAAAGGTGACCATTAATATTATAATATAAAAATTACAATGTATAAAGTATGAATAATAAAAATCATATTTTAAGAGCATTTATATGCTGATGCTAGCCATAGTGGTAAATAGAAATAATATAAACTTATATATGTCAAACCACGCTTTAGCAAAGCTGTAAACTTGAATTAGCATCTATTTTCAATTTTTTTATAAAAGTCTATTAACTTACATTGTTTTTTATTTGTTTTATTTTTATACTTCCAATACTCTCATAAAATAGATTCGATTTGGGTCAATTTATAATTATTTTTTTAAATACACACTCACAGTCCAAATGCAGTTTCCAACTATTTTTCGCAGCTCAGCTGCTAATGCATGCATGTGTAGGTTTTTGACTAAAACCAATAAAATAGTAGCAAATACAACTAAATACAATCACGGTTTTTTTAATTTTGCTTAATTTCCAATGTGTTTTTACTAATTTGGATCTTTGTACCGTCACTATTTATAGCTGTACTTAAAAATGTAAAAATATTTGTAGTCTGCATTTGATTCATTATATTTAGTATTTAATTAGTATTTATATCATTGAAAGATAAATTATTCAAAAGTTGACAAAAGCTTGTATATTTACTGTTGGCATGTGCATTACAATAATGTGAAATAGGCAACTGTTACTATTGCATGTACACACGTTTTTTATTTCAACTTAAGAGAAATCATGCCAATAACAGCACCAAGTACTACGTTAGCTGTAGTTGCCTATGTTGGCAGCTTATTGTTCGATTACCAATATATGCAATATCTGCTCATTTATAAAATAAATACTGCACAGCAGTAAAATTGAAATATATTTTATAATACTGTTGTAACAAAAAAAACTATTGATGAAAAATTAAATGGCCAATGTAATATGTAAACTTCATAAATACATTTTGCATCAATCAATTATATGCATTTAATTACTGTTAATTGCGCAGCTTTTATAATTACATACAATTTTCATCTCTTATCTTAAATTTATGCATCTTTAAAGTTTTTAAACCAAATGTTTAGAAAATTCAATTAAGATTTGCATGATGACTGCAAATAAAGTACCCTTGTACAATTTTGCCTCAGCTGTTGATGCATAACATACTTTATGATTTTGATTGACGTAGTGGGGTATGAATTTGTTTAGTGATAAGTAAAAACTATATGGGCCATCACTACTTTCTTACCACATTTACAAACTCTAGGACAAATTTAGCAGTTTTCAGCTAGGCCATACACAATGAAAAATGCAATGAAAAATCTGTGTTTTGTTGTGTTAATAATTATTAATTATTATTATTAAATAGTTTGAAGATACCATTTTTTAACAAGGGCTTGAATAAACAGCCCAAGTTTAATATGCAACAAGTTTATTGACTGTACATAAACTGCCACTACTTCCTGCATATAACAACAAAATGGTATACCGTGATGTAATACCATAATGGATTACAAATGTAGTTATAGCTGACGTATTTACAATCTGCCCTTCTTTATTCGATCATTCAAGTTAAGTTTTTGCAGCTGTGTAAGTTTAGAGAAGCTTTTGTTGCTATATGCATAGAAGCATTCTACAGGCAATTATTGCTTTGGGGGGGGAGAGGAGGGAGTAAATAATAGTACAGCTGTAGTTATTTGAGTTAGAAAAATAAACTTAGATATCAAATTACAATAGCAACTTTTTATGTCTGGGATAAATTGCCTTATTCAAATTTACATTTATATTCTAATGACTACAGTCCAATCAATAATAAGCATAAAATTGACTATAAAGTTATGCTTGAGTATAGTTATACTGCTGTTTTGAAGTTATTCTAGCATACCTTTAACAATTTAATACACAGTGTTACTGTATTGACTATAAATGGTAAAGATTGGCATGTTTGTGCGATGAATGACAATGACTGGAATCTTCAGTGGCAAGTTACAATGCTTTTAAAGGCTCTGTTGAAGATTCTTTAGGTTTGTGGGATTATACAGAAAATGGCCAGCATGCAGTTTGAATATTGAGTTGTGCTATTGTTATCAGGCGGCAGTTTTATATATTTCATGAAGTGCCAAATGATTAAAATCAATAATTATTGTATTTCATATGCTCATAATAAAGTATCTATAGCCATTATTCTCTTTCATATGCTGAAAAAACACTTTATAATTTGCTCTTATAATATTTTCATTGTTCATGCTCTTATATATAAGTCTTAAGTGTGTTATTTGTCTCCCACTGTTATCATTTCTTAACTGATTGCTTCTTTTGTTTTAAACAAAAAGGATTCATGTTTTGCTTTATCTACAAATAGCCAACATTTATTTTATGAACTGCCACAAAATAATAATGAAAAGCATAACAATTTGCAAACAAGGCTTGCAGTAAAATATATTACGCTTAAAGTTATAAAACAATAATTGATACATAAGATATTGTGAAATACATAATAATAGGAATAAGTATGTGTAACATATTAGAAGCTGTCCCATGCCATCTTGCTAGTCATTAATTTCAAGTTACTTCCCTCGCAGTAGCCATTAATCATTGAAGCGTTTGCTATAGTCTGCAAAATAAAAATAACTATCAATTGTCTGCTATTATATTTAATTTGACATCCGCAAACTCTTTTCTGAAACTAAAAAAAAATAACATAAGGATAAAACTGCACATGTTGTTGCTACAGATACCTTAATACATTTTTTTATTTTTATAACGTAGGTTTTTGTTTATTAATTTTCATCATGTTCTTTTTAAAGATCAATTAAAAAATCGTTGTCTTAATAGATACTTCTTTTGAAAACCTATAACAGAATCGTTGAAATTAAAATTTTACACCACATAATCCAGAAACTTAAGCTAGCTTAATGGTTATCACACAATGCAGTGAGTTTTGTAACGTACTAATAGGCCTATATAGTTATAGTTATTCCAATTTTTAAAAATGTCAAATAAAGTTCGAAGTTGAAATCATAAAACATATTTGCAGTTTCTAATGAAATATTTTTTGAAATTCTTTTTTATCGATTATAGAGCTAAAGTTTTAAAACTAACAAATAAATTTTTCATACCTAGCATTTGCCTGAATGCAGTCTTAAAAGCTTCATATGCGCAAGCTTATGAATTCCAACGCTGTAAAGCTACTTTATGTCAAACTTTATTATTTGTTTTGAAAATTTAGTATAGTTTCCTCTGAGTAACTCAGTTATGGCATACCACATACACTGCCTACAGTCCTACACTAGATAAATAACTGTTCTATTACTGCAAATTACTTCATATAGCCTGGCATCACTTACTTCTGATCTCTTCTGATTTTCCGGAACAATACTTTCCATTGCATGAAGGGAAAGGCCGAGAGCAAGTTCTTGTCCTCTTCTGGATGTCAGAGTTTTGTCTACCAAAGCTTGTCCATTGTGACCAGTATGACCATTGCCCATCAACTATTTGTAAATATAATTACTTTGCGTTACAAATAACAGTTTATAACAAATATAATAATCATTCTAAATAGTATGTACTCAAGCCTTTACTACTCAAAGAGTGGCTGCATTATAACTATTATTCATAATTACCTTTGTTATTTCATTACTTATTATGCAATGAATGCTATACAGACAAATTTGAGTTGGGTGTGGGAGTATAGGAAAAGGCAATATTAATTACAACCAAAGTTTGTCTTTTTTTATCTATGACTAACGCTCAGTACAGATAAATTTGTGGTTTCAATTTGCATCAACTTATGGCTGTGGTTTCATCCAATGCAACTGTTTCCAAACATAGGATGGAAAATCCATTTACACAATGCGAACTTGGAAACTCAGTAATTGGTAAGTAAGTATCCTAATTATTTATTGGAGTGACTCCATTAATATGATTTTATAATTCTTTATGCAATATTCCAAATTAAACAACTTATTTGCAGTATTATTTTCTAAAAGTATTTATATAAACTGAATTATATAAGACGTCATTTATTTTCACATTACCTGGACAGCAGCTCAAGTAACAAGCTCGTCTTTCAGATGCAGAACCTGTACAGCCTTGTTCATTCTGCCCTGTGGCACTGCATTGTCTGTCTCGGCTTTTTGTTCCAACTCCACAGCTCTGAGAGCAGCTGGTCCAAGTGCTCCACGTGCCCCAAGCCTGTTCTGCTGAGCAATGAAATATAATATCATCAGTAAAATACAATGAAGTGTCATTTAATAAGCAAATAATATAGATATAAACATTAAACAATGTTATGTTTCTTAGAATAAATACAATACTGAAATATATTATATATTATAATATATATTATATTTCAGTATATTGTATTTATTCTAAGAAACATAATTTGTTATTTAATTTATTATACAACAGATGAGATCTTTTATCGTAATAGACATATTTATCACGGCATATTGCAGTATAATATTAAGAGGTTGGGAAATATCAAAAATTAGGACATGAGTTTGCCTAGCATACACAATAATAGAAATAGTTATTCATAAGGAGGTCAATCAGTAAAATTAGCTACCTTGAAACAGAATTCCTGAAGACTGGTATTCCACTGGGCGATAAACAATTGGGTCCTGTTGTCTGCCAACTGAAACAGCTGGTTCATGTTGATTAGGTACTGCTGCATGATGAGATTTTGATGGTACGTGTTGAATAGTAGCTGGTACATGTTGAGTGGGTGCTGGTTCATGTTGAATAGAAGCTGGTACTTGTTGAATAGAAGCTGGTACATATTGAACAGAAGCTGGTACATGTTGAAAAGGAGCTGGTACATGTTGAATAGTAGCTGGTACATGTTGAGTGGGTGCTGGTTCATGTTGAATAGAAGCTGGTACTTGTTGAATAGAAGCTGGTACATATTGAACAGAAGCTGGTACGTGTTGAATAGTAGCTGGTACATGTTAAACAGGAGCTGCTACATGTTGAAAAGGAGCTGATACATGTTGAATGGAAGCTGGTGCATTGTGGATGAGAGCTGGTACACGTTGAAGGGGAGCTGGTACATGTTGAGTGGGTGCTGGTGCATGTTGAATGGGATATGGTATGCGTTGACGTGGAGCTGGTGCATTGTGGGTCAAAACCGGAGCATGATAAACTGCCATTGGTTGTTTGCTATGAATTGGTTTTGTAGTATCTGCTGCAATATAACCTAAAGCAAAGACAAGCTAATTAAAACTTACTACTTTCGTTGCAATTATTAGCATGGCAAACATATAAATAATGCATGTATTTTAGCTTAGAATGACTGCTTCGGCATATTATAGGAAAAATTATAATTTTATTTTATTGCTTTGTACTCCTAAATATGTCTCTCAAATTGATTTAAAAATATTTTTTATTAAACTTATCATTCAACCTAGATATAATCGCGTAGCATGTTAAAGTAACATGTTTTATCTCTTCAACTTATGTTGATAGAAAAGCTAAACTACAAATATTTTAGCCCTGTAATGCCAAAAGCATACGCACTGATTAAAATACTTTACAATATATATATTGATCTAATTTTTGTATAACAATCATTAGCACTTACCAATCACAGCCAGCAGTGTCAGCAACAAAAGTTTCTTTGAAACTAAAAATAAAATAATATTGTGTAAAGAGTGAAAAATTTTAAATAATAGCAATAAAATAAAAATTGCAAAACTGAAATTATGGAAGTGTGAGAGATAAACATAGATAATGGATGCTTTACAGATTTTATCTAACAAGTTTATCAAAAGATCCTTTTATCATTGTATAGGTACACATAAGGGTAATCTATAATGCATGGGTACTGTATTAGCATTTGCTGTCTAAAATTGCGATAATTTTAAATTACTTTTAATTGTTTTTCAACTTTTTGCATTTAAGTATAAGTTTGGTATAAATGCAAAATAATGGTGAAGTAAATATACTATTTAGTATAGTAAAAACAATATTTCATAAATGAACGCATATGTCTAACATGTTTTCATGTAAAATAATTATCCCAGTTTACTACTTATAAGCATGCATGTTTAGGTAGCACAAGGTTTAGTATAAGTACTAAGAAAACTAGAAAATTATTTATTGAAATATATATATGCACTGTATTGTAACTTAAATATGCAACATTTTATATAAATAAATAATTAAGTAATTATATAGATAAATAAATATATACATATACATATTATATATTAACTAAAATAATTCACAATATATACACTTTGTTATATAATATCTACAACTTACACATGTTGACTCTTGAATAGAAGTTCAGTTAATGATCTTGAAGTGACTTTTCCCTTCTTATATAGCAGTCAAATGTTGAGGCACTTTAGCTTTCAGCTTTTGAGGCATGAATTTGTAATAATAAATGCCCCTCCTTCCAATATTATAAATAAATTATTGTTTGCCAATTATAACATAATTTTATTGGAATGTTACACAGTTATATAAGCTATTTTTACAACTAGGCCAGTTAAAATCTAGCATAAGATAGGTTGTCTTCAGTAAGATCTGCTTATATAACATTTTGCAAGGCTGTATGTGAAATTCGAAATAAAACTAATTGCGGTATTTAATTAATTAGTAATTAACATTTGTTATTATTTATATTAGTTTTATTATAATAATTATTAGATTATAGTGTCTCCTTGTGTCATCTTGTTTATGTCAATTAAAATAACTGCAATTATTTCTTCATAAAGACAATAATTTAGAAAACTGTATACTATACCAGCTTGAAATTATAGTAGTTTTTCAAGAGTTATAGTACACAAAAAGTAGCGTACAAACCTGAAAACCATGAAACTTAGTTTTATGTTATATTTTTTTAATTTAGTGTAGGACGCATTTAGATGAACATTCTAGTGTAAAAACATGCAGTGTGTCATATTAAACTGAACACAAGCAATGCTGCCAGATTGAAGCTAGAATTTACATAGCATCTACTATGACCTTGATGACAGAGTTCACAGGAACTGTTATTGCAAACAGAAGTACAAGTTTGCTTTGCATGCTCTGTGCTTCAAATAGCTGTATCACTGCAAACAGCTATAATATAGCCTGACATTTTATTTTCTACTTTTTCTATTCACCATCAACCTGATGTACCTAATGTTCCTAAATTATTATTCATAAGGTCAATTTATTTTAACTAATTGTATAAAGTTTTACTGATGGCTCTATAGTTACATAGCTAATTGTGCTACTATATAAACATAATTTTGACTTTACCTTAATCAAGTATATACTATAGTATTGATATGGTAAAGTTCAATTTATAGTTTGAATGTATTTCATCATGCATAATTCTCTCTCTCTCTCTCTCTCTCTCTCTCTCTCTCTCTCTCTCTCTCTCTCTCTCTCTCTCTCTCTCTCTCTCTCTCTCTCTCTCTCTCTCTCTCTCTCTCTCTCTCTCTCTCTCTCTCTCTCTCTCTCTCTCTCTCTCTCTCTCTCTCTCTCTCTCTCTCTCTCTCTCTCTCTCTCTCTCTCTCTCTCTCTCTCTCTCTCTCTCTCTCTCTCTCTCTCTCTCTCTCTCTCTCTCTCTCTCTCTCTTGCAGTCAGTCGATACGACTATGACTGTTTTATGGATTCGGCTTAAATTTGTTTGCAGTTCTCCACGCAGCTCTGTTGTCAGCTGTCTGTATAATTAGACCTACATATAAAACAAATGTATACCTGTACGGCCTATGGTTCCCAGTCTTGTGTTTGGCAGGTATGATGAGATATTGCCAAGGAAACTCATAATTATGTTAATCAGAATGTTTACATTTATTTGCCTTACCTAGCATCAATATATACTATAGCTGTATCAAGAAACTAAATTTCAAGCTCTAAAGAGCATTTATTTATGTGTTTTTCAAAATATTACGCTTTAAATGACATTTCAACAATGCCTTTTTGAACTTTATTATCCTTTTACATACAATAAAGAATATTACACTTGTAAAATATATTTTGGCATTTAATTTTGTTATATTTTTATTTATTGCAAATATAATACTTTACAGCAAACACAGTGTTATAATATTTACTTTAATCACGAGTCAAACTCATCTAAAGATAGCAAAACTTTATAAAAATGTCTTTAAATTTAGGTAATTCAAATCAAATACTTTCCACCTGCATGTTGGCATGCTTACTAAAATGTTCATCTAAGGCAATGGATTAGAAAAAATGCCCTGAGTATAGTGCACAAGCACGCATTGCTTACATTAAACTTATAAGGGAATTACTCATTAGTCTATACAAAGTGAGGCCAAATATAATGTTATTTGTTATCAACAGGTTCATGATTGTAAAGAATCAAATGCTATTTAAAAAGTAAGCGCCCTAAATCAAATAAACATTCTAATTCCTAATTGTTGTGACAATAAGCAACACACCCATTAAATATACTTTTAATATATTTTGCATGAATTATCTTAATTTAATTAAAAGATATTATAGATTTGTAAATTATTGTAGTATTATAATTTATATATAAGAAGTTATATAAACTGGTTATATAAAAACCTGTTACATATCAACAAATATGTCGGCCTTTTAGTAATAGCGTTGAGAAGGAGAATAAGAAACATTTGAAAATATTCAGAAAGTCAAATATTGGGTAAATTTTCTCTATAATCATATAAGTATAAAATGATATAATTCAATAAATAACTTCAACTTTTACCCACATTTCTATATATTAAAAACACATAAACATGCAAAAATGCAACATCTGGAGATAGGAGAATATTGCACTTCAATTATAGCCATAATATTTATTACAAATAATTTCATTAAACATCTACTATAATGATAGCAAATATTGCCTGAATAAAAAAAAACAAGCAGGCGTAATGTTCGATATAAAATCCCTATTCAGCTGGGATCTTCAAATATAATTACTCTTGGTGAATTCTTGCAAAATACATGAAAGCATGTCTATTGACAATGTAACAATTTTAGATATTTTTGGTAATAATTTATCCCTTAATAGTGTTGTAGTTTTGTGGACTACTACAGATGTGGTGTATTGTGTGCTTAACCGCTAGTTCATAGCCTGACTACAAGGTTCACAAAAAGAATTGAGAAGTTGTACATTTAGATGAACAATTGTAGTATTTGCATGTCTAATTACCAGAATTAAAGTACATAAAGTCAAAAGAACACATATAAGATCAGAATACAAAATTGGTTATGCTTATAGCACTACATTTACATGAAGAATGAAGCTGTGGCCGGAAGGCGCTTCTTGTAAAGGAGAAGTGTCATTTAATTGGCCGGTGTGTTCCAACAGTAAAGACCGCAGCAGCTGGTGTGGTACCCTGGGTCATCACCGCAAAAGTGTGACATTTTGCCATGTTAGCAGCTGAGCGTAGTGAAGAGAGTTATCACATCTTGGGCCATAATACAGTCACCCTCTCTATGCAAGTGTCTGTATAACTAATGACTGGGAAGCAATATGCACTCCCACAGCAATTACACGTGCAGCTAGTTCTTGCAGTATAAAAAGTAAATTGTTTTTAGATATATCAGCAAACTGGTGTATGTTAATCCTCATTGACTATACTCATGCATATATGAAGGAGGAATGGGAGTTGTTGAATTTAAGAAGTATAAAATGATAATAAATCATTGGCGAAAAATCGGTCAAACGGAGACTAACCCTCTAGAGCCTAGACACACTTTGTCGCACTGTAAATTGTAATGTAAAATGTCAGCCATTGTTAATGTGTCTGGGCAGAAGTTCTCAAAATTTGCTATTGGGTACGATCTATGACACATCTCATTGGACATTTATATCCCATGAATTGACGCGAATGTCTTCCTGCACAATAGGAGCTCGCTGCAATTTTTTGAATGAAGCAGTGCTTGACTCTAACGTACCCCAATGCTGTACAGGAATTTCGGACACTTGCAAAAATAGCTGGCAATTTACATTACAGCCTATACAGTGCAACAAAATACGTCTAGGGGATTAACTATAGGCATGGTACAGAGTAGATCTAGAAATCGTATGGTGCGTCTAGGCTGTTGATATTCTAAACGTACACTTGAATATGAGACAAGCTGTCTGGCTAGTAAACTATTATATACTTCCGTGCTTTTTACAACTACTGTAGAAGCACATTTTCTAGCACATGCTTCATGATGATAAACCTTTATATTTGATTGCTGCTCTTTTTCTTTACTTGAAAAAACTCATGCAAGTTTATAGTCACTATCCCTGTGAGAAACCCCTGTTAGAAAGGGTTTTTGTTGAAGTGGCCTAAGGACTTATTTAAATGAGGCACAGGAGCAATTATGACTGAATGCTCTTCCTAACATCACCAATAGCCTTTGTCTGGGCTCGAACCCATGACCTTCGTGTTTACTAGGCAAACGCTCTAACCCCTAGACCACGGCTGCTCTTGAAAGTCATGATTAAAAGTTCTCAAACTTAAGCCGAATATTGTTAGAAATGGTTCAGCCTAGTCTGAGAAACAAAAGCATACTTTACATGAGTAGACAATTACCTACACAAGCAATGGCAAACATAATAAATGATTGAAAATATCATTCTTGTTTTCGTGAAACTTATTGCCTCAGTAATAATCAAATTGCATAAGGAGTATGATTTAAGCATGGTGATACTGCTATTAACTAATCTTGCAGGTTTACATAGTAATAAAATTATAGTTAATTTTTTCATTTCACAACTGCGGCCAATTTATATATATTTATACACTGGGTGTGTGTGCGTGTGTGCGTGTGTGCGTGTGTGCGTGTGTGCGTGTGTGCGTGTGTGCGTGTGTGCGTGTGTGCGTGTGTGCGTACTCTGCGTACTGTGCATACTGTGTGTGTGAGTGTGTGTACTAGCTGTCCCGTTGCTACAACAGACGCTAATTTGTTTATTAAAACAACTTGAATTTGATTGAATTGTCAGTGAATATCTCAGTTTTCTACGTTAATCAATTAGACTGCAGTACAACATGGTAGGCTACTAGATCTACAAAAATGATTTTCTCTACTCGATAATCTTTTGTTCATTAAGATGTATTTCTTACAATAAGAATGTAGAGACGTAAAATGTTACTATACGATAAACATTAAATCAGAGTATATAGAGAAGCACTAATCAATAAATGTTCCTCACTATAGTATAGATAGCAAACAACACTTGATACAGACAATACACTAAACCAAGTGTTATAATTGAGTTGCTTGCTCACATCATTAAGCATTAGAGTCTGAATAATATTTGCTCATTTTTGGCCTTTTTACACTAAACAATTTCTATTCAGTGTACAACTCTATATTATTCTTTTAAAGAATGGCACAAAAACATAATCACCTAAAATACAATGATACTATAATTATGAACAATTCAGGGAGTAAATAAGCTTAATTACTAGTTTCAAATGCCGGCCTAATAGCCTTGAACTTCAACTTCATACAGGTTCAAGCATGTCTTAGCATTAAACAGAATCTGAACAAAACGGCCACTGATTGGTTGATCACATGTAATCAGAGTGTAGTATCTGTTGAGATAACCATCAACATATTTACACAGAACTTCTTTGTTAGATCCAGTAAACTCAATATCTTCCTCTACCATAGCAACTGTTACTTCTGTGTTGATTGATCTCTGGCTGAGTTGTACGTCTAGAAGAAATACAATTTGTGTACTTATATGCTACTGATTGCTTTGCAATGCACATTTTGTTTGTGACATTAAGTTTTTATAATAATGTACTTATGCTTTACTATAAAACAAGCTATCACAATATCAAAAATGTATACCATAATAAACAAAATGCTTTTAAATAATCTGGACGTTCAACGAAAAGTAGAGATTTAATAAAGATTGAGCTCTTAAGTTGCGTTTATACCTCTGCTAGAAAAAGTACCAGATTTCAATTAATATTACTCATCCAAGTACCCTTTTATAGTTTAGGCCTGGCCTCACGCTTCGTTGAGTTCACCCAACGAAGACGATTGACGAAAAATCACCATTAACGATAAACACCATTTGATCGGTCAATAGAATTTTAGCAACAGTAATTATTTCATTTCTACCACGTTTATCTGTTTGGCAATTTTCTGCTGTTTGTATCTCGTGCAAGACTCATTCACAGACTATTTATTATGTGTTTCGTCCGACAAGTGTGTGGCTAGTCATAACGAGAGGATGACTCACAAAAACAAATCCTCACACAAGTTTGAGCGTGAGGCCAGGCCAGGCCTACTAAAAGTCATTGAAATTATAGGGAAACTACTACAAATGTAAACATTGTGCAACTTGCTAAATTTACAGAAAACAGAGAAAAGTTAGCTCTCTTTAGAGTTTATACTTTTTATATAGCCACATAACTTGGCACAGCAATTTGTTTTGTCTTTTTCAGACGAGAATGCACATGCTTTACTTAGAATGTTTTAAAATCTTTTAGAATACAACTAATGCAATTGTTGCATAATTGGAAGAATTGAATTAAGTTATTGCAGTTATTTAATCGCATTATTTCTATATGTCATATGTATTTGCAGGGATGACAATTTTACAATCTCAAAAGACTTTAGTACACGCTTTGTGGGCCATTTTAGCAGTGCATGAATCGTAGATAAGAATATGGTCTACACTTTGCACATTAATCACCTGTGCGGACCTTCGAAAAGATAAAACCACAGTATATATATATATATATATATATATATATATATATATATATATATATATATAATGAACAATATTTTTGTTAGAAAGTTATTTGCATTATGTTATGTTGCATGTTACAATCAATTACAAAATTATAAGTACATAATGTAATATTTTTGCTAAACAAGTTCACCTACTTTCAAACCTGTTCAGAATGTTGACAGCCCAGACACAGTGCACATCTCCCAGGTCTACTCTCCACCATGGTCTATTCTCCTCATCACTGTGCGCCATAGAACTGTATTCCCCTTCTGTTGGTTCATAAATTCCATCAACAGCCTTAGCTGCTGTATAGGTATAAAGTCCTTCAGTATTAACATGAACAGATGACTGCTTTGCTGATTTATCTGCAAAATTTGCAAAAACTTTTTTCGGTTCAGCATTTTTTAAAAGGAAAAAAAATTGACGAATAATTATTATATAAACGTTTTTTTCAAGATCCTATGCCTTGCAATAACTTGCTATAATTATATTGATTTCACAACCATTTTTATGCTATTTTACTAAAAATTTGCAATAAAAAAGAATATTAAAATTAAATGATAAAAATTTAAGTAAATATGAAGAGTTATACTCACTCCTAGCCAGTGCTTTTCCAAAAGTTTTTCTAACATCTGCTTTGATGTAGAAACCAAAAACATAGCTATTTCCTTCAAAATAAAAGTTAGGGTTAACACATGTTATAATAGCGCACTTCTTGGTTCGCCAATCATATGTGAATGCATTGCATTCCTCTCTTCCCATGCAATCAAAACCGCAGTAACTGGTGGAGATGGCTGTCCATGCAGAGTCATGTTGGGAAATGTTGGAGAAAGATTCTGGCATGACATAACTCTTGTAGAGGACAGCCTGGTAACCATACACAGCCAGGGCTGCAATTTCTACAATCAGTACTGCAAAAAAAAAACAAAAAATGCGTCGAAAAAAAACTTTGAACTACTTCAAATTCTTAACCAAAGATTACTTTTTATTACTGTAGTTTCAAATTGATAAAAAAAACTCTTTACAATAAATAAAAGATTATACTTTGGTGGTAGAATAATTCATGCTGTGAATATATTTTTATTTATTGTAACTATAGCAAATTTATTTTTCAGATAGAATTTTCCTAAAATTGTATATTATATATATATATATATATATATAAATATATATATATATATATATATATATATATATATATATATATATATATTAGCATTAAAATATTATATAATAATCATTTATAATATATCATTTATAATGTGAGATTAATTTATTAGAGCATTTATACATAATGTAATTTACAAGCTTCCAACTTACAAAATCTGCAGGTCACGAATCTGCTAGTCATGTTCTTAAGGTTTCTGCCAGCCGAATAACTTCTAGCAATGTGTTGTCAAAGTAAACTGTTTTCTACATCATACGTGTCACAATTAAACAACATTTTGTTTGATATTTTGTGAAGTACCTTATTGCGTGAATGGTGATTTGATAACATATTGACTAAACTCACACAGGTATAGTTGGATCAAAACAAAGCCGATTTTCTTCAAGTACTTGAGTGGCTTTAAACTATTGGTAATGTTTGCAAATCAATTTCTTGAACAAACGAAAAAAAATATGCAATCTTACAGTGTAAAATGCTATTTTTATTTTAATACAGTCAGCCGTCAGGCATGTTAAGCAACACGTTATACATTTATATATAACATAAAATTCTTTAATCTATAGTGTGTTGAACTTTACTCATATATGCATCGAATTTGTAAAGTTCTATAAACAGATTTAAATTCTGTTTTAAGATATGATATTCAAAAATCATAAAAATAAAAGACTTACATTTACAAATATATCTATTTTTTACCTAAAATTGTAGTTGATAAAAAAGTGCTCTTTTTCAGCCATGCATCGAAAAATTTCTTTTCCATTTCAATTTGGAGGTTATGTAAGAACATTCAAGCAAGCTTATAATATATATATATATATATGAATATATATATATGAATATATATATATATATATATATATATATATATATATATATATATATATATATGTATATAGTTTCTATAATTAAAAATGAATCAAAAGAATTCAATATTTCGAAAAATAGAGTATTTATATTTGGTACTAATAAAATTTTGGATATAAAAATAAACTTAGATCTTCATTTTATTGACTACAATATATATATACGTATATATACGTATATATATGTATATATATATACATATATATACATATATATATGTGTGTGTGTGTGTGTGTGTGTGTGTGTGTGTGTGTGTGTGTGTGTGTGTGTGTGTGTGTGTGTGTGTGTGTGTGTGTGTGTGTGTGTGTGTGTCTGTGTGTCTGTGTGTGTGTGTGCGTGCGTGCGTGCGTGCGTGCGTGCGTGCGTGCGTGCGTGCGTGCGTGCGTGCGTGCGTGCGTGCGTGCGTGCGTGCGTGCGTGTGTGTGTGTGTGTGTGTGTGTGTGTGTGTGTGTGTGTGTGTGTGTGTGTGTGTGTGTGTGTGTGTGTGTGTGTATGCAAACAATACAACAACCTGTAATAAGTTTGAGCAAAGCCCACCTCCCAATTAAAGCACATGATATTGAGTGTCAATGGGATATTTGTAAGAATTTAAGTTTAGTTCAATGTCACTTTAGGAACAGACTATCAGTCTATGTAAAATGTAATCAATACTTGGTATAAAGTTTAACATCTGTCAGGTATTGTAATAAACTTCATGGTTGTCTACTTGAGATGTTTGGATGTCACATTGTATTTTGATCAACTGTATTACTGCTATTTTAAAATATTCATTTTTGTTTTATTATCTATACATTTATTGGTTTTTGTATTAAGTTTAGGTCATTTGGAAATGCGTCATGTAGTATGTTGTATTACTTGTCAATTGGACAACATAAATATAAATTATTGTTGGTATAATATACCAAAGATGTTGTGTTTTAACTGCTATATGAATTCATTCTTCTCAGAAAATAATTACTATTAATAAAAGTATCATTCGTAGCAAGTCTCTTGTCTTGTCTTATACTCTATTTAATTAATTATAAGCCCTGAATGAAAACTACAAAGGTTCCGCAGGGAAGCATTATATACATATGCACAAATTTTAAGTATTTAAATTGATTGTTTAAATAATACAATCATATTGCATAGTATATTTAATGATAATGCAACATAACTATATAAACACACACAAACACACACACACACACACACACACACACGCACACGCACACATAATACATATATTTACAATTAAGAGTTGTGTCTTCTTAACGCAGGAATAGCTAACGCTATGAGCTTTACATACTTGTTTAATTATCTTAATCAAGCAAGCTAGATAGTAGCGGTTACTGTGGGAAATGATGAGAATGCATTTCTAATAAAAGTATATTGGCTTTGCCTTTAATAACATAAAGCTAACCATATTCTAAAAGGTTATAATGGAAGCACAGCACAACTATAGTCAATAACTGTTCCAGGAAAAACTGTATAAATACATGCAAGAAAAATATAACCGAACTAAGAATTTTAAGTAAAAATCCTCTCAAGTGCTGAAAGTTGATTGATGTATCCCAGTTAAATTTACTTTACGTTAGTGGTTATAAATATTACAGTGCCTGACAATAAGGCTGTTTTGCATAATTAGTTGAAAAAATGTTGCCAAATACATAATGATTAAATTGAAATGTTTTATGCCAGTTTAAACCTTATTTTAAGAACTTCATAGTTCAACTTATAGCACAGTATTACTAGAAACTGGTACTGGTGCGAACTAGTGACCTGTCACCTGCTGTACAGTGAGAAGTAGAAAAATGTTATCCTATTATAATCCTGCATTAATATTGTATGACATCTTTTTGACTGATATTTGATTGATTGTATTTAAATGATGATAAAACGTGAGTGTGACCAGCCTGAGTGGTTATATATATGGGTAACTTTCACGTGCAGTTTCATTGTTTTTTATAGCCAGAATAATTGCAATTAGAATCTGAACCTTTAATTTTAAGTAAACAGTCTCTACTATAGAGTATTTTCTTTGCTCTCACCAATTGCTACCTGGAAAGAGATCTCTTACTGTTATTAAGATACAATGCTAAGGAATTAGCTCAGAGTAAGTATGACTTACATGTTACCCTATTTGCTAAAAAGAGAGAGTAGCCTATAGTGATGCTTGAGTGGGTGTCAAACCTGGTGCATTTATGGAGGTTCAGTAATTTCTAGTAAAATATATATTACTCACTATTTATTTTAAACTGTTTCAGTGTTTCAAAACCATGTTGTCAGATTAAATTCAGAAAAAGACTATATATAGCTTCTGTCAACACGATAAACTGTACTCACTTAATTTTTTGTTGACAACACACTTTATGTTATGTCATCAAGAATATGTGTACACAATTAAATGCTATAAAAAACATGGTGTTGATTTCCATACTCGAAATATCACATGTAGGTCATGAAAATTTTATTATATATAAAGTTTAGCAACTGCTTACTTAACCTATTAGCTTATATAGCAATTATTCAAACACGAGGTAAAGTTAAAATAGTTTCTTATTTTGCCTTACTTTTGCAGCACTACTCATTTTATAGTTTCAGAATAATTCTAGTATTCAGTCAGCTGTTCAATTATGGAGATGACAAGTCAAACAGAACCACTTCTGAGTGACGGCAACGAACCCTCATCTGATAGTGACATTAGTAAAGGTGAGACCTTTCGTATATGCTTGCTGCATCTTACATGGTAGGTTATATCGTATTAATATGATATTACATATATTTTATTGATTAAATATTATATTATATTTTGATAGTAACGTACTATACTAAATAACATGGTAGACTCAATTTATAGATGCAAAAAGAGCATAATTCAACTCAGAAATCACCCTTGAAACTAATATCTTCTATAACGATATTGTAATAATGATCATATGATACAACGAAGCAGAAGCACTAGATTATTTTAGTCCAAAATAGTACTATTATAACAAAATATAAACAATAAATTAAAGGTAGATTGAACAACTGTAAATATGTTTTATGAATTTCAGCATAAAAATTTACGAGCTTAATTATTGCAAAGTATCTCCTTATTTAGAAAAGAAAAAGTCAAAATGGACCAGAACACAAATGCTAACTGTCATCATTCTGCCTCTGATGAATTTAGTACGAGCTTCTTCTTTTGGAGTTATTGTTCCATTCTACCCAACTGAAGCTGCAAAGAAAGGCGTCAGTACAGTTGTAGTTGGCTTTATATTTGGGACATATGAGCTGGTGGAGTTTTTGGCATCCCCAATATTTGGATCCATAGTATGTACAGTTAGCAGTATATATAATAAGTGTAACAAACCAACACATCCTAGAGATCTAGACTGTTATACATCCCTAGTATACTAAACTAGCCCATCTATTCTCATTATACTGTATTACAATTAGCTATTTCATAATTTTGATTTACTAAAACATGTCAAAAACTAACTCTTTTAAAATCTTCCTATTGTTGCTAAGGCTTTGAAGTTAAACTTTTTTTAAATTTTGTAAAAGAACAATTGACATAGCAGTTTCAGAATATAACCATGTTTCTCTACAGATAGTAAAGGTTGGTGCTAGAAACATGTATCTGCTGGGAAGCTTCTTACTGGGTGGCAGCAGCTTAGCTTTTGGGTATGTAATATAATATGTTTCATTTATTAGACAACTAGTATATTACTAATTTATCAAGTAGGCAAATTATCACCAATATGTAACCTTCATAATAGTTTATGCTTTTTTAAACTTACAAAATGCCAACTCAAAGTTTGTTTACCTAATAAACTTGATGAAAACCAAGGCATAATGTGTTCAGGGAACATACTATGGGGTATTAGCACTGGATCAATGTTGGCGTTGTTGGTTTGCCTTATAATAAGCTTATTATAATGCAGTAACAGCTAGAATTGCGTTTATGGAGGGAAAATTTAAAGGGCTGGTCAATTTACAATTATCTTCTTCTGAATAAAAATAATTTTGTACAGATTGAACAGGAAATTTCCCGGCTTTTTCTTCAATCTATATTAATCATTGCTTTGAATGGATTCATAATAGAAATGCAGTGCATACGAGAATCCATGGAAACATAGTAGTAGATAACAAAAGTTCAACAAGATAACATGACCCATGTTTATGCTGACAGACTTGCCTGCAATCAATTACCTGCTGTTGACACATCTAGCTGCTCTCCTGCATACATATGAGGTTTCGCTTTTATGCTGTATCAATTTTTGAATTTAGCCACATCAAGAAATAACTTCTAGGGTAGCCCTATATAACTTTGAATTGAAAGTTGATATAACAACTGCTGATTGAGATAGTCTACACATAAAGAGTGACAAGGTTTTATTAATATGTATTTTATGACAAGTTTCCTAGACAGAGTCCCATCAGGAAGTGGCTACATTGCTCTGTGTTTTGTGTGTCGCGTGGTAGAGGCTACTGGTGGTTCTATGGCTATGAATTCTGCTTACGCTATTTTGACTTCAACACTACCCGATGATGTTGGAAGAGCTGTTGTAAGTGTCTAAATGACTTCAATTCTGAAAATATTCTGTTACAAAGTATCTTCAGTGGGTTTTCAACAAAGTGACCTAAATGCAACAAAATTAGCGCTGAAGACCAGAAGAAATATACTCATAACAAGAGAAATGTTAATGCACTGCGCTAGAGATCAAATAGAAATATTGCAGTGTTTTAATTTAAGAAAATAAAGCTATTTTTGTGGGCAATTTAGCAGAAATAAAAAAAATTAGGATTTAAGCTATGATGCAACCACTTGCAGACAATCAAAAGTTTAGTTATATTCACGACAGAAAAGGTTTTTTGTTCAAAACACTCAACTCATAATTAATCATTTTATATTTACTGTTATATTTACTGTAGAAGAAAGCAACCAAGAAAAACAGCTGAACTTTGCCTACATGTATTAACCCTACATAAGCGTCTAGTATTTCAGAATTTTTATATTATTTATGTTATGCATTATTCTATATTTTTATAGGGATTTCTACAGACCACTGGTGGAATAGGTTTAGTTTTAGGTCCAGCATTGGGAGCTGCTCTTTACAGTGTGGGTACATTTCTTTTTTGGTAATATAATTATACTATTATGTACTTTTGAAAAAAAAGACTTGAAAAAACATCATACATCCCAGTACTACAATATGGTAATGCTGAGAGCTATCTATAGCTTCCTAGACTAGTCATAACTTACTATATACCTTTCCAGGCTGGAGGATATATTCTACCATTTGCTGTAATAGGAGTTTTAGTTTGGCTTTGCGCAGTGATTGGTTACTTTACTCTGCCAAAATCAGGTATAACAACTATCATGCAGAAAATTTAGTAGGTTCCTGCATAGTCTGTATTGGTTTTCATTGTTTGTTGAACCACAAATGGTTTAAATATACATATTATACTCTCACACACACACACACACACACACACACACACACACACACACACACACACACACACACACACACACACACGCACGCACGCACGCACGCACGCACGCACGCACGCACGCACGCACGCACGCACACACACGCACGCACGCACGCACGCACGCACGCACGCACGCACGCACGCACGCACACACACACACACACACACACACACACTCACTCACTCACTCACTCACTCACTCACTCACTCACTCACTCACGCGCCACTCACGCCCCACTCACGCGCCACTCACGCGCCACTCACGCGCCACACACACACACACATATGATGTATATATACTGTATATACCGTATAATATTATGTCTGAATATGGCTTATGTTTTAGATAAAGTACCCATAACGGATGGGAATATCTTGACTCTGTTGAAAATACCTGGATGTTCTATTCTATATTTGTTGATACTTTGCTGTGGATTATCACTGAGCTTTTTAGATCCAACATTTAGCCCATTTATTAAAGAAAATGTAAGTGCATGGAATATGGAACGATGAATGAAGTGAATTGCTAGAATGTTGAAGTTTAAATTCAACCAGTTATATTTTAACTAAAGTGCAATTTGTTATGAATTTATTCCTATCAGTTGATAATATTATATTTATTAAAATGCGACCACAAATGAGAGATATTTTGTTTTTTTAGTTTCCTCAAATATCTACACCACAGATAGGCTTGCTTTTTGCTATTGCCCCGGGTGTGTTTGGAATTGTTTCCCCAATAGTTGGATACATTAGTGACAGGGTATGTAAGGTCAACGTATGTTTTGTGCTTTTCTTTAATAACTTTATTTTAGGAAAAACATCTCTCAATATTAACATGTAGAGTCAAAACATTAATAAAATAACTTTTTTAAAACCAACACTGAGTAATATTTTAGACTGTAATAAGGTATATAATGTATAACCATGAAAATCACTTGTCCGCCTACTAAAGGTTTTGTATAGTGCCGGTTAAACATTTTGAAGTTTATAACATATATAAAGTTTTAACTTTTTTAAGAAAAACTGGTAAACCCTTCTTCTGCTTGTGTGCCCTAAATCCTATACTGAAACAAAATAATATTCTATATTTAACTTTATATAAATTTGAAGCTATAAATGTTGTATGTTAGAAGCATTAAAAATTGGAGAGACAAACAATGTTTAAAGTATATGTTTTGGTTGAGTTTTGCAATTGCATTTGAGTCATAAAAGCAGCTTGTGTCTGTACCTGTACCTGTACCTATTCCTTGGTCGAGACGACCGCTGCGGCACCACTGTTGATCTTGGCAACCAGCTCTCTCCATTCTATTCTGTTCTTTGTCTTCCTCAAGTTGTCGCTCAGTGTCTTTCCGGTTCACTCTGTGATGTTGTTCTCCTATTTCTTTCTCTGCTTGCCTCTCCTTCTCCTTCCTTGTACAGCTCCTTGTAGGATTGTCTTGGCAAGTCCTGTGGATCATGTGACATGCCCATTATACCACTTCAGTTTCCGTCTCTTCACAGTAGTTAAAAGATCTTTGTGATGTCCCACCGTGTTTGTGACTCTATTCTTTACCTCAACATTTGTGATGTGGTTTTTGTAGGAGATGCCTAGGAGCCTGCAGTAGCATCTCATTTCAGTTACCTGTATTCTTCTCTCCAAACCTTGCGTCTATAAGACTTAAAACACATATATTTGCTAAAGTAATTATGACCAAGTGTACATAATATATTGTAAACCTTATACACATATATTTCAGTGGCTACAAGGTGTCCAGTGTATCATTGGCTTTATATTGCTTGCCATTGGTTTCTGTTTACTGGGACCGAACCCTTGGCTGGCTGAATACATTCCAACCAGGTGTGTAGACCTAAAACTATGTTGCATGGACAAAAAATTAATAGGAAGCAATTCGACTAATATTTCCCACTGTATATATTATATACAGTGGGAAATATTATATATTATAATATTATTGCTATTACATGATTTTTGCTCTTTAAAAATATAAGTCAAGTTGAATACATGTAGCTATCATCTGTTCCAGTGTTCCTGAAACAGTTATAGCTCTGGTTCTCATTGGTATTGGTGCCAGTGGTGTGCAGAGTCCATCATATACTCTCATATGCAGAATGGCAAGGTGAATATTATATTGTTAGTATTGTAAGGGTTGTGCCCCCATGTACATATGACTGTGAGGAGTTGTGTTACCATTGTATATCGAAAGGACAACTCTCCTGCTAGTATTCTGTTATCCTAATGTGTAGCACTTCTAATACATTGTTCATATGTATATAAGTGCAATTCTATTGTAGACAAGACTTGGGAGAATTTAAGTTCTAGAAGTTAATTATTACTTATTATATTTACAGAAACCGTGGTTTACCGGAAAACTTGCAGACGTTTGGGTTGGTCTCTGGACTGTTCACATCTGCATTCTCATTGGGTTCCTTTCTTGGACCAACCCTTGCTGGATACTTAGTTAAACAGTATAGGTTTGCATGGTCTTCATCTGTTTGTGGACTCATCAACATCTCAGCTGTGAGTTAACAGAATGTCATAACTATATCTAGAATACTGGGATTTACAGCCACGTGGTTGATGTGAAAACAAGTCACATGACTGATTTGAGTATTTCAACTTTTACCTGATGTTCACCTAATACTGTCATATGTTCTGATCAGATGGCTGTTTTATTTTTACTCAATGGTTTAGTATAAAGCAGTTCACAATTGTTAAGAGATGGGAGCCATTTGAGATCTTTAAGAAAATGTCAACCTAGGGGTTCGACTAATGTTCTAAAGCTACTAAAGTGAAGCATAATATTATAAAACTGCTTAGAAGTCACATGACTGTTTATCCCAATCCTTCTTAGCTGGAGAAAATAATATTTCGAATAGATTATTATAAATACATAATTAACTTACCTAAATAAGCTATCCTATTTTATATATATTTTTTATATTTCTATCTATACACAGTGAATTTAGTACCTGTACCACTCAATTAAATTGTTACAATAGAATGTGTTGATTCCACAAGGTCTGAAGATTTGTCCACTCTTGGTATTTTGGACATTACAATTTTATTGCTATATATTATAGGCACTTCTACTAACTATCTACATGTCAGTTATGAAGATTCAAAGAAATTGGCCTCTACCAATTCCTAAGGAGATAAAGCAAGTGAAAGAAGACGAAACATGATCTAACACTACTAACTTCATCATACACTCGGCATGACTCTATTATACTATATAGTACACAACATGGCTATGGCATATTAGTATAATATCGTAATACATGGCTGCAGTATACTATAGCATAGTTTTATATAATATCGTTGCAACATGATTTAGCTCTTGGATACTCATAGTGCACTAGTAAATATGGGGTAAATAACATAAATACATGTGATGATTACCTCACAGTCCTAATTTTATAAGCTGAATATGTGAAAAAGTAATAATTATATCAACTAAATGATTATATTTAACAGCTTCAACACTTCTTTTGTACTATTCACTGTTAAGTTTGTGTTGCAAGAAACTCAGAAATTCATTTCAATTAATAGTTTTAGAATAATTTGACCAAATAAAACAATATTTTGTGAAATAGTCTTTGCATATAATATATATATGTGTAACTATATGCACATATTAGAATTATAAATGTATATATATGTATAATATCGTATCTAATTATTTTTTTCTACACAATTAGTTCAGTGAGATACTTAATTAATGATTAAAACACATAAGTCAACCTAAAAAGTGGGTTAGAAACAGTTTGACATGTTATATGCACAGTACGTCTCATGAAAATGTCAGTCAAAAGTCGTATACAAGCCAAATAGACACGTTACAAAGAAAGATGGTACCAATTAATATAGATTTACTTGTTTTTTAAATATTAAATTCTATAATAGTATATATTTGCTAATTTTTACACGTATGCCTAAGAAAAAAATAACTCAAATATGGTCACATATTGTAATATACACAACAATGGTCTCAACTGTAAACTCAACAATGAACATCATTACCTCGTGACATAAAGTCACAAACTTCACAGCAGACGAATAAGTTGGATGTGATATTTTACTACTCAAGATACTATTTCTACTTTAAAAGCTAGTCATGTATGTGATTTGTGATTTCTCCATGTTTACTAAAGGTGATGTCATGTGGGCAAAGAGAGTGATTCATAATAAATCAACAGTAAGTAAAATGTTACGCAATACGTTATGACTTGAGATTACAAATTTATTTTAGTAGTGAATTTTAAAGTAGAGATATCAAACATATTTAATTTGTGGTTACTTCTCTTATGTAAAGCAAATGTATATATTCATTGCAAAAAGAATACAAATTAAAATACTATTATATCTGCAATATTTCACTTACAGAAGGAGCAGCTGGAAATTCTCCAGGAGTTGGGAGTCGTCTACAAAATGTTTCGTAAGAAGCAAATAACAAAAATTCAACTCAGAAACTTGCAACAAGTTATTTTAACTCAGGTAACTGAACTTATATATTTATTAAAATGGTAAAAAATTTAAAACAAAAATAAAAAATGAGGGTTTAATGGGCACAATAACCATTCTTTCAAAGTCAGCTTCAAAATATATATTGTTTAAGTATATCTAAGCATATGGAGCAAAGTTTGTTTTCAGTTTGATAAAACTGAAAAATCTCTTCCTGTTTCAGACAGTAGGAAACTGCCCTGAAATTAACTTAAAAGCTCAATCACCAATATCTGATAAGATTCAAAAGCTTGAAACTAAAATGTCCAGCTCCTACACAGTGAACAAGGTAATTCTCTCAATTGTATATAAACTATGTTGTAGTCTTATCATTATATTGTAGTTTTATTGGTACATTATATAAAAGTGAGCAACTGATTTATATAAAGAGAAATGAAATACTATTTTAAGCCACAAGCTACAGTTGGTGTACCTCCACCAAAGAACTTCACAGAGCTTTGTCCTCTCATCACCATTCCCATAGCAAGACACTCACTGGAGTATTTATATATTTGTTTATTAGTAGCTTGCACCTTGTTTTAGAAACCTACATTAATTGGAGGAAATGTGAAAGCTAAGATATGTAGATATGAGAAGCTGGAAGGACTGTGAATATAAAAGTTGTGTATAGCTGAACAATTGAGCTGCAGTGTTATACTAGAGTTGTCCTCTCTTATTGAATGTAAAGTACTGCTTACAATAGCATGTAGTAGAGTGAGAATATGAAGTGTTGAATGACATCACAGAGATCAATTCTCATACAGACATCACATAGTAACTCTGTTATGACATGTCAGAGCAGGTGGTATATATATGACTAAAATGGTGTCTATAGGCCTACATATTATATTATAAGTCATCACCTGCATATTATATAGTAACTACATGACATCTTACCATTTAGATGTTCATTTACCATCTGTGTGTTATCTTTCCTCCTCATGAATACTTATCTTTGTTCATTTTTCCAATATATTAGGTGGAAATAAGTTACTTATTATACTGACTGTAGTTGCTTAATATTTTTTCTGGGCTTTTTGCCAAATAAAATTCTAAAACATTTTGTTTATAATGTTTTGGTCTTGTGTTACAAAGCACTACATAATGCGAGTATGGGTATAGTAGCTATACTAACTTTTGTAGTATCTGCAGTTTAAATCCCAAATACATTACTATATAACGAAAAACACTCCACTTGCTCATTTTTATTGGGTAAAACTCTTCAAGTATAAAATTCAGTAATAAGGTAAAGTTTCTTCTTTAACCATTGAAAGTAAAGAGCAAAATTTAATGTGGTCTAATCATGTTTACGGGTACTTTCTTGAAGTAAAAGTTGCCAGTCAAACACTTTAATATAATTTATTAGACTCAAGTATCTGTGATAATAGATCTTGCAAATAAATAATCTAGTTGTTTATATAAAATGTCACTTTCACACTCTATTATTCACATGAATCCTATAGCTATCAATATATAGAATCTATAAAAAAAATCTCTTAAAAGCAAAATCACAGCATCATTGAACTATCCACCTGTCCATTGTACCAAATGTTGAAATGCCTTATAACTTTGGGCAGATAACTCTTGTCAGATTTGCTTCAACATGCACTCAGAGTTGAAGGTGAAACTAAGACAAATTTGGATTATAATTTTCACTCAAGCAGTTTGCTGCTAACTGAAACTACATTATAGATGCATCAATAGTAAAGTACGTGGGCTTAACTGTTATAAACTGCAGTGCTGCTACTATACCAACCCTGAATAGAAGGCTGGACAGTGAGCTTGCTTATAAGAACTTACTCTAAACAATGCTGTGCTGCATACCAGTTGTTGCATATTTTTAAGAGCAGTTATATAAGCACTCTGCAATTTCAACAAGTATTACTGGCTTTAGTATGCCATGCGGAAAGCAATAAACAAAAGCAGATATAAAAACAAGCCACAGTTTTGTGGTGAAGAAATAGATCCTTAAGAAAACTAATAAAACAGCAGCTCACATGCAATCTATTTTAACCCTTCATACACCATACAGTGTACTTTTCCACAACCTCTACTAAAGTCTACAAAATTATCTGCTAATTGCAGCTGGAAATATCAGCCTCTTTTTTAAACTTTGCATTAAAACAGATTGGTCTTTTAATATAGTTGGAACACTGAACTGTGTTTAGTTCTGTGTTCAGATTCTGGAAAACAGTCTAAAAGTAACACTATATATACTTCATAGAGAAATACACAACTTATCTGACTGAAAAGTAAGTTTAATTAATGCAGTAAGCTTTCTTTATTTGTTTAAACACAGTTAGTTTAAGGTCATTACTTTCCAGATTCAAGCACTGCTTTATGTTATATATAAACGGTTTCCAGGGGATAGCTCGAACAGTTTTTGTCTCACATTAATAAATTTTACATGAAAAGATAGCTCTTGCATTCCTCTTTCATATACTTTTTTAATTTTTCAATAAAAAATTTTCTGAGAAAGTTGTTGCATAATAAGTAAAATTTTACACCCTCCATGTTCCACTGCTGTAGCACAGGGGATTTATTTTATAAAGTCTAAAAGTTAAACTTGACATTCCTTGATATGTTTTCTCTAATATACTTTCTTTGTTTTTTGAAATTCTGTTTATGCTCTTCACAATTTGGTAAAAACATACACCATTATGCAAGTTTCACTGCAATTTTCTAAATTCTTCATATGGTGGTTCTAGCTACGCTCCTGTGACTAATTATAACATCCCTAGTACGTTTGCTGCTCTGCGCGCTATCACAATAACATATAGTACCCTCTCGCACAAATTGGCAATCTATTGGATTTCTGCCAATATAATGTTCCCTGTTTTACATTAGCACTTAGCTGAATCATCTCATTATGTTACAATCTATTGACAATGCCTCAGCACAACATAATTCTTTGTTTGTTTGGCAGAGTTAATTTCAGCTAAATCACTTCACTTTGCAGTCTTGTCAGTAAAGGTCTGTCTATATTGCAGCAGGTGTACTTCCAGTTTCTCTAATTCACATATGATTATTTCAAGTACATTGTATTCTATAAGATCAATTTAAAGTTTAGCCCAGTGTTCAGTAGCTAAGTATTATGCATGTATGTTGTCTTACTGTTGAACAAAAGTTAAAAAACCTTTAAAATTATAGCCATATTTATTATACATGCATAGGATTTGCATAAGTTGACAAAAAAAATTGCAACATACTGGGATTGAACCATGACCAACCAACTTCTCGCCGCCGCCTATAACCTCTGGACCACGCAGTCATCGTTAATAAATTGCCAACTATATGAGTAACTATGAGTACATAAATATTTCGCGCGCAAATGGGTTATAATTATTAGGCTGTCAATTCATGTTGATTAGCAGTGAACTGTTGCAATAGCCTCTGGTTACTAGCAAAGCTAATGGTTTTGAACAAATAACCCAACAGTTTAAAAATAAGTAGCTTGCGTATTACTAGCTACAAAAACAGGTCTGAAATAGACTAATAAAGCAAGGTCTTATTGTAGAGTTTGCCGATGTGCTCTAAAATAAAACTTAAACTGTATGGTATTACATGAGTATTTGTATGCGAGAGATAAATCAACAATACTGAGTTTCTGGAAAACAACATACTTGAAGTTAACTTTGACAATGGTGTGTTATTTTCATCATGCACTAGCACAGGTAGGGCCTATAGCATAAATCTCTAATCATATGAATCTTTATGAAGCCCACAGCTCATGTAAGGGTGGCAATGTAATTTGAAACTAAAAATTATGTTGCTGCATTGTGTCTAAGGTATATTAGAGAGCAGAATTTAATTTTACTAGCCTACCCCAACGGCATTCTACAATGCAGCTTATATGCTGGCAGTTGTAATAAGTACTGTCAATAGCAAGGTTACTATCACTGCTAGCTCTGTGCAGTATGTAACCTCTTGAATAATTGCGCCAATTTTAAACTCTTGGAAGTTGGCCAAGTTATCATATCGCAGCCAGCCACCGGAGACAAAGCATCAGAGCTATTCATATAATATTATACTGATGCACTTGGTAGCAAATGTGGCTAATCTAATATAGTTCATAGTTCAACACCCTTTACTTTGGGAATACAGCCTCTTTTTTTAGGTTTACCTAACAAAGCATGAAAATATCTAAACTGATATTCTGATAATTTAGAGGTAAATTTTGAAAACTAGGTTAATTGCACTTGTTTGCACAACAACAATAATAAAATATATATTATGCAGTATAATAAAAACACACATAATACTATAATATAATATATTATAATGATAATAATATAATATTATAAGTACCATTACTGCATTTTATAACTAGGATGGTTGCCGAAAAAATGTTTCACAAATTCTGTAATTATACATCAAAAATAGAACTAGCTAGGCAGCAGGTTAGAATAGAGTAAATTTTTAAAACATGAAATCATGATTTGACTATCGTTTTATTTAGGCCAACCAACCTAGGAATACAAGATTGGGTTTTAGCTGACAGTTTATAACATTTAGCTTTTGAGCCAGCAGCACTGGCACTTGTGAAGTATAGGCAAAGTTAGTGAAGCGAGACTAACGAGCACTCAAATACAAGGCATATTGAGACACAATAACAAGTCAGGAGCGTATAAATTAAAAAGAATGTGGAAGGGGGACTATATTTTTCAACACGCTATAACTTAAACATGAATTGGCTTTTGAAAAAAATAAAAAAGTATATTGGAGAACATAAGTTTCTTTATCTTTTCATATTTTTTTTGTTCTTGTGACATTCAACCTGTTCGAGCTATCAGTGGAACATTGTTCATATAGAACATAAAGCACCTGGCAAAGAGCCAGAAAATGAAAAGTATGACCTTAAACCAACTGTGAATATCTTTACTTTTTCTAATAAGAGTATTGGCTTCACCTCTAACATAATACTAACAGCATTCCACAATGTCAGCAATCCCTCGTGTGACGAGTATGATGTCTGCTTGCAAGCCCTAGTCTGTGCCATGATCCGTAATCCGTTCTAGTTCAAAAATCCATAAAATCCTACTAGAGGTTGTGAGTTCTGAGGTGACTCACAAGCCCAATTCGAAATCGGCATAATTTGCCACAGTGAGGACAAATGTTACTAGAGTCAGTCACTGGTGGGTGTGTAACAGAGCATAACTCCCTGCTTTTCCTTAACAACCGTTTGTGCTCTCGTTTTTGGCGTTGTTGTTGTTCAAAAATCGCTGTCCCTTGATGCACAACAGTTCTCCAATTTTTTCTGTCCAAGGCCTGAACTTCCCAGGTCTGTGGTCGAATGAAACACTGCTTAAGGCTCTCGTGTAGAGTGTCTTTATACCTTTTCCTCTGACCACCCTGTGAGCGATTTCCAGTGTTCAGCTCAGAGTACATGATCTTTTTTGGTAGCCGGTTATCATCCATTCTTACCACATGGCCAGACCACTTCAGTTGTCTCTTCACAATCATGGTAGTAATACTTGTAGTTTGAGCTTTATCGAGGACACTGTTAGTAGTCTGCCTGTCTGCCATTTGACTCCGAGGATTCGCCTGAGACTGCGGTTGTGAAATTTCTCGAGGGACAGCAGGTTGTGGCTGTAGGTTACCCAAGTTTCAGAGGCATAAAGTAGTGTCGGGAGAACAATGGCTTTGTATACTTTTAGTTTGGTCTGTCTGTATATATCCTTGTTGTTGAAAACGCGTGTTTGCAGCCTCCCAAATGCGGAGCTGGCGGCCTGGAGTCTTCGGTTTATTTCAGCATCAATGTTTGCTTTAGAGGATAGGCAGCTACCTAAATAGTTGAAGGTAGTGACTTGGTCTAATATTTGGTCTCCCACCTTGAGGGAAAAATCCTCATGTCTTTCAGTATTCGGGTGTGGTTGGTACATTACTTGCGTCTTCTTGGCATTGAGTGTTAGACCAAGAGAGGTGTATGCTGTATTGAATGCTGTGAGAGCAAGTTGAAGTTCCTCCTCGGGATGAGCCATGATCATGTTATCATCAGCATACTGCAGTTCATGGATAGCCTCGGTAGCTGTCTTCGTCTTAGCTCTGAGACGTCTGACATTGAAAATATCATTAAATCTATATCTGATTCTTACTCCAGATGGCATACATTCACTCACTAGTTGAAGTACAGCAGTGAGGAAAATCGAGAACAATGTAGGTGCTATCACACATCCCTGTTTTACTCCTGTGTTCACAGGAAACTCCTTAGAGTGGTCTCCATCAACTAATACTGATGCCTTCATGTCATCATGTAAGATGCGAATGATGGTAACTAATTTGTCAGGGCATCCAATCTTGCCTAGCACTTTCCCAGATCTGGCCACTGGCACCTTATCGACTACATCATTGTCAAACAACGGGATGTGCAGGATGTGCGTATAACCCGAGCTATGGACCTATCTGATGCTTGCTGGACAGACCATCGACTGATTCTGGCAAAAATGAACATATGTATTCATCCAAAACAAATGAACAGGAAAAGAAAGCAGACAAAAATAAATCTATCGCTGCTCAACCAGCCAGAAATAAAGCAGGGCTTCCAAAGGGTAATAGGTAATAGGTAATAATAGAAGCACACCACAACTATAGTCAATAACTGTTCCAGGAAAAGCTATAAATACAGGAGAGAAAAATATAACTGAATTAAAATTTTCAAGTATAAGAAACTTTTCAATATTTATAAGTTGCATTCCAGTTTACCTTTTTGGCATATATATAATATTATATTGTTCCTGACACTTGGCTATTTTGTATGTCTAGACATATGTTGGCAAATTCACTTCTGCTTAAGCTGCTATATTGCGAAAACTTTATGTATTATTTAGCATCATATTAAATACTATGTACTGTTGCAACATAATAGCCTTAAATAAACCCGTCATCTCGTGAAAAGTAGCAATAAAGAATACTTTTTAAGATGAGGAAATATGATTTCTATTTGGCTGGTATCTTTTTGATGATATCTGAATCATAAAAGTACAGTGCAAGTGACCTACATGCTTGAGTGGGCATAAGTCTGGGTGACTTTCATATACAGTCTTATAACCAAATTGTATCTAAAATAATTGAAATAAAATGTCTGAGCCAACGTATGTAAGTGAGCAATTCATGCCAGAATATCTAGTTGCTTTCCTCCAGCTACCTGTGAGCAGTTTATACCTTGCTTGCATTAGGATATGGTGGAAAGGAAATATAGCCTGCACAGTAAGTATTGCTCACATATGTCAATGCCAGTTATAATGTTACTTTTTATATAGTTCTGATTGCCTATAGTCAAAGAACTGTAATTTAAAACACAGAAATCTGCTTGATTTTATTAGTACATGTTATATTCAAAGCTTATATTTTTTGCTGAGATATTTATCGAGATTTAAATTGCTCTAATGTTTTGAAACCATTTCGCTGGCATAATCTCAAAAAGGATCATAGCTTTTGTGAATACGATTAGCATTATGGTTCGATCAAGCTGGAATCTTGACTTAAAACAAACCTGAGCTTCATCAGCTGATAAAAAACTATACACATGTCTGTACACGTTTTTGTAGTGAGTCAATCTCATCATATATGCCAGTTATATAGTTGAGCTAAATTGGAATTAGATTTGAGCAAAAATAATATTAATTAACAATGTGGAATTAGAATGAGAACTATGAGGAAAACATGATTGCAATTATTTGCATATAGAAAAGGTTGTTATTGCAACTTTTTTTATTTTATAAAATGTAATAAAGGTTTCAGCAGTTACACAACCAATTGGGTAATGCTGCTTTGAATACTGGAAAATATTTTTAGCATTGAAAGATAATTTTTTCTTCAGGTGTTACTTTCAAAGCACTACTTAAAAATGTACCAAAAACAATTAAATCTCACAAAAATATCAAAAATAAATAATTGAACCAATTAATCTTATACACTACATTACTGAGTTAACTTATTATCAGTAGTCATTTTATAAAAATATGAGTTTAAACTTGTTTTCAAAAACTCGGTGAATCATCAAGCAACATATTAAAAACTAGGTGCTGGTGGGAAATAATAGCTTTAAATAGACCTTCCAGTGGAAAGCAAAAACATGTATGGTGTATGACATACTTTTTAATTATAGCTGATTGATTGTATTTTATGGTAAAGTACAATATGAACTACATGCTTGAGTGGGCATAAGTCTGAGTGGCTTTCATCCATATAGCAGTTTTATCTATTATAGTATCTAAAATAATTAAAATAATATGTCTGAACCCATTTATAAGAGAGTATTAATTATACCAGAGTATCTAATTTACGTTCCTCCAGCTATTTGAAAGCTCTTGCTTGTATCAGGATATGGTGCTAGGGAAGAAGCGGGCTGTAAGTATATCACTTACGTGTTGTACTCTATCAATATCAGTGTTCCTATATAAATTTACATCAATTCTGCTCGGTGATGAAATACCTTCAACTTCAAAGATAAAAATTTGTTTTGTCTTAAAGTTTAGTTTTAAAATATATAATATTTGAAGCACTAATTTGTTTTTTATGATTATGAAGATTTTATAATATGTTAAAAAAGACACATTATTTAGAAAAAATTTTGAGGCGCTATTAATGTTTTGAAACTTATACAAACTACAGCTAACTTCCATCATGCTAACTTTTATATATTGAGTGTATCGACTACGTTATATGGACTCAAAAATGTCGAAAAGTGCAAATTAGTAAACAGAATTTATTTTAGTTAAATCATATTTCAATATATTTTACTATTTGACAGGTATAGTAAGACTGAATATTTCGTGCCAGCATTTTAAAGTCCTTCACAAGCAAATATTATACTTTGTGCTATATGTACATCCTGTGCAATTTTGAAACCAGAGAGAAGATTATTGACTGCTTTTAAAATTCTTTAAAAGAGTTCAAGTCTTGTTTTATAATCTCAGAACCAGCTGTTTAATTATGGAGATGACGAGTCAAACAGAACCACTTTTGATTGACAGCAACGAATCCTCATCTGAGTGTGATATTAATACAGGTAAGACACCCTGTGTTTTGTGTTGTTTTGTGTTATTGTTTCAGCTATCGTGAAAGAGAGAGAACGTGCTCAAGTTAGTTGATTAATGAAAGAAGCCGAAGCCGTGTTTTATTACCACAATATATAATATACAATGTAATACTAAAACTATTATAAGATAAGTGAAACAATTGATTATTATGATTATATACAAAAATAGTAAAATAATAAAATAACATTGTAAATATATGTTTACATGAATACTGAATACCCTGTATAAACTTGCTGTATCATACAGGGTGTATTATAGGTGTTAGTGTTAAAATGTATAATATTATTTTATTTTAATTTAATATGTTATCATAGTATAACATTATAACAATGTATTTTAATGATGCAAAACTCAATCACCTGTCTGGGTTTATTGTCACCATTCTGGTTGGAATGCCTGATGAAGGAGGTTTGTTTTCAACACGTTATAAGGACTTTTCACTATTGCTGTAAACAAACAATTATGACAGAATGTTTTTCCTAACATCACCAATGGTCTTTACTCCACATATAGTGCACTCAGACTCTTAAACCACAGCTGCTTCCACATCATATAACAAAGTAATATTTAATTGGAATTATATTTTAATAAATGGATATTATATTATAATATTACATTATATTTATTTGATATGTTTTGATATACTAATATAATAATATATAACATATTGTTACAAGTATCAATATAATTGAGTATGCTATATTCTAATACTGATATATAATGTTATGCTATAATAATATAATAGCATATAGTAGATTCAAAAAGCAGAAATTGTAAATTAAATAATTTTACCTCAAAAAGCACCATCATTGATACTTTTATTTTCTAAAATATATATAGTAGTAGTATTTATAACATTAAGAAGTGTGAGCACTAAGTTATTTATTGCAAATAAATGCAGGAGTTAGTGCTTTATGTAAATATAAGTTTAGGTATTAGGTTTAGGATTATTGCAAAGTGTTGTACTACTTTAGTAAACGCAAAACCAAAATGGACTAGGAAGCAAATATTGACAGTCATTACTCTTTGTATGACGAATATGATACAAGCGTCTGCTTTTGGAGTTATCTCTCCATTCTTTCCGAGTGAAGCTGCAAAGAAAGGAGTCAGTACAGTTGTAGTTGGCTTTATATTTGGGACATATGAGCTGGTGGAGTTTTTGGCTTCCCCAATATTTGGATCCATAGTATGTATGAAGCTGACAGTTTATAGTGTAACAAAACAGTATCCTAAACCAATACATTCCTAGTATAATAGACTGGTACATCCCTATAGTATACTAAACTGGTACATCCCTAGTATACTATACTGGTACATTCCTAGTATCCTAAACCAATACATTCCTAGTATACTAGGCTGGTATATTTTTAGTATACTAGACTGGTACATCCCTAGTATACTAGACTGGTACATCCCTAGTATACTAGACTGTTACATCCCTAGTATACTAGACTGGTACATCCCTATAGTATACTATACTAGTACATTCCTAGTATACTAGACTGGTACATCCCTATTATACTAGACTGGCACATCCCTATAGTATACTATACTGGTACATCCCTATAGTATACTATACTAGTACATTCCTAGTATACTAGACTGGTACATCCCTAGTATACTAGACTGTTACATCCCTAGTATACTAGACTGTTACATCCCTAGTATACTAGGCTGGTATATCTTTAGTATGCTGTACTAGACTAATACATCCCTAGTATACTAGACTAATACATCCCTAGTATACTAGACTGGTACATTCCTAGTATACTATACTGGTACATTTATAGTATACTAGACTAGTACTTCCTTATTATAATAGACTGGTACATTCCTGGTGCATCTGCTGTGACACATTTAGTACATTTGATTTATTAACACGCATGTCCAAAACTAACTTTTTGAAATCTTTTCCTGTTTTTTTTGCAGCTTCAAACTTTAACTGCTTTAAAGGTTTATAAAAGTTTTTGATATAAAGGTTTCACAATATCATTTTTTTTATAACAGATAGTAAAGGTTGGTGCTAGAAACATGTATCTGCTGGGAAGCTTCTTACTGGGTGGCAGCAGCTTAGCCTTTGGGTATGTAATATAATATGTTTTGTTTATTAGAAAACTAGTCTATTACTAATTTATCAATGAGCACACAAGTATACCCAATCTATCACGATTATATATAGGGTGTGTCAAAAGCAATGCTAGATTTATTTCTACCAGTGCAAAAGTACCAAATAGCAATTTCTAGCCAACACAACAGTGACAAGAATTTTAGAAGGCGCAGTTCTATTTTTAAATTGAGATAATGTAAACATAAAAGTGACAATTAGGTCTTATTAATATGTATTTTATGACAAGATTCCTAGACAGAGTTCCATCTGGAAGTGGCTACATTGCTTTGTGCATTTTGTGTCGAGTGGTAGAAGCTATTGGTGGATCTCTGGCTATGACGTCTGCTTACGCTATTGTGACTTCAACATTACCTGATGATGTTGGAACAGCTGTTGTAAGTGTCGAGGTGACTTTAATTTTGAAAGTGTTTCACAATAAAGTAAAATATTTAGTGGTCTTAAGATATAAAACTTCCTGAAGACTAAAGTAAAGCAAGAGAAATTTTAATGCACTGCACTAGAGGTTTCATTGCATCATCCTGTAATAGAAGTAAGAAAATTTATGATCCTCAACTGTTTTGCTGTGTTTAGGTCATTCAAAATTGATTCTTTATTTACTTGTAGATTCAATAGCATATTAAAAGAATCAACTAAAAATACTGCTAAACTTTGTATACATATATTTAATTTACTTTAGTATATGTTAGGCATCTAGCATTTCAAAATTATATATTATTTATGTTTGAGGCATTATTCAAAATTTTTGTAGGGATTTCTACAGACCAGTGGTGGAATGGGATTTGTTTTAGGTCCAGTGTTAGGAGCTGCTCTTTACAGTGTGGGTGTTTTTTATGTTATTATAACACACACACTTTTAGACAAGAAGACATTGAAATATTACGCATTACAGCACTATAACAAAATATCAACTACTATCTATTTTTCCAGGTTGGAGGATATATGCTACCATTTGTTGTCATAGGAGTCTTAATTTGGCTTTTCTTAGCAATTGGCTACTTTACTCTACCAAAATCAGGTAACCATTGTCAGAGTTAATATAGTTGGTTCTTACTTTGCCTTTACCGTTGATTCTATGTATCTGAGTATGGCTTATGTTTTAGATAAAGTACCCAGAATGGATGGGAATATCTTGACTCTGTTGAAAATACCTGGATGTTCTATTCTGTATTTGTTGATACTTTGCTGTGGATTATCACTGAGCTTTTTAGATCCAACTTTCAACCCATTTATAAAAGAAAAGGTAAGTGTACTCATTCAGCACTCATAAGTGCTGAATATTTCCACATTCAGCACTTATGAGTGCTGAATGTGGAAATATGCGAGAATTTACATGCAGATCTAACTTGAAATCTGGTTCAAAATAAAATTTGTAATCATTTTATTCATCATCAGAAGAAAGAGTAACAAAATTGTAGACTTATTTGATATGTTTTATAGTTTCCTCAGATCTCTATGCCACAGATAGGATTGCTGTTTGCTATTACCCCGGGTGTGTTTGGAATTGTGTCACCTGTGATAGGGTACATCAGTGACAGGGTATGTAGGGTCTACATTCTATGATTGAGTTTAATAACTTGTATTGGGAGTGAGCCTCTTCAACAAAGACCTGTAATGTCAAAACATATATTAGAAGAACTGTTTAGTATAAAATTACTGAATTATCAATTTGATTTTTTTTTTCAAAACAAAACCGGTTAAACCCCCCTCCCCCCCCCCCCCCCCCCCTGTTTCACTTTGTATGACCCAAAGCCTATGTTGAAATATTTTGTGTTTGAAGTTTGAAGCAATGGTGTACAATATAACAAATCTACATGTATAGCTATAATGTTAATATGTAAGAGTTACCATGGAAAGACAAACTATAAGGTTTAAAGTTTCAATTGTTATTTGTTGAGCCTTGCAATTGCATTAAAGTCATAAAAGCATTTTCTCATCGTTTTAAGCCTTAAAACACATATATTTGCATAGCAAGTATGACATAGTGTACATATTTTATTGTAAATCTTATACCTGTTAAATTTTAGTGGTTAGAAGGTGTCCAGTGTATTATTGGCTCTATATTGCTTGCCGCTGGTTTTGGTTTACTGGGACCAAACCCTTGGCTGGCTGAATACCTACCAACCAGGTGTGTAGACCTAAAACTATGTTATAAACAGCAAACAATAGGAAACTATTTTGTCAATTTCTTTGCATTTTTTATTTTTATTATTATACAATATTGTTATTGATTCCATATAAGTGAACTTACATGAAGCTACTATAATATCTCTTCCAGTGTTCCTGAAACAATTCTAGCTCTGGTTCTCATTGGTATTGGTGCCAGTGGTGTGCAGAATCCATCATATACTCTCATATGCAGAATGGCAAGGCGAATATTATACTGTTAGTACATATTATGTAGATGCAAATACTGTTGACAAGATTTATGAGAGTTGGAACTTCTAGAAGTTGAAGGCTAATTCTATTTTTAGAAACCGTGGTTTACCGGATAACTTGCAGACGTTTGGGTTGGTTTCTGGACTGTTCACGTCTGCATTCTCACTGGGTGCCTTCCTTGGACCACCTCTTGCTGGATATTTATCCAATCGGCACGGGTTCGCATGGGCTTTCTCTCTCTGTGGACTCATCAACATTACAGCTGTAAGTTAACAAAATATAACTATATCTACAATAATGTGACTCATAGTCATGTAGTTCATGCGGTAAACAAAGTCACAGAACTGTCTTGAATAATTCTATTTTGACCCAATTATTTAGTATAAAACAGTTTACAAGTTAGGTGTTGGGAGTGATTTCAGAGGTTTTAGAAAATGTCAACCTAGTGATCAAACCAATATTTAAAAGCTAATAAACTGGAACAATAATATTATGGAGCAGCTCAGAATTTACATGACAGCTTATCCCATTTTTCCTTTGCTAAAAAAGACATTGTGAACAAATTATTAAATAAATAACTCACTCAAATAATGAATTATATTGTTTTACATTTTCATCTACACGGCATACTTAGTAGCTGTGTTTTTCAATTAAATATTCGAATTTAGATATGTTAGTTCGACAAGTTTTGAAGACTTATCCACTCCTGGTACTGTTGACATTACAATTTTTTGTTAGGGGCTTCTACTAACTATCTACATGTCAGTTATGAAGATTCAGAACAATTGGCCTCTACCAATTCCTAAGGAGAGAATGCAAGAGAAAGAAGACGAAACATCATGATCTAACAATACATGCTTCATCATACACTGGGAATGAATCTACACTCTACACTATATAGTATACAACAGGGCTACAGTATTTAAGTAATATAGTAATATATACAAATTGGCGGCAGCATATTAGTATTATATTAATATATAAGTGACTATACAGTATGGTAATATATCACTAATCATTGCAGTATACTTATAGCGTATTTCTATATAATGTGAATGCTACATATTTTAAACTTTCTTATTGGCTAATCACTGAGTATAATAAGGAATATACGTGGTATAAAATAAGTATCTTGTATGAGTTAATTATCTTACAGCTTTAGTTTTATACTGAATGTGTGAAAACTAAAATAATTAAATGCTTATATGTGTGATGATTATTATTGCAGCCTTAACATATTTATGTTGTATGATTTAGTGTTAAGTTTATGTTAGAAAAAGAAGCTGAAATAAATTCAATTCAAGTTTTAAACTAATTGCAAAATAGTTGTTTACAGATGAATATATGCACGTATGGAATTTGTAATGTATATAAAGTCTTTCATCAAACAATCTTTATTTTTCTTTTTATAATTCAGTATAATACAACAATATGTAGGCCTACACAACAATGGTCTTATAGCTGTAAACTCAACAATGGACATCGTAACCTCTAAACACAAATTAATCAGCAACTTCACAGCAGACAACTAAGTTGGATGTAATATTTTGCTACTCATTTCTTTTCGGATTTTCCCATGATAAACTGCAGCCTTAAAAATACAAGGTTTGCCTCATAATTGCATTTTTATGTTTGAGAAACAGTTTTAAACCAACATAATTCAACTTGTTATTCCCATTAACATTTTTACTTTTTGCTTGAAATTGAATAAACATCTTAGATTATCAATTCACATATTTCCATATCTAATTGATATGCTAATAGATGTTTTATTAGATATTTATCAAACTTGTTATACATAGTATGAAACATTTAAATTATCTAGACATGCATACAATTGGCAGTACTATATTATAATACTATAATATACAATAGCAGCAAAAGCTCTATATATGTACCACCAGAAAATGTAAACTGGAATAAGGTGACTTATCTCAAAATTTAAACAGTTTGTTGTTTAAACCTTTTAGTTTAGTAGCTATACTCTGTCTGGGGGTTAGAGTGTTTGGCTTAGTAAACACGAAGTCAAACAGTTCAAACCCCAGCAAAGGCTATTGGTGATGTTAGGAAGAGCATCTAGTCATAATTGCTCATGTGCCTCATCTGAATAAATCTTTCGCCTAGCTTAAAAGAGCTCCTCTCTATCATGGGTTCCCACAGGAATAATGACTATAAACTTGTGTGAGGTTAAAAGTTAAATATTGTCTTCTCATGTATTTACAGTTTCCCGATCTAGAACAACTAATGGCCACCTGTACATGCTGTGCCTTCATAATTAGCATGTAGACTAGCAGTAGGATCCCCTACAGAATAAGCAATGCGTATACATGAAACAGTAGATTATTAATCTATTATTAGATCTATTACCTATACTAGCAATAAGTAAGTAATGTAGATATGTCCATCAGCAAAAGTAATCTAACACAATTACTTTAGTGAACTGTGTTATGAGCAATGCCAATACATGTCTTATTTTTAAATAAAACATTCATGTAAGGCTTACAGCAATAAATTATTTTGCAGATGTTTTCTGAGCTACAAATACCTAATCTGGATGTAGTGCATAGCTTCAAACCAGCTTTTTAAATTCAAACAGTTTTAAAACAGAACAAGTTGCAGAGAGATGGCACTTACTGCATGCAGAGAAAACTATGAATCCACATATAGAAGAAGCCCATGCAAACTCATAATGTTTAACTAAATATCCAGAGAGAGTTGGTTCAAGGAAAACACCCAGTGAGAAAGCAGACGTGAAGAAACCAGATACCAGTCCCAGTGTCTGAAAATTATCTGGTAAGCCATAATTTCTGTGAAAGAAAGCAAAAAGAGCATTTCATTAGAATACATCTTCGCTTAATTCTTGTATGCACACATTTATTTTTAATTCTTAGAAGAAAGTGATTGTTGGCAAACAAGTCACTCAACACAAAATGTTTTGTAGACAATGCTAGTCATTTAGGAGCAGTAGTGGAGAAATTGAGATAGCTTAGCTTAGGCTCTTCAAATCTCCATATAAACTCTGGTTGAACTTTTTGCGAAAACATAACTTCTTTTGCTGCATTTTTAACTTGAGCTACAGGCTTTTCTAAATTTCTCCATTACTGCACCTACCTCATGCTAGTGCAATGCTGCTAGTAACTATAGTAAGTAGTAATGATCACCTCGCTATTCTGTATAGGAGGGGAAAGGTTGGAATCATGAGTCCACCGGCACCAATACTGAGGAGTATCAAAGCTATAGCTGTTTCAGGTATGCTACAATATAAACATATACTTGCATGTTTATCCTACACATTTATATTTAACATATCAAGTAAGTAAATAAGCTTCAGACCAGCTAATTCAACTCCAGATATTACCTGCTATAGAGATGAACTTTGCCAACAAAGAATTGGGTCCAAGTAGGAAAAATGCTAATACTGTGATCAAAAAACTAATCACTGCAAGTGACCCTTCTAGTCCCTAAAGAATGGTAACTGTAAATATAAACTTGTAATTTCTCCATTTCAGATGCTCACCCATTGCTCCAATAAATGTAAAAATGTTATAATACGGAGCGAAAAGTTATATAGTAAGAAAATGAAAAATTGATGTTTCATAGAGCATTACACTAACGTTTCTGCCTCTGAAGTGAAGACCAACAGAAACTTCAGTTAAAGTGCAACTTTCTTTTTGATCATGAATGTGTGAAATACTAGCTATAGATTATACTTGTTAAAATTTGAAGCTATCAGATAATATTTTTAGCTTGTATAACTATAATAATGCTTAAATATGGAAAACAATAGAAAATTATGAATGTTGCATAGATTTGCTTTCAAATTTGTATTATATAAATAAAAAATTAAAAAATACTAACATTGATGGATAAAATTTATTTATTAGTTTTGTGCATGCTCTATTGTGTATTTAATCACAATGCAGTTGTTATATCCTGTGTATGTTATCATATATATTGTATATGTTATCATATATATTGTATATGTATGCTATTATTAGTGACAAAACTTTAGCTGCATGATATTTGCATTTATTTATTCATTTTCTATATTACTAAAATAATGTATCAGTATGTTGTCATACATTCTAAAAAACAAGCAATTTATACTATACAACTATATAACAACATAATTTGTCAATACATTCTTGCAAAATTTTTGAAGCAAGCAACTATAAAAACTAGTAAAAGCAACTTATTTTTGACTTAGCATTGTTTATAAACGTCGAAAAGAAATAAATGTATTTATTTATTTAATAAAATAATGATAAATTTTGCTCTGATATTACCAGCATGCCATGACTTGTATACTCAGTATTTATATTAAAATATAATGCATTATTATACTTCTTAGTAAGTGAATTTTCAAATGTCTTTCTGATGTCGTCATACTACCTTCTATGTACTTTATTAGATATATGTTTTCAAAGTTATATTTTATACATACATATACATATATATTATGTATAATATATACGTATGTATATAACATATTATATAAAATATTCCAATCTATCTCACCTATCTTCGCTTTGTCCTGTTCGGGTAGCGGGATATTATATACAATATATAATCTATAGAATATATAACATGTAGCATATAATATATAAGTGTGTGTGTGCGTATATAGCCAAAAACATATAACGCAAATCATAGACTATCAAATACACCTAATGTTTACATATAACACAAATCACAGACTATCAAATACACTTAATGTTTACATATAACACAAATTATAGACTATCAATTATACACTTAATGTTTACAATATTCTTATGCAATTCTAAGTACATTAACGTCACAGTCAACTCTTGTACATAGTTGAATTCTTCTTTCAAATAAGTCAGTATAAAGCTAAACACCTACACAGAATCTCCCCAAACTGATACGTCAAAGCAGTTCATTAACGAACTGCTTTGACATATCAGTTAATAACTGGGCTGCAGTGTACAGAAATATTCTCTCTTTCACATAACCAACTCAGAAAGTTTTGTCTGTCATTACTACTACATATAATTATTATATAAGATTATTAGTGGTTATTATTTAAATAATTGCATGTGAAATTCTCTCTATTATTACATTTCAGTTGTACTTCGCTTATGTCCAGTTTCAAACTTTTAGCTTCACTTTTGAATTTTGCTTCTTCAAGTCATTTGCTCATGTCTTGTGTTCCACTTCATAACTTGTAGACAATAAATAAAAATACAATAAATAAATTATATATTATATATACAGTAAATAAAAAAGTTTTTGTAGCTATTACTTAAAAACTGCTTTAGGAATTGTCCCCTTTTTAGCAGGCTAAGCCATTCTGTACTTTCCATAATATAGTCAATAGTAGCCATTCCTGTAAGAACTCTGATGAAAAGGGCTTTTTAAGCTAAGGACTTGTTTTCTATTGTGACAAAAGAAAATTAATCATGGCTGAATACCCTTCCTAACATCCCCAATGACCTTAACTGAGACTCAAACCACTGACCTTGTGTTTACTAGGCTGGTACTCTAACTCACTGCTTCTTATATTAAGAATAGCTGCAAATAAAAAATTGCAGTGAAGTATAGTGAATGCTAGCTGTAAGTTATAATCAGTCTAATGGTGTCAAAGAGTATACTACAAACTATTACAAAGTCAGTGTTGACAACTTTATATTATATACATGCTGACACCTTTATATATAGTGTTCATTTTACTGTTAGCCTAGGGCCACACAGTGCGTATTTTCGCATGTGAAAATCGAAATCACAAGTAGCAAAGGTGTCCACTGTGCGCGTTGAGAAAACATTCGCACTTGTCGCTCAGCATTTTCAACGCAAGTGCGAATCGTCGCTGTCGTCGTCACCTAATTGGCAGGTAGTTCTTCAGCAAGCCCAATTTCTTTATTTTAGTGCTACATTCCAGTAAATTGCGTTTTATTGAAAGCGTGTGCGATTTAAAAATGAAAGCTTTATTTATCACGCATCACTGACGCTACAGTGGACACCGTTGCTACTTGTGATTTCAATTTTCGCATGCGAAAATACGCACCGTGTGGCCCTAGGCTTACATAATTTTACTTTGTTTTTATTATTCTGTTAAAGCATGTTCTTACATTAAAAGCATACTTTCATAGCTTCACTAAAACTTTTGGTTGAAACTTTTAATTCCTGCAGAATTAAATTAACTAAAATGACAAAATGAAAAGAAGTTACCTGTCTGATGAGCTATCAGTTATTTATTATACCTGAATTATGGACAAGATGATGCAACAGATAGCTAACTTGAAGATATGTAATGCTTAATGCAGACATTGCAAAAAGTTTTTGTTTGTAAATGTTATTGTAAAAACTATGTTATGATTCTAGTGTCACCAAATTTGAGATTAAATAGGCAACTCATAAATTTAACAGTGACCCTTGAAGGTCATAAATGTTATTCACCTGGTCAATTAATGAAAAGGTTGTTAGCTTAGTAACAACTGATAGGATTATTTGAGTTGTTAGGAATACTTTATATACCGATGATAAAAATGGTAAGTGCAATGATTCCATTGGTTAGTTTATTTAAAAGCTTTACATTTAGCTCATATTTTTATACCAGTGATCACTGACCTAGTTATTATTACAGGTTGTGAGATGGCAGGAGTTTAGGTTATAGTTATTATAAACAGTATACAGTATATGTCGAGAAGATGTCATTTGGGGAGGTTTGGAAAAAGCTAAAAGACTACATTACGGATTGTGATGTGAATGAATTCAAAGAGACACTGACTTCTCTGTCTGCTGAGGATAGATTGAAGGTACTCCATAAGAAGGACCAATGGAATGGAATTTTCGGTCCAAACTGGGAAGATCCAGATTGTGCATTAGTACACAGAGCAGCAAAAAGAGGTCATACAGAAATAGTGAAATGTATTCTAGACTCTGTACCAGTAATTAACTTCTACGAACTACTTAATGATATAGGTGGTAGTTTTGGTAACACAGCTGTGCACAGTGCAGCAGAATGGGGTTATACAGAGACAGTGAAATGTATTCTAGACTCTGTACCAGCAGCTGACTTGTACAAACTACTCAGTATACAGAATAAAGATGGTAACACAGCTGTACACAGTGCAGTAGAATGGGGTAAAACAGAGACAGTGAAATGTATTTTGGACTCTGTACCAGCAGCTGACTTGTACAAACTACTCAGTATACAGAATGAAAATGGTAACACAGCTGTACACAGTGCAGCAGCAGAAGGTTATACAGATACAGTGAAATGTATTTTGGACTCTGTACCAGCAGCTGACTTGTACAAACTACTCAGTAAAGAGAACATGTGTGACGATACAGCTGTGCACAATGCAGCAGAATGGGGTGATATGGAGACAGTGAAATGTATTCTTGACTCTGTACCAGCAGCTGACTTGTACAAACTACTCAGTATACAAAATGAAGATGGTAACACAGCTGTACACAGGGCAGCAGAACGAGGTAATACAGAGATAGTGAACTGCATTCTAGACTCTGTACCAGCAGCTGACTTGTGCAAACTACTCAGTAAAGAGAACATGTGTGACGATACAGCTGTGCACAGTGCAGCAGAATGGGGTGATATGGAGACAGTGAAATGTATTCTAGACTCTGTACCAGCAGCTGACTTGTACAAACTACTCAGTATACAGAATGAAGATGGTAAAACAGCTGTACACAGGGCAGCAGAATGGGGTTATACAGATACAGTGAAATGTATTTTAGACTCTGTACCAGCAGCTGACTTGTACAAACTACTCAGTAAAGAGAACATGTGTGACAATACAGCTGTGCACAGTGCAGCAGAATGGGGTAATACAGAGACAGTGAAATGTATTCTTGACTCTGTACCAGCAGCTGACTTGCACAAACTACTCAGTATACAGAATGAAGATGGTAATACACCTGCACACAGTGCAGCACTTGCAGCACATCCAGAGACTATTCAATGTATGATAGACTGTGTACCAACAACTAACTTAACTGATTTGCTCACTCTGCAGAATAATGATGGTGAAACAGCTATACATATAATCACACTCAATGGTCATTCAGAGGTAATAAAAAGCCTAGTTGACAGAATGTCATCAGATGAAATCGGGAAGCTTTTCAGCATAAATAAAAACGAATTTCATTCATAACAACAGGTAATGGAAAATTTCAAAACTTTTTATAATAGCTGTATACTTTTGTTATGCAAGTTAATAATCTAGTAGAATTCTAATAAAACAATTCGCCCAAGTTCATATAGTCACTATCCCTGTGAGAACCCTAATGGAAAAAATTTTTAGATTGGCGCAAGAGTAGTTATGATTGGATGCTCTTCTTAATTCAACTTAAATGGCCTTTACTGGGGTTCGAGCCCATGACTTTTATAAGGTTAACGCTCTAACCAGATTATACATTCTACAAATAGTGTCAATGCTCTAACCACCAGACCATGGCTGCTCCCACATCTCTATGTATACTGACACCTTTTTCTTAGTTCATTTACCAATTTTACATAATATTACAATCTAAGTGTAGTTCCACATGCACAACACACAAAACATTAGCACACACATTATAAATTACAATTCAGAAGTGTTTAAACATGCATATCACAATTTTAAAAGTTTGAAACAAAACAGAAAATATAACCAAAACTTGTGATTGCTTTTTTGATTTGATTATTATTTTTCTAATGATATGCTGCATGTGTTATAGGAACTGATTGGAGGAGATTGTGGGAGCTTAGTCTATGTGAAAGTTGGAGACTAGTTTAGGCCAACTGGAATGCTTTTTGGCTATGTAGCAAACAGTGAAAACCCATTAGGATTTGATGGCCCCATCTACTGCAGGCCGTGGTACTCAGCCAAGCTTTCAAAAACATAGAGTGCGACTATCCACATCAAGTAACCAACATTGAGCTCTTCTACTACAAGAACGGTATTCTCACCTTGTTACAGAAGGTCATTTTGATGACTCATAACTTATTGATACAGTGTCATCCTAATTGAATTAGAAGTTGCTTACATGGAATTTTTTTTAAAAACTGTATCACTTGTAAATTAAAAACAGATTGCCTGCAACAGCTAGTACAAGGAGTTGAAAATAACAGCCAGTGTTATATATATACTTTTGCTTTTTTTGCCATTGATTTTTAATTACTATCACAAAGCTTATTATACTTAAAATACGACCAGTTGTAATCTATGCATATTGCCACAATTCTATGTAGTACCTGTAGTACCTGCTAACACTATATGTTATTTTTATATAATTGTGTATTAGAAGTTTTTCTGTATGACAGATGCCATATAATCTAAATCATTTATTATAGCTGATATTTTATACATAAAACTTACACGAATTGCTGCTTTTTTAACATTTGAGTGCGATGTTTTTATGACAGTATATTATATTCTAGCACCTGTAAATTAGCAAATTGATTGCTTTCAAATTTTAGCATAGTTTCATTTTAAATAAGTTTATATAAATGGATGTGAATATTTGATTATTATGTGCATTTGCATAATTTGCATTTCCAAACCCCAAACCCCAAACACTTAAAGTTTGTTTTTCTTTGAACTGAACTTCCTTCGCAGTTTTTCATTAGCAGAAGACCCTTTGCTTGCGATATGAAATTATTGTAAGAAGGCGGTCACTAGAATACGACTCAGAGCATATATAAGTTAAATGTGAGTCCCATTAGATTGTAATTTGTATTTGCTGACAAGTTTACTCAACTGTAAAAATCTTTTTTGTTTATAGAAATTAGAATATAACTTACAAAAAATGTTGTAACCATTATCCACAGTTTGGCAACAAATTTTTTTACAAGTATGACTGCAGGTATGACTGCGTCTGCAACTTGAAACAGTTTTGTGCTACTGTGACAGTTAAATCTTTAAGTTGATTACTCATTGTAACTGTTTACCTTCAACACTAAAAAGATCCGCCCATCTGTACTTTGCACCTTTCTGCAGTACAATTGGTCAGGTAGTTTTTTATTTGTACAAATTAACAATAAAGATGTCTTAACTGATTAGCTTTTGCGAAATTTACAACATTCCATGACATGATAAGATTTATTGCAATAACCTTTACTTGATCTTGTTTTAAACAAACTTGTATCACATTTTTTATAACTCATAGTGATTATCAGTACATCATCACTGGAGCCAAAAGAGCATAAACCTCTGACACTGCAGTAAAAGCAAGCCTATTTGCAGCATGAATATGTTTTAAAGCTATAGTAGATTTAAGTCAAATTAAAGGGCTGAAATGGTATGCTGTAATCACACTAATAACAGTTTATTTAAAAAGTTTAAGGTTTTGAGATTCTAGTTAAATTTTACTTTTATGAATGGTTGGTCAAATGCATTATCTCATAATTTTAGGTTGTTGAAAACAGCCAAACACATAGATGCCCTATTAATTAGCTGAAACAGCTTCATCAATTAATAGGAAGCTTGGTCTAATTGATTTTGTGACCCCAAAATATCTGAGCCTATCATTGAAGAAATCTAATTGACTAGAATTGTTTGTATAAATAAAGCATTACTAGTCTAGACATATAACACTGACCCCCCCCCCCCCACCCGCTCTCCTTTTGTTATCACAGTTTGGATATAGGTCTAGTAAAATGAACCATTTTATAAGCAGCTGCGTATTGGAGGTGACTGGGTGCAGTAGTTTGGGTTATAAAGTTTGGAGTTGGGGGTTTCAACCTAAACCTCCAACTTCAAATTTGAGAACCCCAAACTACTGCAGTCGGTCACCTCTAACTCAGAGCTGCTTATAGAACAGTTCTATAAAAACCCGAAGCTTTATATAATTATTGCAAGCACTTATGAATAGTTTCTTAATAATATATTAAAGTATAAATGGTTATGAAATATATACTCAATGTCTACAATTCACTCTCTGTTGGGCATAACTTGAATTGATTTCGTATGCAAAATCTTATTTTGCACAGCATAACATATAGACCAACAAAAAGAGCAATTTGTATGTAAACAGTTATATTAACTATGAAATTTGTTGCAGCAGAACAATGTTGCGAAACAATAAAATTACAAAAGAACCAAGCTTTGAGTCATAAAATAAAATGGCCAACATTAGGGTAAAATATGCCTTATTAAATTTCATGCTACCAATTTATTAACTAATTTTATAATTTAAGGTTCAGTTGACTTTTATTTTATTAAAACATCATTACTAATTACTTTAATAAATTTAGTACTTTTGTTTTTAACTGAAATAGACAATTGCAGAATCACTTTTGTACATTGAATGAATTTAACACTGTACATTACATGAATTATTGTGTAAACTCACAGTTGCTTTCATAAATGGGTTAAATGTTGTATCTATAGGTAGCTTAAAGACATTCCACAGCTGACCATTAATATGTATAGAACAGAACATTCAGGTATTTTGAGTAAAGTAAATATATTCACATTCATGGTTCCTGCATTTCTTCTACAAAATTTGATACAGGAATTTTAAGGAAGTGAACACTACCAAATATTTAGTCAACCAAAGCTAACTACTCTGGTAAATAGTAGCTAGTTATAATAGTTATTATAAACAAACAATAGATAACTTTATGTTAAAAAAAATTATTATGTGGATTCAGGTGATGAAATTCTGTCATTCAAAATAACTTACAAAATACAGTTTAACCTAAATTAAAAATGCCCATATGGTAAAAGATAACGTTATGACTAATGTGATCTGGGCCATATATATAACAGTATATAAAATATAGTATATTATATTACATTATATTCCAACTATTTATTGCAGAATAATGATATACTTTTATAATAACTTTATTAATAAGTGCAGGCATGGTATCTTTGGCAATTATAACTTATAAAAGCATGCATCTATAACTGCCAGCTGTTATGGAAAAAAATGATCAATGAGAAAACAACTCCTGGTTACTAACTACAGAAATATGTTATTGTGTATAAATACTCATTATACAAAGATTAATAAACTTACCTATTTTAGGCGGCCTGAAGTATGAAACTATTGAGCAGCACCAAACAAACCCTCCTATTACTTCAAACGGCAGCAAAAATTCTCCAACATATATAATTGTGAAAAGTAAATATTTTACCAGACAGAGAAGTCACCTGTGCAGACTGGTCAGTATAGCTTCTACTACATCTACGACTAATTTGCAATGTGGTCTTTAATATTTCTAGATCTTCTCTTAGTTAAGTAGATTAATTACAAAGATTGCCAGGCAAGTTTCCTAGCATCGTGTAGCCTAAGCTAGTTAGCTACTGGAAACAGCATAGGGAATGGTCATTATTATTTAGATTATTCAGTTAATCAAATGCTTAAATGACAGTGACTACTGAGATAAAAAGCAAACAAAAATTTTTGATCCTAATTATAGTAATTAGAAGAAAAAATTCTTTACTTTTTTTTGGTACTAGATACTATAGAATTTCATCCCATTTACATTATAACATATTATGATATATTGATCTAAGCACTAACTAGGATGCGAAGATCTTGGATAAACTTGCAGCAAGTTTAGAAAAATTCAGCCATTTTGATAAGTTTCAGAATTTTACTAGACAACTTTATTTAATATGAGACGAGTCAGTTAATTAATGCATCACATTTTTTATTTGGTCTGTTATGCAAAAATGTTTTGCTTCTACGAAACTAATACTAAAGAAGAGAGGTGAAAAACAGCTATTAAATAGCGAAACCTTAAAAATAATCTGTTTAAAATTTTTAGTTATTCATAATAAAATGATTGTAATGGTTAAATATTTTCTTCTTCTATATTTACAATCTCTTCTGGAACACGTAGAGGCCACCTGTGCTGTGCCTTCATAATTAGTATGTAGACTAGCAGTAGAATCCCCTACAGAACAGGCAATTTATATACATACAAAAACTATATTTAGTTTTGATTTTGATGTAACCATTTTTTCATGAATATATAGAGTAGACAGGTATAGGAAAGCATAATGCACCTAAAAATGTTACTGGTTCTCATATGCAACATATATTTTCCAGGAATACTATGCATTTCAGCAATGGATTCTGTAAATTACATATATTGTTTTTAATTCTTAAAAACAGACAATAAAGACTAAACAGAACACACTTACAGTGAAAATGTTTAGAAATCCACAGACAGAGCACGCCCATGCAAACTCATACTGTTTAACTAAGTAACCAGCGAGAGTTGGTCCAAGAAATGCACCCAGTGAGAACCCAGATGTGAACAGTCCAGAAACCAACCCAAACGTCTGCAAGTTGTCCGGTAAACCACAACTTCTGTAAAAATACAAATAGTTAAACACAACAGAGCTACGTGTCTTATATTTTGTAATAGCTGTTTAATATATCTATACAAGCTCTCATTTCTTTTTCAAAAACATCTTTTGTAGAAAAGTGTTGCAACATACAACTTGAACACATAGCTAGTACGTACTTGATTATTCACATATATACAGTTGTCTAGAATCTAAAGAAAATGATCACTAAAATATTTTGCCCTGACTTAACCAAAATAATAATATTGCTAGCAAAGGGCAAACGGTTGATAATCACCTTGCCATTCTGTATGAGAGAGGAAATATCGGAATTATGATTCCTCCAGCACCAACACCAAACAGTATCAAAGCTATAACTGTTTCAGGTATGCTATAAAATAAATATACTTGTTGATACTATAACACATTTATATTTAACATATCAAGTAAATAAGTTTCAGAACAGCCAATTCAATTCTAGATATTACCTAATAGAGATAAACTTTGCCAACCAAGGATTGGGTCCAAGTAGGAGAAATCCTACTGCAGTGATAAAAGAACCAATCACGGCTAGTGACCCTTCTAGTCCCTAAGTTAAAGTAGAAAGAAAAGTTTAGATTAAACCTCTCAAATAGAAAATTGTCAACACTCAAAGCGATAAGTTTTATAGAATATAATAACTAATTTGAATATATATATACTTTTAATTTCTACATATCATGTATCTAATCATCAAAGTAAAAGGTTTGAAAATTTCTCATAAATTTATGAACAAAACTCACTCATACAAGGTTATAGTCACTATCCCTGTGAGAAATCTTTGATGGAAAGGGTTTGTTCTTTAAGTGGGCTAAGGACTTATTTAGATAAGACACAAAAGCAATTATGACTAGATGCTCTTCCTGACCTCACCGATGACCTTGTCCGCCCCGACTCATGACTTTCACGGGCTTTCCATGTACCGATCTCAGATCGATCTCGCTGAGATCGATCTGAGAAATGGGCTCAGATCGATCGTTTTTCCATGAGAGTGTCAGATCGATCTCGCCGAAGTTACCTCCTCTTAAGTGAAGGATACTTTAAAAGTATAATTTGTTAACCTATTTGAGTGATTAAAAAGCTACTACTGTTGAAAACAAGATGGTCGTAGTCTAAAATTTAATCCCAGCTATAAACTATACGCAGCAAAGCTTTCAGTGTATGGTAATTTAGCCAATTTAAAATAATTAATTTTAATTTTTTAGCTTGACAGCTTATATAAAATTAATGGCTGTCTTGCAGATTATTAATAAACTTACAGGACTGTTAGGCTTAAAATTACAAAGAAAATAGCTAATGAAACTAAGTTTCAATAGTCATATAAATTCAATTTAAATTCTCCCATTTTTTTACCTTCTACTGCATATAATTGAGTTTTCTTAATCATTGTACTGAAGGTCAGAGTTTTTGGCATCTGAAAAGGTGGTTTCCATAATTATTTAATACTTTGCTCAGTAATTATCAATAAGTTATCATTTTTATTAGCAGACAACATTGTAGCGCGCAGTCTTTTTCTACTTCTCAGATCGATCTGGCGTCTTTCCATGGTCTTATTGACATGAGATCGATCTGAGTTCGAGCTCTACAGACCGACCAGCTCAGATCGACGGAGATCGATCTTTGGCGTCTTTCCATGGATCGATCTCGCTGAGATCGGTACATGGAAAGCCGGTGTTTGTGCTATGCAAACGCTCTAACCCCTAACCTCTAACCCCTAGACCACAGCTGCTCCCATTGAACTAGAAACTATATAAACTATATAGTTTCAGTTCAGTTCAGTTTAACTCTCTTCACAAATTTATGTACAAAGATGGTTCAAATTAAAGTTTTCAATAACCACTTATAAACAACACACTAAAAATATATAATATGTATTAGTTGCAAGTGCTATATAGTATGCAACAGAAAAATACATTATTTGCTCAAGAGTCTGTAGCAAACTTCTACTATATAAACAATGATGCAATTTGGGATGAGATAAAATTGTCATCCTTTAATATTAAAAACTCTTCTGTTAGGAGCACTTACCTTGTCACTGATGTAGCCCATCACTGGGGCCAAGAGAGCATATATCCCTGAAGCTACAGTAAACAGCAAACCTATTTGTGGTATGGATATGTTTGGAAACTAAAAAGAGATATTTCAAATGTGAGAATCAGTTAGGTTTTTATTCAATTTGTTTGTTTTTTGCAAAAATTTATTCATTTAAAGCTCTACCTCAAGATTCAAGGGTAAATATTTTTAAATGTCAAAGCATACTACTACGGTACTGAACACTCTTTGTTCTAGCTTAGAGTCAATTTAATGTACATCAAGAATTGACAATACTGATATAATTAGCATTGCTTAATAAGAGTGAAGTTGTGAATTTGGAAAACTTTTGTGCAGTAATATTTAGCTCACTAAATTTATGTGTAGATTGGTGGAATAATTGTTACTTTCATGCAATAACTTTTATCGATATATTAAATGACTAGTAGAATTTTTTTGTTCTGAAACTAATTTTTATACTAATTAATAAAAATGTAAATTTTGTGAAACATTATTGTACAAACTTATATATAATTGCTTTAAAAAATAGATTACCTAGACATTATATAAAATGTGTGCTAAAAGTAGCATAACTGAATAAACTGTATACTGTGTGTAGTATTATACAAACTCACAGTTGCTTTCATAAATGGGCTAAAGGTTGGACCTAGGTAGCTTAATGACATTCCACAGCTGACCATTAATATGTATAGGACAGAACACCCAGGTATTTTTAGTAGAGTAAATACATTCACATTCAGTTGCTGCACTTCCTCTACAAAATATGCAACACATGGATATAAAGAAAGTGTGAATAATGAATATGAAAAAAAAAGAATTTTAATAACAGATGCACAACACTGCCTCTAGTCATAATAATATTATATAGTAATTATTTTGAATTTGGTTATTCAAATTCCATACACTGTAGTTATCTACGCAATATTGAAACAATAGCTAAAAGTGACATCGAAATTACAGCTATGCATAATAGAACTGTAGAGTTGTCTTCCAATATCAATCGAGTGTGGGAGATAACTGTAGCCTTAAAAGATAAGATAGAGTTTCAAGAATAAATACATACGTAACAATAATGACTCTAAGAATGTTCTCATGCAGTCGAGATTGTATATAATGAGTATATGAGAAACAAAATTAGGAGTAACAGTACATCAACTAACAGATCTAACTGCCTATTCAACAAAGTTCTATGGCCATCAGCAAATGGATGCTTTTTGACAGCATATTAAGTGAAGTAATTAGTAAATTTGGCACTGCGTGTACTAGAGATAACAAAGTAAACTTAGCAATTTTATGTAATTTTATTTGGAGATTCCGCTAACTCACTTTATACCAGCTGAAAGAGAAAGCAACTCTACTAATTACCTGTTTACTATAGCTAAAATAAAATATTACATATTATACAAAGATTAATAAACTAACCTATTTTAGGCAGCGTGAAGTATGAAACCACTGAGCAGCTCCAAACAAACCCTCCGATTACTTCAAATGGCAGCAAAAATCCTCCAACCTATAAAATTTTTAAGAAAAACATAGCATACAAAGAGTAGTTATAGAAAGCTGTAGTGTTGAGTTTACCTAGTGACTCCCGTGGTGTAATGGTAGCACAAGCTTGCTGGCAAGCCAGAGGACTTGGGGGGGGGGGCAATTATTTTTTAAAAGCTATGATACAAATAATAATTCAGACTAATTTATTTCTTGAAGCTTTTACTATGGTGTCATCCCAGATAGACATTATTTATTTATAATAATTTGATGTAGCTTTGTTTGAGCTTTCATCAGCACTGCTTGTGTTGAGTACATGCTCAAATAGTAATGGCGCTATATCTTGAAGATTACCATTAGTGCCATTTCTTTCAGTTTATTACATCTATATATTTGCTATAGAAATCAAACCAGTAAATAGAATAGTAGATATATTATATATAATTAGGTCTTTCCAACAAAAGAACAGCATGAATTACCCAAATACTTAAATTATTATTTGTAGGGCTTTGAGACACAGTGGAGATGAAATATTAAGGGCTACCTTCTTCGACTTTGCCCAAATATGTCCTGCAGAGTCAAAAGTAGTTACATTTATTTTTGCTATAGAGGTTATTGTTGCACGTATGCATGTCCAGATGCTAATTTTGGTATGAAAAACAAAAATTATTGCTAATTGTTGTTAAAAAGTGCAAGATACATAAATCATAATATAACAGAGGTTTTGCTTTTTAGTGCTGAATAACTAAACCGTACTAATGCTAACACTGTTGGGCGGAAACATGCAACTTTGATGTCACTCAACTTTCTAAATTTTGGTTTAGCTTTTAGATTTAAAGCTTGATAGTTTTATTTTACAGATTTATAGCTTCAAATAGCACCAGTATCTGAATACATATTATGCAACCCAACTGATCTACCTAGCATGTCTTGAACTAATCTTTTATTAGCTTTTATTAGCAAAATGAATAATAAATTGCAACTTGAAAAGTTCTATAGAATAAATAGAAAAATATTTTCGTGCCTGTTAGGTAACACCTTCCAGATTTTCTGTTTTCTACTCTCATCATCAATAATTTATATAAACATAAAAATATTCTAGATATATATGGATGCGGTTTAGATATAATCAAAGATTTTAATTAGTATAGAAACAATTTTGAACAATAGCAAGTTTAAATGGAAGTATCTTAAGTTTATAATAGCAAAGCATATTGGGAAATATTAGGAATGCTAGTAAGCAAGGATGTTAAGCAAAATAACACAATCAATTTATGCTGTTTTATGCCAGCTGTTGTTTGGGCATGTGGCTTGTTATTCTAATTACCCAGGCTGACCAGTTCTCAGTTTATGCTGTTTAGACGTGATTATAGAAACTGTAGAAATTTTATATAGGTAGGGAAGTCAGCAAGCTTCAGAAAGCAATTAGCTTTTATATGCTTTTGTACTTTGATTGTAATTTTAGTTTTCTTAAGACAGTTTAATTAGCATATAGTTATATTTTGTAAATGCAGTAGACTTGTCATTATATTTTATGGAGTTTACTAAATGTCATATCATCTATGTATATATTTGTGTTTGGGGTTTGTTGTAACATAATACTATAATATATGCTTTTAGATATCGTGGTCAATTGGTATAAATAAAACTATTACTACACAATCATTGAATTTACTTTATCTTATATATATATAATATAAATGGTAAACATAGATTAGTGCTATAACAACCTTACAACAACTAGTTTGCATCATAAACTATAACCATGCATCTAATATAAGTTTATCAGTTCACATGGACTTAGAGCCTACAAGAATTAACATACAACTTGGAAGTAGTTTAAACATCTTAGGGTACTGGCAGTGAGTGAACTCTTCAAAGATAAACTGTAAGACTGAGAGTCATGTTTAGTCAGAATTTTAGGATTGCAACTTTGATATAATAGTTTAACTTACATCGTACAATGCTCCACCAATGGCTGGACCCAATACTAATCCAATTCCACAAAAAGTTTCTATAATGCCCTACAATATGAATATGTAGAAAAAGTAACATAGCAATTTTTTGGCTTCAGTTACACTTTTCTTTATGCTTGTAGCTAATAATGTCTACCCAGTAAACAGTTCTTCCCCAAAGATTTTTATTTCCAACCGTCCATAACTAGCCCCTGCTGCAGCATGCTTAAGTTAACCTAAAATATTAGTTGCATTATAGAACAACCCTGAATATAACAGGACAGTTTGTAGTTAGCTAATCTGTCTGATTTGATTACTAATATTACTACTCTTTCTACTCGAAGATTCTATAACTAGTGTGATGATGTTTTACATGTTTATGCAAGACTTGTAAGATTCACACATCACTGTATTTTACAATTTTTGCTGCTAGGGTTAAAGTGCAAGTCTAAGTGCAATCTGTCCCATGACATTCCCTTAAGGCTTTAAATTTGAAACTTCATGGATTCCAATATAAGATTTTATTTTGTGAAAGCAGCTTAGGAACCATGCCCATCAGTTTTTTATATTCAAATTAGGTTTCAACTAGAAAAAAATTCACAAAACTAAAAAGCAGACACTAATTAGTGACTCACTATTGCTTTGCCGACATCATGTGGGAAAGTTGCTGCCATAATAGAATAGGCAGCAGTCATCATCATGGCTGCTCCATTTGCTTCTATTGATCTGCATAGGAAGCACATGGCAATGTAGACTGGCCCATCTGGTGCTCTATCTAGAAACCTGTCATAATTTTATAGATTTGTGGTTTAAAGTACTTTATGAATATTGCATACTTTACACATGGTGTGGTATATATCATGGTAAAATTATGGCTTTTACAGATGTTTGCCGACTTTGGTGTTTTTATACTGCAGTCAGAACACATGCACTAGTGTAACTAATAGGCTGCAATAACTATTAAATGACTGTTGTTTTATTTATGTAAATTTTTAATATATTTTCTTTCTGTTCCAATTGCTTACCCGAAGGCTAGTCCACACCCACCAAATATAAAAGACCCAGAGAGGTACATATATTTGGCTCCAACCTTTTGAATCTGTAAGCAACACCAAGGAACAAGTAAATACAAATTTAGAAGATCCGTACGACTATGAGAAGTGCATGTCTTGCTTTTTTGGACATATTTCATAAGTGAACACTGGCTATGTGCATTTATTGTTATAAAGTGACTCAATTAAAGCTGCCAATTTGATGAAAGCATCGGAGTGACTTTTTCTAACGTGTTTGGAGCACAAGCTTTACTTACAATAGATCCATATATGGGAGATGTTACAAATATTACTAGTTGATAAACACCAAACACCAATCCAACCACAGTAGGGTCAGCTCCTTTCTTGGCTGCTTCACTCGGATAAAATGGAGCAATGATGCCGGAAGCAACAGCTTGTGCTAAACTCATCAGTGAAAGTGTGGCTGCAATGAGTATCTGCCTTTTTGTCCATTTTGTCCTGTTATCCGTATCTATAATCAAAATGATGAAATAATTAAGATACACTGCGTGCAATATTTTATGTTTTTCAATTTTTTACAGTTTATTGCTTGCAAGTTTGAAGCTTTTGAATAATTATCTTCTTCAAACTGAGAAGTGACTACCAAAATTGATTGGTATTGCCGTAGCATAATCACTGCAAGATTTCACCTTCTACCTAGTGCTAGAGTTACACACTACAGGAAAAACAAGTTGTTTCCGCTTCAGTAAGCTCTTACAGTTTTAAATAAAATTTGCATAAAAACCTAAACTTTTTAAATTTGATTAATAAAGAAAACAATAAGCCTAGTTCACTACCTACCACAGCTTTTCATATCATTGTAACATTCCCCAGTCTTGTTTCGTATACTTTGTAACATGTTCTATACAAATTTACACTTTTGTTCAAGCAGTCAATTGCCAAAATTAACATAATTTCAAATCCTAGTTAATAAAACTAAATAATGTTTACAAAAGTGAAATTAACTCAAACTGGAAATGTATGTCAAGTATAGGTTACTTTTCTGTTAGTTTATATCTTCATCTGATGTGGCTATACAATTTCTTGCTGGCTCTACTAGTCAGATTAATACAAAAACTATTTGTTAAGAGTTTAAAGTTTTACCAAGTAGTTGTAACAGAAGTTCTTGGTAAACCAATATCACCAAGCATAGATGGAGTTCGTAATGGAGAAATTGAGAAAAGCCTTTTTTCTAGACTATAGAAATGTAGCAAAGGAATTTATATATCTGTGCAAATTTCAACTCACATCCCATACTTCAATCATTTAATAAATTAAAAAAATTCAGCTGTTAAAGTTTCTCCACTTCCACGCATAAACTACACCGAACTTCAAATCTACCATTGAAATTTAGTTCAATAAGAATTAGTATCTCTGTATGGAGGTATGATAGTTGTAACTACGACATGCAAGGCAGCCATCAGCTTTATGGAAACCGAAGAGAAAGTAACTTTACTTACTTGTAGATGTAGCTTCTAAATGAGATGAGTCACTCTGGATAGAGCCGGGGCTTTCAGTAGGTATTAGTAAGGTTCTCTCACTGCTTGAGCTAGGGCCCATCATGAAGACTACTACTTGACTATCTGTCAAGCTGTGAAGTTGCTTTCATTGTATTCATATCTATTGTTGGGGAACTGTAGAAATATAGCGTCAGTCATTACTGTTAGCATAAGTTCATGGTGCTGAGCATAGTACATTAATAAAGATTAAGAAGCTGCAACTATAACTGCATGCAATGTTATTTAGTAATGAATGAATGAGTCATGTGTCTATAAATAAAGTTTGTATATAATACAAGTTTTCATCAGCCGTAAATTTCTAGGTACTTAAGTACTCACACATAGTGTAAATATCTGCATATGTTTATAGTGCAATAAGTATTATAGTGTTTAACATTAATATTTTTTAATGACCATGCAAGGAAAAATTATAGGAACACAAGAATGACAATAAATATAAATTTCTTTTTCAGCCTTTGAATAATTTGAACAATAATGATAAATGTCATGTATGGTTTTAAAAACATCAAATAAAGTATGCATCAAATTTCCGGTAGCTGGGAATTTTTTCAACTGCATTATGGGTAGAAACACTCGCACATATAAATATTTGTAAATTGTATTGTTATATTTATAGTACAATATATAGTGAATTTGTAACTAGTTTGAACAATTATTTATGTAAAGCTTTGCTTTTGGTGTCGATATTTTGCCCTCTCAACTGCGGGTTTTGCAGTTGAATTAAATCAAAGCATTTAGACTATGTACAAGTTCGACTGTCTTCAAAAGTGCCATTTTCTTTTGCAGATGGACATGTTCAGCTTGCATTTTATAAATATAAATTTTATATAAGAAATGCAAGCAGTGTATATAGTATATCTTGTGGCAAAACCTGTCCACTAAGCAGAGCATTTCAGCTGTTGTAAGCCAAAATGATAAATATATTATAGTTGTAAACCACAGGATGATTGGCAGTTTCCATCAACGACTCTGTTATCAAACCGTCAACCAAAGGTTCTATAATATTATGATTGTGTACAGTACAATTGATAAACATTGTAGTGCATTTGTTTGATATATGGTTTCTAGCTTTTATAGCCTACACTGTACATAATCCAAGTTTGAATTTGCATTTATATGCCTTCACATCTACAAAGTTATTTTGGCTCAAGGGACAATTTCAATAGTGAAGTTTTTACACTATATGGAACAAAGTTCTCAAAATCATCTTTTCCGATTATTTTCTCATCCAGATTTTAATATACTCGTACTTAATTAGCTGTAAGTGTTTCACTACTTAACAGTTCAACTATTATTACATGTTTACAGAATTTACGCCTATATAAGCACCTACTGCTCCTCAATGTAAAAGTGTAAAGATATAATATATTTTTGGAAACACTTTATTATTGCAACCGAAATTAAAGTTTATAAGCTAAAATATTATCTCAACAGATGACAAAACCAGTGTATAAAAATATATAAATATAATATTAAAATAAAATCATTATTATACTGTAGTTAATATCAGAAAAGTGAACAGCTTTCCAGTTGGGACAAATTCAAACTGAAACATTTTAGTCAGCATTGAATAGTCAGTTGTTTTGATTGCAGCCACAACATTAGATAATTAAATATTGTCTTCTCCTGTATTTACAATTTCTACTGGAACAACTAATGGCCACCTGTGTCGCACCTTCATAACTAGCATGTAGACTAGCAGCAGAACCCCCTACAGAATATAGGCAATTTTATACATGAAATAGTATATTATTAAAGACACCTATAACTAGCCAAATGTACTGCATCTACCTACCAGAATTATGTTAAAAGTATTACAAATCACTATAGTACACTGGAGAATCGCAACAAACATCTAAATGCTAAGCTAAAAGTAAACTCTGTATTCAGCTAGTTTATGCATGGCTAAATTTTAGCTTAAAGCATGTTATTACATTTTGTTTATAGTCAGAATTCAACCCACTAGAAAATATTTTTTGAGGTTATTTTTATCTTATAGTTAAAATTTATTCCAGATTTTAACATCTACAATTCGTTCTTAGAACTGACAAGAAGGTGTATAAGTAGAGCTCTTACACTAGAAATAACTATGAGTCCACAGACAGAGCATGCCCATGCAAACTCATACTGGTTAACTAAGTATCCAGAGAGAGTTGGTCCAAGGAAGGCACCCAATGAAAACCCAGATGTGAACAGTCCAGAAACCAACCCAAACGTCTGCAAGTTATCTGGTAAGCCTCCACTCCTACATCAAACAGTGGAATCAGCATACATGTGCATGGTAATAAAAGAATTTGAGATTTTTGGAAGCATATTGTTATATCAATATGTATACTTTCAACGATTAAATCAAAAGGCATTTTGACTATAAATGAACCATAGTAGATGCGTTTCAAAATTTACATTAGGCAGAATGTCAGTTAATATCGCATATTTTTTGCACAACATAACAATCTGTACAATTTGCATTATACCTAGTTATACACTTGCTATTTAAATGTTATTTAAACCTTTCTTTTAAATCTATGATCTATCCAAAATAATTTTAATTAAACATATAGCGAAATTCATCTATTTCTAAAATAAAGAAAATTTGTTTTTGTATTTTATCTAAAATTATTAATCGTGACAAATTCATGCACATTCATAAAGGAATAAGATATTGTTTGCAAATTTCTAAGTTTGCAAAAACAAAGTGTAGCATAACTCTTCATGTTGTGGTAAAATATTAGAATTAGTTTTGGCACTGGTAAAGCTGAAAAGTGGTGAGTCACCTTGCCATTCTGTATAGGAGAGGAAAAAGGGGAATCATAAGTCCACTGGCACCAACACCATGAATAATTAGAGCTACAACTGTTTCAGGTATGCTACAATAGAGTAGAGTGTTGTGAATCATACTTAAGGAAGCATTGAAACACAAGAAACTGTTCATATCTTTCAAGTGTAAACAAATTTATTTTATTCACTAATTTCACATTATTGTTGGTGAAAGAACAACATACAAGGACTCCAGAGTTTATAATTCTACCAAATTGACAATCCTAGTCTTAGAAGGAATCTTTGTTTGAACGACCAGCCATCAGCTTTAGGTAGAATTACTACCAGAAAGATTGAATATCATTGAAACTGCATGTCTGAAATCCTAATGTAACCAATTCAATCTTAATTTACCTGGTAGGTATAAATGTCTCTAGCCAGGGATTGGGTCCAAACAACAATAATGCTATTGCTATTATTACAGAGCCAATGACGGCAAGTGACCCCTGTAACCCCTACAGACAGATACAAAACAGGGTCTACATCTAACAGTTACAATGACTAATTGCCTATAATTTTGTCAATTGTTATAAATAAAAATAAATTGAATTCTTCCAGACAATATTCAATAATTATTTTTATCAAAATTTATTGATCTCTGAGAATATTTTCAAAAGAGAGCATGATAAGACAAGATAAAATCAATCAAAAGTGGGTCTTTGTTTTACTAAAAGTAAATATGCAAACTTAAATTTTAGAAACTTGCTTGCAACCTATTTTATTCTGGAAGGGCTTTTTTCAATCGTTTGATTAGAAAAATCAATTTTGTAACACTGAAGCTAGTCTGAAATGGGCTAAAAATATAATATAACCACCACTTATAGAAAGCTTAATTTTAAATAAAGGAATTTTTTAATGAATTATCACTTGCAAACATTTACTGAGAAAAATATGATGTGGAAAACCAAAATGCGTAAGATAGTTGAAGTCTACCCATTGATGTAAATGACATACCTTGTCACTGATATAACCTATGAGAGGAGCAACGATGGCGTATGTGACTGCACTTACAGTAAACATCAGTCCTATTTGAGGTATGGACAACTGTGGGAACTAAAACCAATATGTTAAGCATAAATTAAAAATGTGGCAATGCACTTATAGTAGAAATTCAGTTATTGCAGCTGTTATGTAATAACTATTTACAATTTGCATTAGTTTCTGTATATAAGATCAAGATGTATAAAAATTTACTGGGTATAAAATATTTTTTAAGAAAATTTTTTTAAAATTATCATCTGTATGGAAATATTTTTTAAAAAATATATTCCCAAACCATTATAATTTATATAAATAGACATTATGTGCTAAAAGTTGTGTCATTACAGTTTACTGAATAAACTGTATACACTGCATGTGGTAATAAACAAACTCACAGTTGCTTTCATAAATGGACTAAATATTGGATCCAAATAACACAACGACATTCCACAGCTGACCATTGATATGTATAGAACAGAACATCCAGGTATTTTTAGTAGAGTAAATATGTTTACATTCAGTTGCTGTACTTTCTCTACAAAAGTGTACAAAAGTGATCAGGACTATAAATGGAACAATATATATATATATATATATATATATATATATATATATATATATATATATATATATATATATATATATATATATATATATATATATATATATATATATATATATATATATATATATATATATATATTAATAATAACAAATACTACACCATTAGATACTTAAGGAAAGGTTGTGCACTCATTTTGTTAAATGATGATTGTGAAATTACTTACTACCCTGCCTCTCTAATAGAAGTGGAATTACAATGCAGCCTTACATTTTGTGATGTAGGCATGTAAGCTCACACCCTAAATTATGTGCTGCTTTTCTGTATTCAAGTTTTTGATTTATAACTGTTACCATTTGATGGGTCGTTGCTATAATTATCTTTAGTGTTGAACTCAAGTTATAAATGTTAGAAAACAACTCATTATTTTGTGTACTTTTACAGTTTCTGCATGTGGCAATAAGAAATTGTTATATGTAAAAAATCACTCTACCATACTAAGCCGTTCACCACCATGTAAGCACAAAGTGGCCTGCTGATGCGGTTTTTTGCCAATAGTATGTGATATCTGTAACATAAAATTTTGACACCTCATCTCATACCACAACTTACATCATACTTACTAAATATTCTACTGTGAGAATGAAGCAGATAGTATGACCTGCTGTATAGTACTCGTATATATGTGTTGCAATGTAGATGTTTATAATTCTGCAGAGCATAATGTAAACATGTAGTAGATTAGAGCAGATGTTACGTTAGATTGTCCGACTGACAAATCATTGTCTTATTGCAATATATAGCAGATGAAAGTTTTATATAAAATATATTTCAAACAATATTTGTAATGCATCTCTCATTCCACAAACAGAATGAAATTAGCATTTCTGTATAATTGCATGTGGGGATAATTCCAATACAGATCTGCTACCAGCTGCTAGAGAAAGATAAGGAAACAATTCCACTTATTATCTGATTACAACTTACATTATAAACTAGATCAGACTAAGATTATTAAACTCACCTATTTTAGGCAGCGTGAAGTAGGAAACTATTGAGCAGCACCAAACAAACCCTCCAATCACTTCAAATGGCAACAAAAATCCTCCAATCTATAATAAAAGAATATTTTACCTAGCACAAACACTCACAAGTTAGCTTGTAAATACTAGTAAAACAATTGCACTTATATAGCTACTCTCACAGTTCTAGTTCATTTGACTATACTGGAAAATTACCTAATTTCACTTTATAGAAAATTTTACTGCATGGTTCAATTTTGACAAATCACGCAAAAAATATTGTATTTATACACTGTTCTGCAGAGAAACCATGCCTAGCCAAAGTTCTACCATTTTAAATCTGGTAAAATACTCCAACTTACACTGTACAATCCACCACCAATTGCTGGACCCAATACTAATCCTATTCCATAAAAGGTTTCTAATATGCCCTAAAAAAGTAGATAAGTGAATTCAGGTACAGATTGAGGACACAAGTTGAATAACTCACTGAGTAGCTAATGGAAGTGTACTCAAGATTTACAAAATTTGTGCAAGTATATAAGGAGAAAGATGAAGCTTAGAATATGTTGAGTTTGCCCAGTGGTCCTCATGCTGTAACGGTTAGTGCGCCTGCTTGCAAGACTGGAGGTCTCGGGTACCAATCCCAGTTGGTGGCAAAATTATTTTACAGAATAATCAGTTGTTTGGGTCAAAAAAGCATCAGTATACATGATTCGGAATAGATAATAGCCTACTATTGCCTTGCCGACATCATGTGGGAAGGTTGCTGCCATAATAGAAAAGGCAGCAGTCATCATCATGGCTGCTCCATTCGCTTCTATTGATCTGCATAGGAAGCACATGGCAATGTATACTGGCCCATCTGGTACTCTATCTAGAAACCTGTCATAACACATCAATATTGTTATCTTGATACAATACTGTACATATACACTTCAGATCTGGCTTTGTAAACCTTTAATGGAAGCAGCTACAGTAGGCAAGGAGCCTGAATTGTGAAAAAAATTGTTCACATAAATTTTACTGCTTCAACACTGCTTCAAGAAGCAAAACTGTTGTCACATATGTTATATAACAAAGTTATAAGAGGCTAGCTTATTTCATAAATAATCTATTTTTTATAATTATAACCACAAAAACTGTGTAAAGTACAGCTTAATCAAAACACCTTGATAGGTTGTAGTAGATATGCTCACCCAAAGGCTAAACCACACCCACCAAGTAAAAAGGATCCAGAAAGGTACATATATTTAGCTCCAACATTTTGGATCTGCAAAAACAGCACTAAACCATGAATTTGTGAGCACATGCATGCTTTTCTATTAAATAAGACATATTTAGATGCAAACTTGCTATTTTTCTAGCATCAGTGGTGATTATTTGTGGTTCGAGAAGTTATCTATAAAATAAAGGAAAGCTCCATTCCAAATCCCAGAACTATAAGTTGTGTGAAATTTGTACTTTTCTATATCTAGCAGGGAGCACTGTATTTGTGCATCTTAAAAAAAAGAAATCAATCTGTACTTACAATAGATCCATATATAGGAGAAGTAACGAATATTACTAGCTGAAATACACCAAACACCAATCCAACCACAGTAGGGCTAGCTCCTTTCTTGGCTGCTTCACTTGGATAAAAAGGAGCAATGATGCCAGAAGCAACAGCTTGCGCTAAATACATAAGTGAAAGTGTGGCTGCTGTAAACATCTGCCTTCTTGTCCATTTCGATTCTTTTTTAATTTCTATAATAATATACAATACGTAAATTGAGTAACAACAAAGATTTCGATCTAGCTTCTTTCAATAAAGTTGTGCAGTCTGCATGTGTTTGAACAGACTGATAACTTTCATTTTTTCCTTTAGCTCAAGTTTCTATCATTTTGGTTAATGATTCAGTTTGACACGCACAAAGCAATGATTAAGAGATCCCATTTTAGAGGCAAATTTCATTCTATGAAATTAAAGCTACACAAAAACATAATATTATACTCCATAAACTCACATAATTTCTGAGAATAAGTAAACTGCTGATGCTTTGGCTAGCATCAGATGCAGAGAACACTTAAGATTTTACCAATTTCCATCAAGTTATAGAATATAGATGATATCACATGAGAGGGTAATAGCAATTTTTGGAAAACATATAATATCAACTGCATATTGAACAATGTAGTAGATAAGAAGCAAATATTTCTGTTTGTCTACCTGCAGATGTGTCTACAGCTGTATCCCCTTGAGTAGAGTTAGTGTTATCAGGATCTAGTAGTGGGGTTCTTTCACTCTGTGAAGTAGGCTCCATAGCTACAGATTACTTGACTCTATCATAACAGGTAAATTTATAGACTATTTGCATTTATTTTTATTGTACTGAAAGCATGATCAACTACTGAGCTAATCCTCACATGTAACAAATGAAGCAAAGCAAAGCCTATTGCAGCAGATAATGCAACTCTATGCTGTTGCATCAAAAGGTCATTAAGCGGCTGTCACAAAAGGTCAGCAAATAAAGCAGGCCATTTAATCATATCAGCGTTTTCTATTGTTATATTTATGGTTAGCTGTCCGGGATAAGCTAAATATTTCAGGCACGTTTTTATTTCACTCTATCTCTACAAGGCATACACATGCAGATTTTGATCAGCCAGTAGCTGTATATACTATATAGCTACTACTTAAGCATTTTCGCATATTGTGAAACTTCAGTATATAAGCTGTGCTTATCCTGTTTATGCTGCTGTGAATCACGTCGGCTTCGTTAGACCTTTAGAGCTGTAGACTACACGTGCTAAGTGAAATATAACCCTAATAATCTTGAAGTTTAAGTTCAGTGCTAGCAAATGTTGATGACCCTTTTGCAATAACCCCAAGATAATTAGCTTGCAATAAGGAGTTGTGGCCCCCAGCAAGTACATACAACTCCAGTAAAATAATATTACATTAATTGATGCTTATCCCATTCAGGCAAAATTTCACAAAAATATTTAGCAGTCATTATTTAACTTTTTATACTTGTATAGTTAAGTTTTTTGTCTGTTACCACAACTAAGTGTAGTAGCAGATGTCTGTTACCACAGTAAAGTGTAATTTTACATCTGTTACTACAGCCAAATGTAGTAACAGCACCATTGGTTGACAAGTCTTTACTTTTATACCTCTTGAATGGCAAATAATATGTGACCAGTCGCGACAAAACCGGGGATGTGGCGGCGTTTATTAAGTGTAGTAAATGAAGGTTTAATTTGGAAATACTTAAATTTGAAATTAATTTCCGATTTTTAGATTTTAGACTTTTCTAATGCAAAGAAATATAGGGATTTCAAAAATCATACTTTCGTAAGCATTTGATGATTCCTTCAGCTCTAAAATTGCGTTTAAAGTTGGTAACTAAGGCTTTCAATTTTTTAAATGATGAAAAAATTGCGAAGTTATCGATTAAAGAAAGAAGACAATTTTAGTCACTTTAATAACATGAGATCTTGCAAATTTATTTTTTATCAAATGAATTTAGCTTACACCTCTTTCTTCGTACTGTCAGAAGCATCATATTTAAAATCGAAGGCTAGTTTTAGTTTTTCATCGTGTTCCATCCAAAGTTAGCTTTTAAGTTACTGAGCTGTTTTGCCCTTTGGTGATAAATGCTGAACTTAATCTTTATCTTTAGCGTTCGAGCTTGAAAACCACAACAATACAGGTAATTATACTCAAAACAATCATTTACGCTACTAACTTAGAATTGTTGCCAGGATTATTTGTAGTTATCAATTTAATAATATTTATACTATCACTAGCCTAGTGACTAGGAGTAGGAGTATGTCTTAGTCTATTCTATTCTATACTACTACTAGTAACTATTTAAATGACTTTCACTATGACTCACAGTTTGAGGTACGGTTACTCATAATGATAATCATAATGACTATTATTCATGATTTACTGATACTGGTATTTGGTAGTAAAACCAAATGTAACTCATTAATATTAATACTAATAGTATAACTATAAGTATAAGTATAACTATAACTGTATAAGTATAAGTAATTAATAATTATAAATTCACTATTACTATTACTATTAGTATTACTATTACTTATTACTTATAGTTATTAGTATTACTGTATTAGTATTTGGGTCTGACTCTGAGTTTTGCCTTTGCTATTAAAACTTGATACTCATACTGATAGTATTATATTTATTGATTTATTCTATAGTTGATATTTCAATTTACATTAGACTTACTCTTACTCTTAGTAACTTTTAGCCTCTGTCTTAGATTTTGTCAATACAGTTACTGATTACTATTACTATTAGTATTAACATTAGGCCTACTAGTACTAGTCAAACTACCGGTTCCTTTTGTGATTTTTAATTTAGCTCAAAGTTTGATTTAAAATATAATGATAAAATCTTTATCACATTATGCAGGCTTACAGTTAGTGTTACTATCAAAACTCAATTGATAATCATATTTATATTGATAAAAGCATCACCTATAACCAAATTGAAATGATAAATGTGACTAAATGTAAATGATTATAATGATGAAATATTAATGCGAGTTCATGATGATTCTATAGTTGACTGACTTAGTTTTTCAGTAAGTTACTTTTAGTCTTATTTAGTGAGTAGTAACACTAACTGAATGCATAAATAGTCTAAACTTTTTAATTTTATTATAAGATGAGCAAAAATTTATTCATATTTTAAAGTAATTCATTGAATTCAAATTGATTTTATAGTAAATGTCTCTAATAGATTCAGTTGCACTTAGCTAGCTTTTTTACTCAATTAAATGCCTGAGTGGTTAATAGTTATCTAAAGACATTGCTTCAAAATTGCCAATTGCAAATATGCTAGATATTCAAGTGCATAATGTGTAATTTTACTGATAATACTATGTTAATATAGAATAATCCGATATTCTGTACATTTTAGAAAGTGCACTTGTGAGGGCATTAGAGTGAAGACTTATACCTACACAACTCTACTACCTATCAATCTAATACTTCTAATGTAGACACTCCGAATTTTTGCTTGCAAGGTTATGGCTTCTGCTTATTTCATTTATAAAAAGGTTTGCAGTCTTTTAATGATGTGCTTGAAAATTATCAAGCATTTTTTTAATTTAAATTGTTCTGTTTAATTCAATAAATTTAAACGTTGATGAAATGCAGGATCACAATTAACTACTGCCATAATAGTACTACAAGAGTGTTTAGCCAACTAAATTTTTATAATATAACTGGGTATAATTTCTAATCAAGCTACCGTTTCCTTTTGTTATTTAAAAAAAGTCAACATTGTACTTTCAGCTCTGGAATAGACAATAAGTGGGTAGATTTGCAGGATGGAGGTCAAGTAGCAGCATCTATAATTGCTAGAAAATCAACTGATGATAGTGATGAAGCTTTTGCCACACACATGATGTTATGTGTCCATACTCCGTAAACTCATATTACGAAGACCAAGAAAGTAGAAAGATGATAAGTGCCTTCTCTGCAAAAACCGTAGAAGCTATCTAATTTTCTTTTCTTGATAAGAGTTAATTCAAGCATAATGGTTGTATCCAGGCTGGATTTTTTACTGCATTTAATTGGTTTTTTAAAATAATGTATTTGATGTTTTAAATGTGAATATTAATGCCTAATAAAACTCAAAAGTTCTAATAGCTGATTTTATGTTTATAATATTTTCAATATCTCAGCCAAATCAATTGCTAAATTTAGTTGCTGTTAGAGATTATAAAGATATTTATGAATGAACCTCGCATGATCTCATAATAGTCAAATAATTTTCTCATAAGTGTTCTACTCATAGAGCAATAATTATGAAACAGCACAGCTCAATAGCTGCAGTTTGATATATTACAGAATATATTAGAGGAAAGGGAGGTATTCAATGTATAAGAGGAAGCAGCTGCCATTTTGTTTTATATGATTTTCTGCTGACTTTGATACCTAATTTAAATATCTCAACACACAAACTTGCTGAAACATCTTCTTTGCTGGAATTGTTAAACCTTTCAACCATTAAACAAAGTAAAAAGCAAATTGACAAATAAATTAGACAAAAAGTTTGGCGGCCATATTTGACCTAATTTTATGTTGAGGCAGCATGAAATTTAGTTTAACAGAAAGCCCAAACTTTCACAATTATTTTGATACCAAATTTGTCACTATTCCTATTATACAAAGACCCGTTGCTAAGGCTTGTAAATTGTAAACAAATAATTCTCAACTTATTCTAGAGTTGCCAACTTTAAACGCGATTTTCTCGAAACAGTAATTTAGAAATTCTAAAAACGTTAAGGTTTTTAAATACTGATATCTCGAGTTCTATTTATGCTAGAGACTTCAAATAAAGTGCAAAATGTTCAAAAATGTCTGCTCTATCACTCCATAGTAATAACTAGGTATCCAACATTTTATATACATCCCTTGTTTTGTGGTGCCAGGTCACATATATTGGACTGATGCATTTATATTTAAGAGCAGCATTTTATTGTGTGTTTTTCTTTGGAATTATTCTGCACAAAACATACTATAAAACTACAATTATATAAAAAATAATGTTATTCTAAATTAAGGTTATCAAAATAAGCAGTAATTCAAAATTATTATCATATGTACCTGATAAAGCTGCTTACACGCAGAAACTTGTTTTTAAGTTATGATAGAATATCATGAGATACAACGCTAATACTACTTGTAAATGACCAAAATTGCAAATTGTAGTAAACTTATAATAGGAACTATACAAGCTATATATAATTACTAACACAATAAACTCTTTTTCCAAAACATAGTTGCACCAACAGTTCAGGATTGCAGGTTAAATAACAAAGAACCGAGGCTACAAATATTCCATGTTTTGAAAATGCGTCCTTACCAACTAACCTTTAAATGCAAATATAACAGATGAACCAAGGTATAAAATATGTAACTGATTATATAAATACAAAACTGACATAGAATAAGGCTAACATTAAGAATTGTGACTAATATTGCTGAAGGATTCTGGGAATTGGATCTGATAAATGAACTTGAGCCATGAGCTTGCTGTTTACAGTGTACTCCTCGCCTTTGCTAGTAGACTGAGATTCATACAAGGTTGGGGGCGGTTTCTTGTGAGCCAAGTTATTAAAGTTTTTCACTCGACAAATCAGTAACGTAATTGTCATTCCAAAGACAAAAGCGACCACTGTCATTATAGCAGCTGTGATAATATTTACGCCTTTAGAAGGTTTAGAATACAAGTTTTCTTTTTCCTATAACCAAATATCATAAACAGATCATAATTAAACAACTTTTACAGAATAGTTCATTATGAACTTTGTAAAGTAATGTCTTAATTCACAAAAATTTAAATTTTACAATGAAAAATTAGAAAATCTGGAGAACTATTTACAAACATCAACATTCCATTAATACAGCAATGCTGTATTAATACTTATTTTCAAGCTAGTAAGTTTACAGTCAAAAGATTTGAAACAGATTGTTGCCGGTGGCAAGGGTTATTTGTCATTAGCTATGATCAGGAGCTTAAAGATTACAAACTAGAACCACTTGCATTTATAGAAAGTGATGTTGCTATTGGCTACTGAAGAATTTATACCCTAGCACCCTAGTATTTCCTACTTGATAGACACACACAGAACCCTGCCCTTTCTGTGGTCATTGGTCACTGGCACTCAGGCTAGTTCCATTGTTTTATACTATTAGGAACCTTCCCTGTATAACTCACTCAATAAAATTCATCAGAAAATGTATTTTAGTACTCAAATTATAACCAAGATCTAACATTGAATTTGAACTTCATTGCACAAAAAGTATGCTGCTATAAATCTTAGGATACTGTCTAGTGTCCAGAAATAACCCATAAACTTAGAAGGGAACGTTTAGTGTTTATCAGTCGACCTATGAACTTAGCAAAAAGGAAATGGAATATTATCAACACAGATGCTGAGCTACAAAAAAACTTGGAAAAGACAACTCCTTAAATCATAATAAAGACTGATAGCTATCTTTATTTCCTGAAACAAAACTTAAGCTGTTTTAATTTCATTTGCTTTTAAATAAAAATTATTTTATGCAGGTTTTCCCACTAAATAATTTAACAATGATGTCTACATACCTGACAGTTACATGGGTGCTGCCTAACCAATACAGGGCATTTAGGGGATGAGCTTTTCAATCCACCAGCATTGTCATCCTATACATAACATAGAGAATATCATATATTCAAACCATTTCTCAAATATGATATAAAATGATTACTAGCACATTTCAAAGCCATTAACCGAAAAATTGTCAGAATTGCGTGCAACCAGTGAATTCTAAGAATTTTCTTGGGAAGATAACTCCTAAGTTGTCATATGCAAAAATAAAAATAGAGAGTTTGTTTACAACTTAATCAATGTAATTGATAAATTACCAGCATCGCATTTTTTTATGATGATGCAAGTATGATATTATACGCATATAATTTCATGACAAACACAAAGTATTCATGTGCCAAAACTAAACTATTATTTTCTAATTTCACCATCCCCAGAATTTGGTATTGGACAATTGGCAAAATATCTTTCAACTCTACACAAGTTTAGGGCTGATCTCTTATGACTTGCTGAACTGGCAAAGGACAGTTAGAATGATCGTTCAATAACCACTATAAAAACTAGGTTATTAAACTACGAACTAGGTGTAAAAACATGGGCATTAGATTCATGCCGAAATAATTATTAAAACAGCAAGTCATGCCCATATAGACTTTGTAAACAGGTGCATAAAAGGTTCACAGTTCATAAGAGAAAATAATCAGGTCATAGCCAGCCAATCCGCAAGAAACAACTGAAATGGAGTTTTAATCACAGCCAAAACTTGGCAGAGAGATATTTTCCTAGAAGAAAACCATAACAACGTTTGTCAAAATCTACTGAGGTTACTGGCACCAAAAACATGAAGAGCTCAATGGAAAGTCAGTAGTTGAAAATGAAGAAGATATCAAATGGATGTTATATAGTGTATATCTGTTAGACAGGATGTTAAACATACAGTTGATAAAACTATTGACACTGTCTGGGGAGATATCTACAAATAATGAGAGCATTGATAAGGACTACTGCAGTCACAATGGAATGCTTGGTTAGTAGAGACAACAACTACCATAGATGGGTGCTGAGAAGCTGTATTATAACATATTACAATATTGCATACCCTTACACAATCTACAAAAGTGCTTTAGCTACTAATATGAATATATTCAGAAAGTATTTGGCAAGAAAAGGATTTGATGGTGTCTAATTTTTGGAAGAGATTTATAATAGGGCCTGAGTTTAACGAAGTAAGTTGTACACTTTGAATAGCCTGTTACCAACTTACCACATTAGCTGTGAGCTCTGGATAAAGCTCTGGAGTGGTGGGGTGGATAAAAGAAGGTGCCCCTGTAGTAGATGTATGAGGTAGGACTGCGTACTTATATTGACAGGAGAACTGTATCATTATCAAATTCAATTGGTTATCTGCCCCACTGTCATCTCCAGACCCCTCTATTTCCTCCCCTGCAAGTACAGATCTGGCTCTAAATCTTGAGATACTAGAGTAAATAAGTGACATTTAGGAGCAGTAGCAGAGGAATTGAGATAGCCTAAATTAATTTACTTTTTTACTAAATTTTGGTTTGGGGCGCGAGAACATAACTTCTTATGCTCCATAAGTCTACAACACAGGCTTTTCTCAATTTCTCCATTTACTGCACCTACTTCATAAGTTTTCAATGACAGGTAAACTAAGTATTTTATACTATTACATTATAACATTATCATATAATGTCATATTATATATTATATTATATTATTATACTATAGTATTGTATTATATATATTCACAAGCTTACCGTCTTCATCATCATAAAATCCTCCTTTTTCATAAGAGGTTTTGGGAGGCAAGAACCTTACAGAGTTGTCTATGGTGTGGAGACTGTTTACAGAGTCCCTAGTGTGTCTAGAACCACAGGTGTCACTCCTGAACACCACTTGTCCAACGTAATGCGTTTTATTGGAGACGAAGACACATTGACTGTCTTCCAAAGATAGCTGGTTGGGCAATATTCCAAGTTCCATCATTTCTTTTTGGCTAGAAAAATATTGTGGTTAAATTGTATTTTGTTTTCATAAACTGAATATAGTTGAAGAATGAACAAAAACAAACCAATTAATTACCTTTTACTTTCAAAATTATGCTATTATTAGCAAAACATATAGCTATAGATTTAGTGACTAACAGCTACATAAATAGTCTTCCCAAGTAAAAATTAATTATCAAAAAATGCTTTTCAATAGACAGAGGGGGAGCTGCTCTAAATACTCAAAGAACCAAGAATGGTTTTGACTTACAAGTGAGTATTTTAAACATTTAAATTTACAAATTCACAATTTAATTTTAAAAATCACATTTTTTGTGCTTAAGGAAGTCAACCATTGATGTGCATTTTCAAGCATAAGTTTTACTATACTTGAGGATAGGTTCAGGTTATTAGAAACCCGCCTTTACTTTCAGACGCAGGCTGAGCTACACACCCAAATGTAATGAAGATTCCGTCATTCTGGCAAGAGGTGCGCATCAGATCTCTCAGCTTACCAGAAGTAGAGACTACATTGTCAGAATTGAATGCCTCAGGTTTTAGAAAAAACTCTTTAGTGCTGGGCTTAGCAAGGGCACCTAAAATGAAAATTTGATTAAACCTGATTAATCATCGGCAAGTAAGAAGATAATTCAATCTTAGAAGTGACTGCGTCATAGTGCCAGTGAACTGTGTAATCATATTACAAGACGTATTTTAGAATATTTCTTTGATAAAGTTTTAAAACAGCCAATCAAGTCGGATAACTGAATGAACTGCTAATTCACTGAGTTTCTACGCTTCCAATCACTTTCTGACTCAAATATCTTGTTGTGTTTGATGCTTCGGACAAACTAACTATTTGGAATTAAAAAATATGAAGAGGTATAAGTAGCCTGATCTCCCTTTGATATATTTCTGTCACTGTTTCAACATGTTCAGAAACTTAATAAAAAGAAAATAAGTTGTAAAAAATAACCGCCAATCTTTCAATGCTGTCTATATAAAAATCCCAGCAAACAGTGGTACACAATATGTAGATTATTGCTTCAAAAATTCAAGTAAAAGTTCAACAATTGTAGGTGATTGCAGGTTAATATCCACCAGACTCTTTGACTAGAAAGTTCCAGAAAAAGTTGCTGCTAGTTTCTATCTTGGGGCTGCAAAATTTAAGTATGGGGAAACATATTAATCAGAGTGATACTTTGAAAAGTGCATATCTTTTGTGAGTGCTAGTAGATTGGCTATTGTGTGATAATGTATATGCATTAAAAAGATATGCATATACCACAAAGCGAGGGCCAGAGGACCAAACTTCATAGTGTAACACATGCTTGGGTTGTATAATAGAGGCTTTTGTCACAGTCAAAATAGTAACTATTTACTTTTTAATTCAAGCTGAAACAAGACACTGGTAAAACAAAGTGCTTTATAAATAACATATCGATCCTTTCTAGGTCTAGCCGCACAGTAAACACTAGCAGTGCTTGACATATTTAAATGGCATTATGAAGCTAGTTCTGGGCCCCAGTTGCAGTGCATGGCAAGCCATAGATGATACATCAGTCTATATTTAATGACGCAATGCAACTAAACCACATGATGGAGCTGCACCAGTGGCTATAAACTTTGGCAAATGTCATCATTTCGGTGAAAAATTGCTCCCACCAATAGAATGGTCATTAAACTACCTCGGAAATTAAAAAAGCAAACAAATGGCAATTATTTTATGGGTTGGTAATGCTAGGTGACACTTGCACCAAATACAAGTTGACATGTCTGTGGTTCATTTAGATGGCCTGTCCTAGCCAAACAGTCATCATATTCCGCACCTAACTGGGCTACAATTATAGCAGTGTATACTAGATGGAAAAGTTACCCACTTTTATGCTGTTATAACTTGTTATATTACATTCTTTAACTTTTCTTATATAAAATTTTTATTTCTTATACCCTTGTTTGTGTGAAAGTGATGGCATTTTCTAGGCAACAGTTATTTTTCTCTATATTACTTACAAAAATTATTCCGCTACTAGCAAAATACAACTAATACAGAATGGCATGATGAAGTGGAACTGGCAGATTATACATACAGGTACACTCACCGACCGAGATGAGAACAAAAGTGACTAGACTGTGTATTGGAATACTGACGGCCATATTACCTCATACGAAGGAAAGGAGTTGTGTAATCAACTTTGACTCAGTATCTGCAAATAGCAACAGCATGTTATTCTATACAGGAGCTGTGTGTATTGAGCCAGTCTGATTATCGTAGCTAAAGTTACCTCCCTCCTACAAGAATCTCAATTCTTTATTCATGGACATAATATTGAGAAAGATATGGATGGTTATATGCATTTTCATATGTCAAAAAGTTTACTTCAAATAATGATATGTTTATTAACTGCAGACCCATTAATTTGTGAATCTAAAAAACTAATTGATTTCATAAAAACAGACATTAGAAAGTAAAAACAATTAGTGGTTGTAGACCAGATGAATCTAACTTAGTCCAAGTACAATATGCTAGCCCTAAACAAACTTGAATTATAAAAAGTATTATGGGTTTGGTTAACCAGAAAACTTTAAAGCACTGTTTTAAAACAGTGTTCAACTTGAGACTGATGGTTTTACTTTATGTTTAACAATAGCTTTAGCAATATTGACGATGCTTTATTTTGTTTGCATTATGAGCCAAAATTGCACATTAATTTTGTGTATCTAGTCAAAAATAGAAAATACTGTTGAGGACTGAAAGTCTGCAGTCACGAGTAAACTTTGGCAAGCGCAACATCAGCATAAAATAACAAATCTCAGTTTTTAAAAATGGAAATTTGGAAGCATGCCATAGCATTAGTAAGGTCCAGACACTATAACAGCGCCTGAATGCAACTGGCTGATACCGGTTATCAAAAAGTGGTGAAAATGAGAAGTTTGCGTCAGCTACAAACTTAAACCATAAAAAATAAAATCAATTCACTAAAACGTCACGGTAGTAAAATATACTCGAGTGATAGTCATATTTAAGCTGACAATTTATTCAACATTTAAATATTTTGATCATTCGTTTTTCCCACAGCTAGATGTGTCTTATGCCAACATTGGAAAATGGATTTGATAAGCCTGTTGTTTTCTGTGTCTAGGCAGCTCTATAGTGCTTACCAGATAGAGAATAGTTAAAACTATAGTGAGCATTACTATAAATTACTAGTTGAATATAAATATCAATTTATTGTCTGTACTAATCTACATACACAGGCCACAAGATGTGCATGTTAAAAGTAGAGCAATATTGTGACTATAATGATAATCAAGTTTAATAAACAGTAGAAAACTTCGCTATCACCAATTTAGAAGAACATCAATCATTACTATGCCTACTGAGAAAAATACACTTTATACACTTAGAAGGTATTTTATGCATGCAATCAAATTGCAAATTCAAAATAACAAAGGCTTTACCATACCATATGACTTTATTTAAATTAGAGCTAGGAAAATACTGTGTCAACTATATCTAAAAGAGTCTGTCAAACACTGCTAGCCACTACCAACATTAAAAAATTGCCCAAAGTTAGATGTAATAGATTTTATTTTTAGATTAATGCAGATGTACATTCACATTGTATGAGCTCAAACAAGCATGATTACTACATGGTAATTAGGGGGAATTGGTACGAGTATAAAAATGTTGATGTTAAGCTATCATTTCGCATTGTTAATAGTGATGACAATGCCACACCATAAACAACACCAAAACTGCTTTACTGAGGTAATATACTTCACTTAGAGTTAGATAAAAATTAGATTGATTTCTTTTTTAAAATTTTAATGAGATCAGCATCAATAGCTAGCAGACAACAAGCATTTTATGATAACTTTCACATTTGTAACCAATGCCTATTAAAAAGTATAAGTAAAAGCCAACATTGAATTATTGTTTTACTCTAATTTTACTTTAACCTACAGGCTAAAGGTTTACAGCATATAAGTATATTTATACTAATCAAAATGAGCACTGGTGCAATGAGTGATGCAATGACATTGATAAGCACAGCAAGTTTAAGTTATAGCTTACAACAATAAAAATTAATACATGAGTAAACAACATTGATGTAAAACTAAATACCACTGCTAAGCCTAATAGTTATAGTTATACTTATAGTAGTAGCCATGTGGCTATGCACATACCATTATGATAATGATTATTAATATTATCACTATTATTATTAATATTATTATGAGGGGAGATACCCATTTAATTATTACCCTAAGAGTAAGTGTAGCCATGAGTATAAGTATGGTGTATAATTAATCTTATAGTTACAATACTATAGATATATATTTAATTTCATTGAATTTAATATTCATGTTCATATTGTAATTGTTATTGTAAGCTAAAACTAAAAGTATAGCATTGACTATCACTATAGTATAAGTATAAGTATAACTATAAGTATAACTATAACTATAAGTATAAGTATTACTATTAGTATAAGTATAAGAATATCAATAAGTATAAGTGGACAACTTAAACTACTAAACAAGAATGATCTATAAATAGGCTTTTAACACAGTCCGAATAAGTGAAACAGCAAAGTAGAATAGAAATTAGCTACTTTGGTGGATATTTTAGTAAGTCAGTAGGATTGGCACCACGAGTCAATAAGCGATAGTGTTTTCCAAAGCAAGTAGTTATCAAGCAGTAGCGGTTGCTGTGCATTCAATATTTCTACCACGTGCACCAGTTTCACTTTCGGTAAATAAACAGCGTTGCCTGTTGGTAGTCTAGGTTTTTGCAAAATAACATTTATCTTTGTTGGAGCAATTTATTAGCGTCCCAGCTATTTAAAAATTAATTGGCAGAATAAACTTGAGCATTGCAAACTCATTTACCTCTGCGTTAAATAAATTGTTTAGTAGATGATCTATCATTTATTAAAGAAAAACACGTCAAGTAGCAAAGTTTTAGTGTAAATAACAGCAGGTAAAAAGCACGTCAAATATGCCTCAATAGATATTGAATGGTTATTATCTATGTTGCAGACTAATCAATTAGGTTATAAAATTTATTAGCAATGTTTATAACAGAGGTAGTTAATGTTATGGTTTAAATATATTTTGTCTATAATTATTAATTTTCACTTTTACTTTCGAAGTTCATGCATCCGTAAGCAAAAGTGCAAACTAAAGTTTCGTTTATAATTTCAAAATGATAATATTAGTAATCCTATGAGTTGCGTTAAAGCTAATATTAAGTTGAATTAATATTTTATTTTTAATTTATATTATAATTATTATTATAAATTAAATAAAACTAAAAGTATTGAGAATGAATATATTGAATTTAATATTTATTAATATGATTATGTGATAATAATAATATAAATATATATAATTAATTTTATATTGTCTATATACGTAATTGTCTGTTATAAATTTCTAGCAGCAGCTGTACTCTTTTGTAGTACTACTGCTAGTAACTACTACTAGTATCAGTATCACTGTATCAGTACTACTAGTACTAGTACTGCTACTGGTCAAAATCTACGTCTTCATCTTGATCTTCAAGTTCATCTTGTTTTTTACTTTTACATTTAGTTTTTAGTTTGTATTCAACTTTTAATAATGATTTAAAACCATAATTTTTCATAACTATTAATAATCATAAGGTACTTATGATAATAATATCACTTGCTGTTGTCAGTAAAAACTTTTATTGCAACTAATGTTATAAGTCTAACTGTATAACAAAATATTCGTTATGATAATGATAAACTACAACATAAAAACAATGCTGATGGTGTACATTAAATTAAAGTTTGTGCAGCAAATTAAAAATTTTAGTTTACATAGTTTGAAACTTGAATATATCATTGCTATTTATTGTAGACCTGGTGATATCATAAATGTCATTTGATAACTGCAGCTACTTGGAAAAATGAGTGACAGTGAGAAGAATTTTTCAGGTTGGCTCTAATTATACTGTATTTGTACTGGTATAGAATACTTGTAATACTCATTACACTGTCCACATCTTATATGGCTTTTCTCAAGTGTTAGTAATAGAGTATTATATCAAGTGTCTTTGTAACTAAGCATAAGGAACCCATGACTAAATTGCTAAGTAAGTTTATATTGTGTAAAGGTAATTTATGATTGTAGACCCTTTTCACATGTCTCTATTACTCCATTTTAATTAAAACCTTTTTTAACCATAGGAAATTATCTTGCAACGTAGCTTTATCAGAGGTTTATTTATCAAAGAATCACGGAGTTTGGAGTAAATTCCAAGCTTTGCTATATAATCCTTTTTTCAGGCAATAAATCTTCGAGTAGAAACACATTGGTATTCGATCAGTTTTGGTAAAAATATTTATTAATAAGTTTGGGGGAAAATAAGTTTGAAATCATTTTTTGTAGTTATTTGTTTATTGGATAAGGTTGCTGTAAGAATGCGGGAATGTACACTATATTATTGAACATCCCGCCATGGCGGAAACAACGTTCAATTGAAAATTGAGTAAAATTACATGTAAAGGGGGGTGTGATAATGTGATAATAAGCATTTTTTTACTATTTTCTTCGGCAACAATTATTGTCGGTGAATTCTAGGTTACTAACCCAGTGAATCCTCACCAGCCAGCCTATATATAGTTGTGGTTTTTACTTTAATATTATCATATTTCGTCTTTTTGCGATTGATACTAATATTTTACCATGCTGATCAAGATTTTTAATAGCCGACTATCATTTTATTGTCAGCTTTATTTAGTTTCGATTTAATAACTAGGCTCCGCCGACGAGTCATCGAAGCCGCCATTGTTGGTAAAGAAGAAGAAGAAGTCGGAGAAGCCCGGCTACAAAATGTTTGATGCTGAGGACTCGGATGATGCACCAGTCATGTTTGACGACTCTGTGAGGTTAGTCACTGGTAATATTTTGATGATTCTAAGTTTAGTAACGGTTTTCACAAATCAACTTTGAATGTTGGTTATTAGAGTTATGTGGTTTTGGTTTAAATAATGTTTAAATATAGCCTCTTTCCACCGGCTTTGATTTTTGAAACAGTCAAGTTATTTATTTGAACGAAATATTTAACTTTGTGTTTACTATGTTTGTTACCGACCAAAATATCCTTTTTAAGATTGTATTTTGATTGGCCCCGTGTTGTTATCTAAAGCTTTACAAAAGTTGTTTTACCTGTTCAAGTATGAGTAATAATTAGAATTATCAGATACTGGTGTGCTGGAATCTTTAGAAAAGATAGATCTAAAGCTAACTATTTTCTAAACAATGCAGTGGTTTTTGTTCAACGGTCCTGGTATATTTTACAGACCTTCATCCACAAAGCTTAAGAAACATGGCAGACCCAGCTTCAAGTTTTCTGGAAAAATAAAGCTCAAGGAAAAGGTTGGAATGTGCTATTCTTCATATTCTGTATCCATGTGTATGATGTACTAAACTAAGTCTAGCAATTATTTCAATAAATAATTAATTAGAAAAGGCTTGTGAGCGCTGAGTTTTTGAACTTTTGAAAATAACTTATTGCAAAAAAGTTAGAGATAATACCCTTATACATATTGAAAGGAAAAAGAAGATAGAAAAGACATTGGTGATAAACGCGATGAGAAAGAATTCAAAAAGATTACTATTCGAAAGTTCAAGGACAAAGATAAAGATTCTAAAGAGCATAAAATACGAAAAAAGAAAGACAAGGTGTTGAGTACAAAGGTATATTTGATTTATTTATGTATGTATATATGTTAATAGTGAGATGTATATGCTAATAGTATAGCATATGTTAATGGTAGACATGTGGTATATATGCTAATAGTGAGATATACATGCTAATGTTAGGGGACAGGTGTGCTAATAGCTGAGTATTGACTAAAGTGAGGTAGTATTTGATAAGCTAACTTTTCTTCCTGTACACTGTTAGGTGTTGAGCTGTTTGTTCTACTATAGTTTATAGTACAAGTTGACATGTTTCGTGCTGTTGGAATATTTTTTATTCCGTAATTCTGTGTTAGTAGATTTCATAGCCAATTTATAGCTCTTTTGTGCTAAATCATCTTCATTAAAAGGGCATTTCAAAAGTTTTTTGTTGAAATTTAGAAAGGTGACTGTATTAATTGCAGGAAAAGCATGTTCTGTTTAAAGCTATTAAGCCAGATCTTTTAGCCTGTGGGCAAACTAACAAATTATCTTTAAGTTCAGGTTGTTGTGACAGGATCTTGGACTATTCTGTATCGTTATTACTGGTGAACTGAATTGTTTGGTAGTTAGTAGTGTGGAGCGCTTTTAACAGCCAACTTTTATAATCATTTCTTCAAACTATAAAAATTCAACGTGTTTTTCTTCTAAAATTTGTTAAATTAAATACATGCCTATTCTAGTTTATTTTACAACTAGATTAGGGATGTTCCATGTACACTTGCTTGTAACATATGCTATTGTTTTAGACTCAAATACCATCTATTGTTGCGGCCGAGATACCTGTGTTTGGAGTTGCCCTCTCACTAGCTGTTGAGAGAACACCCAGTCATGATGGAATAATGCTACCTGTGATTGTCAGAGAATGTATAGATTACATCGAGGAACACGGTAGAGAGCAGACGATTTCTAGATGGTCACTCTCTTGTCAATAATTTTATTATAGTTGTTTACAACAACGATTTCTTCTATTCTTTTATTCATTTGAACTAAAAAGCTGTAATTATATATTGGGAATTAAAGTATTTTGTTTTTTTATTCAAATTTTCTATATTTAGCAAATTTTTATATGCTTACAGGGTTACTGTATGAAGGTATTTACCGTATTTCTGGTGTTAAGTCTAAAGTGCAAATGTTGAAAGATGCCTACAACAGACAGCAACCTGCTTATCTGTTTGAGCATGACCCTAGCATTGTTGCTAGCTTACTCAAGCAGTTCTTGAGGGAGCTACCCGAACCCCTTCTAACTAATGATCTGAACTCTCATTTTGAAGAAGCCTCAGGTTAGCATACTAGTTTGGAGTTGTCTTTACTTGAGTATTGCAAGTGTGTTTTCCTTTCTGTTTTTTTTGTTTACTCTTAAGATTGCTGTTTTTAATGGGCGGGTTTTTCTCTGTTGAGTAGCACGTCACGGATTGCCACTGTAAGTTGTTGAGAATTTATCTTTTAACTCTTTAATCTATTGAACATGAGGGGTTAGAGCGCTTGACTTAGTAAACACAAAGTCCTTGGTTCGAACCCCAGTAAAGGCTATTGGTGATGTAAGGAAGAGCATTCAGTCATAATTGTTCCTGTGCCACATATAAATAAGTCCCTAGCCCTCTTTAAAAGAACCTTTTCAATTAGTTATTGCTCACAGGGATAGTGACTATAAACTTGTGTGAGTTTTTATCTATTGAATGTATTACAACATATCTCTTTCTAATGATGGACGCTATTCTCAACTTCATCGCTCTCAAGATGTTTTTATAAAATCATCTGCACAGTTGTAGGCCTTCTTAACTTTGTAAACAACATCAAGTGCTTATAAAATAAGTTGATTATTCAATAGTAGTGTTTAGATATGGCATGCTGTCCTCTCCTATACTTACCTGTAATTAGATTAGATGGCCTTATGTTTGAGAGCACCTCAGCAGTAACAAACAAGTTTTAACCCTGAGCTGTTTAGGAATAACAACAATAATGATAGCACGTAGCTCCTTCGTGCTATTTGTCAGTATAAACAAGATAGCTTGAAAGTTTGGCTTTGTACTCTATTATTAATGTTTAAATATGTTCTGGAATAGTCTAAGGTTATTTCTGATTACGTAAGATGAATCAGCGTTTGAATCCCACCACATTTTTGGCTAACTTACTCATTTTGAAAATGGAATTTAGGTACAGCAGTGGAAAATTTTTAACCGCTCAAGCTGTTTAAATTTTCTTAATAAATTTTCAGTTTGGTTTGGAACATTATTTTTGCTACATTTCTAATCTAAAACACAGGCTTTTTCTTAATTTCTACATCACTATACATCACTACTTCAATATACAATATAACCTTCAATATGCCTTGAAAATGGCTTAAATATGCCTTGAAAATGGCATGCTGGCAGAATCTAATGTCCACTCAGATGATTTTCTATTTGTTTATAGTCTTGAAAACTAGCAAGGAGAGGTTGGAGAGACTGAATCAATGCATCAGCAATTTACCTCCTTGCAACAGAGAGCTGCTGTCCTGGATGATAGTGCACATGAATCATGTCATTGCCAAGGTTTGATGAAAATAAATTTCTCAAAATTGATAAACTGAAAATAACTATTAAAACTCATTGCAAAGGTTTGAACGAAGCAAGAAATTTTAACTTGTTTGCTATTTTTGTCTATAAAGCACAAGTTGCCTCAACTTCTTCATTGCTGCACCTAAATGATGAATGATGAGCCTTCCAAGATCTCATTCTAAAGGAAATTACCCATTGAAATAAGTTCAAGGGGAATCCTGAATAGTATAGGCGTTTAGTATTTCTGTTTAGTATTGAAACATGCCTTTCTTTAAATCTATGAAATGTGTTTAAACTATGCCGGAAATCAGCCCTGCCTTAATTTAAAAATTATTTCTGTGTTGTAAAGTAATCTTACACACAACACACTTTTCATACTGGCTATAAAGTTCTGTTAGTACAGGCCAGTATTCCTTGTATGGGATTTATCTATCTTGGTTTAGAAAGTTTATTTTGAAATTATCAGGAAAAGACGAATAAGATGAGTCTGCAGAACGTCTCAATCGTCTTGTCCCCGACAATGAGGATCAGCCACAGGGTTCTCAACATCCTGTTCATGCACTCTGACCAACTCTTCTCTCATGTTAAAATTATAAGGTACGCTTTACCAATCTCACTAGACTACCCTAACTTCTACATACATCCTAAGTTCCATTTAGGAGCAGTAGTTGAGAAATTGAGATAACCTAAGTTCTTTAATTTTATTATTAAATTGGGAACATAACTTCTTTTGCTACATTTTTAATCTAGAACACAGGCTTTTCTCAATTTCTCCGTTACTGAACCAAGTTCTTTAAAAGTTATTCCAGTGAGAAATTGTATATTCTTTCTGACTTTAATTTTTCTGTGTGTACTCAACCTACTGATACAAAGTCGTGATAAGTTAAGTCAGTTGCAACTTATGTTTCAGCTTAAAATCTAAGTTGGGAATATAACTATTTGGGTGGTTATGTTAACCAAGCTACTAAAATTCTAGTTTCTGCAGCTCTAAGCATTAGTTACTGTGAAAACCTGACTACTTATTCAACTGATTCCAATTTTCCAGCTGTGAGTTGGCTTGAATTCACAATGCAACTTAATGTTAGGAGGCTATCCTGCCCCATTCAGTAATTTCTTGGGTGTTTTCAAGAATCCAGTGTGCAAAGGACCAGGGTTATGTAATGCTTACAGTCTCTACAATTCACCCGGCAATCGTGTCATTGCTAATCAATGCTTTCAATGTTATGCAATTTGCACAACATATTACATAAGCCATTTATATTCAAGAAGCAGGGCATGCCAGTGAAGAGGCTGCTTTGATACTAACCATTCACAAGTTTAATTTGATTTTGTTTATTTGTCTGCAACTTATTTATCATGACATAAGTTGACAGGTGCTTGAGAAAATGATGTCCTTAGCATAACCAATGTAGCAAGTTATTCTTTTAAACAGCATTTATTTTCTTACATTTAATTTAATGGCAATCCAAAAAACAATACTGAAAACATTAAAAAATAGTTGTCAATTAATAGAACATGTAACACAATCTAAAAAAGAACAGCGTTAGCTCTACTTTAAAATATGAAATAAGAAGTACAAAATTATATTGATATACACCCATTCAAGTTGCTTACATACCCACGACTATACTTCCACCTTAGAAGTGACCCAGCTAGCAGTAAATGTCTCTCACAGTGTACTAGAACCTGATGGAGCTAACTCATGTAACAAAGGTTAGCACGCACAGGGTTCTATGCATGGTGAGATCATATCCACAGATGGAGGCTGATTTCCATGGCAATATCCAGCAGGTTGATGGAGGTGCTACTCCTACATGCTACTACACGAGTGTGTTCCTCTGACGGAAAGTTACTTGATTAAATAGTGACCGTTACGTAATATTGGCTGTTATGTAATAAGCTGGCCATAGCTTAGGCTGTGCTACTATTCAGCTAGTAAGCTGTTTATGGCATCTGTTGCATGCCATGGCCCAAAGGCAGGTGCTTGTGTGCTGTTGGGAAGCAAGATAGCTCAACCAGTAGCCAGGAAGCTTACTTACAAGGGAATACAACTCCAACTCATCTTTCTTCATAGCAAACATTGCTCTCAGTCAGCTGGCTAACATATTAGAATTGCCATAATTTCATATCTGCATTGAAATACACTATACACTGCAAGCCCCTCCTCCTTCCTGTTCTGAACTAACATCTAAAGCTCTGCAGGATTGGTGATTGATACTGAAGCATATGTTATAGAATTTAGGATGCAACTGGTCGTGTATATACTTCAGAGTTTAGTAGCTGAATGAAATGACTAACTTTAAACCTAACAATGATAGTTGCTTGTAGCCTAAAATCTTAACTTTCATCTATTTGACTTATGAAGCTGATTGTCATTATGGGAATTTTGTAAGCTAATGAAACTACACCTATAGCTTATTTAAATATTTTCATAATAACTAGATTAGATGGGAACTTGTTCAGTGTGCACAAACTTAATGCACTTGTATATAGTAAATACTTAGCATCATTCAGTTAAAGTGTTTGGCTTAGTAAGTTTGTAGTCATGGGTTAGATTCCCAGTAAAAACCATTGGTGATGTTAGGAAGAGCATGCAGTCATAATTGCTCCTGAGTCCCATCTGAATAAGTCTTTAGCCCATTTTCAAAGAACTCCTTTCTATCAGGGATTCTCACACAGATAGTGACTATAAACTGAATTTATAGCATCATTCACAATGATATAATAAGTTTATTAGGTCGTCACTTAATGGTCTTTTTTATACAGGTTTTTGGTTTTAAAATGTTAAATTTATCAATTTTTTGTCAAGTAAGGTTCTCTTTCAGAGAAATTAAGGAGCTACAATCCAGTATTATTATGTAACTGTTTAATTATCAGATACAGGCCACCGCTGGCTACGGCAGCTTCAAAGTGGTCTGTTGATATGCCCGAGACAGCAGAGGCTATTGAGGAGGAACTGCACAAGCAGGAAAGTCTACTCAATAAGCTACATCAGGAGTTGTCTCACTCTCATAGCCTCAAAAACTCTGAGAAAGAAGACAGGGTGTGGGAGGTGCAGAGAGCCGTCACCCAGTTAAAGAGAAAGGTAGTTGTAAATTGCCGTAGCTAATCAAGTTAGCTTTCAGTCTGTGAGGCTATGCTTAGCTTCTACAGCTGTTGGAATTACTCGGCTATGGACAGCTGAAAAAGCTAAATTGTTTTTTCTACTCTAATGGTTATTATATTTATTGCAAAATATTGTGATTTTACTGAAGGTGGAACAACTGAAAAGTTGTGCTGTATGCTATTGTGTGTTTTTCTGAGCAAGGCCATGCACTGAATGGAACCCTGTATGCAAATGCTATGCTCAAAGCCCTCTTTCAGCTCATAATATATGTAAGTTCTCACTAAATTATACAATGACTGTTCTCTCAATGGTGTTTTATAGTTGAAGTTAATTGCCAAGACTCAGGCAGCGAGGCAGTTGGAACAGGCTCAGCTGGCTACCAGCAAGGTCCAGCGTGCTGACCCTAATAGACGGAGTATCAACGCTGCTGAGCTCAACTTTGCCCTTCAGTCCGGCAGCCTGAGACGAACTCATCGCACGTCTCAGGCTGAGCTGGCGTCTGCCTCTTCCACTGCCTCTATCGCTGCCTCCACTGAAGCTCTGCACAGTCTTCACAAACAGAGTGCTGCCGCAGAGCCTAGTGGTGTTTCTAGTCACCCAAAGAAAGGGGCAGCTTCTGAAGTCCCCCCTCTTACAGGTGAGGTTATAATATGTGGCACCCTGTCTATATGTATGTCTGTATGTCTTTACATATGAGTGGAATTTTAGGAATTTTCATTCTAGTCTTATATTATGGTGGTTATGATAAGAAATACAGGTGATTTAACACTGGTACTTTCTGACACTGTCAAAGTTTCACTTAGAGCTAATAAGTCAATTTGATGAAGCAGGTGCAAAATTACAGTTCTCTAAGTTATTAGTATACTTGCCTACTTTCACTCTAATAAACAGTTGTACACCCTAAATTCAGCACATGTCGTATCTATACCTGTTACACTCTGTAAGCTATTCTACTTCAGGCTTAGCCCCAAAACACATCCATGCACTCAAATAGCTGGCTCACTATTTGTTCTTATGTTGCTCTCAGCATGCTCTAGATTCTTGAAACTGTAAGCTGGTAGCACAAGCCTACCCCGTGTTTGTAATGGGGTAAGATTACGACATTTTATAACAAATTACCGGCTTCCAGTACAATAGTACTGCTTTGCTGTTGACTGGCATTGCACAATTTTCAAATAGTTTACAAAAGTACTGGTTATATAATACAAACTGGCCGCTTTTGTCAGTATTTGAAAGTTTGAGTTTCCCATGAACTGATCAGGCTGCAGTAAAAATGAATGTTTTGAACTTCATTGCTACTCACTGCTGGCTAAAGAGATTGTATTTAATTTTAAAAAGTATGTTTTGAAAAGAACTGGTTTTAAAGAAGTTAGCTCAAGCTTGCTGAAGAAAGTTGCTTCCTGAATTTGAGTGATTATTCCAAAGAGATTTTCCATAACCACTAGAAAATATCACAATTGTCCTTGACAGCAGGTAGGGTTGGGAGTTGTGTTTTCAATAAATAGCATATATATGGAATTAGTTTTCAAAACTAGTTCCATTTTCAAGTTAATTGCATTTCTAATAGATTGGGAATTTTTTTGACATTTTGATAATGCAATACTAACAACAACAATATATTCGAAATGGGCTTTGCAAACGAATTTCATGACAGAATTAATACTAGTGCAATGAATTTTGTTTCCCTTTTTTGAGAAATGACTGATAATTTTGTTTTATAACATTGAAACAGACCCCATAAATGTATAGTCTGTCACTTGTCAAGATGATGTGATATAACTATGTTGGCTTCAAATATCATTATCCTGGTAATATTATTCTGATTTAGAAATCCATGTATACTCCTGCAGATTTGGTGCTAAGGAGGCGTATTGGCATGTAGGAATTTTTAACTGCCAAACCATTTACAATTCACACCAATATTTTTACACAAAATGGCCAATCTCCTAGCAGAAATAATGCTTACAGTACATAATAGTAAGTTTCAGAAATCTAGATTGATTCATAAAGCACCTATACTATTGCATGTTGTATGGACACTGAAACCAAGCAGTGCCAACATTAGAATAACTGGGAAACACCCTCTCATTATGTCATCACCATGCCAATGATACAAGACGCGGTTTAAAGGTCACTTCATTGACTACACCCTATCTAGTATTTGGAGTATTTGCTCATTAGAAGCTGCTCTGTTAGCATTTATATTGCCCGGCTGTTGCCATTTTAATAAATGAGCTCTTTCTGTAATATCTGAATAACTTTATATACTAACTGAAAGTTCAGTTGTGCCATCTAGTTTGTATTTAAAACGATTTAGTGTAATTTACATTTTTCCTTCCTTAGGATTAGGTGTTGAGGTCTTTATCTGAATAACTTTATATACTAACTGAAAGTTCAGTTGTGCCATCTAGTTTGTATTTAAAACGCTTCAGTGTAATTTACATTTTTCCTTCCTTAGGATTAGGTGTTGAGGTCTTTATTTTTGAATGAATAGTAAGAAATATAATTGACATCATCAAAATGCAGCAATATAATTTTTTTCCTTTATCACTTTAGTAGGTTATATAATATCATCAGAACTTTTTATTGTTGCGCTAAACATACTTTTGATTTTAGTATTAAATAATAGTTTTCAAATGGTAAATGGGGAGGTGTTGGACTCAGCCTATAGCGAAGATGGCACCATTCATTATTATCTTTTGTGTGTAACTTCCGGCAGTTTTGACATAGTCCTATATAGACTATTATATTCAAGTATCTTATTTTGGCTGAGAGCTCTTTGCAAACTTCAAACAAGTATTCAACTGCCAAAACTACAAATCATATTTATTTGGCTTAACTGTTGCTTCTGGTTTAAAATTCTTACTAAACAACACATTTTGTTTGTTGGCGGGAAACTGATGAAACACTTTGAGATTATTCTAGAAATAGTACAATATCTACCTGCCATATGGGCTTTGTTACTGATTCTATTAGCCGTTTTGTTCTCTTTGTGTCTCCTAGTGCTTACAGCTAATTATAACCTAATATCAGACATCCCAGTGACTCTAGATTCAAAAATACCTTTGTGGTTTGAATAGAACTTAGCACTTTGTTTGTGAGTATCTCGTTTGTTTTTGGACTTTAATAACAGGTACCCAACTACCAACTGGCCAGTGCTTTATAATGCCTCTAATTATGGCTGGTCAAGTTGTCAACACATTATGTAACTCTCTTAACCTCCCATCAATGTTTACTTCTTCAGCTTCTCAAGTTGATAAATATTGATTGCATCTCGTCAATTCCCTTTTCCTTAAGCTGTTTGTGGGTTTCTCCTTATGGCCAGTAGCACTCAGGTATTGTTCTGCTCTAAATATTTGTCCTGATTATCCAAGTTCACAAGATGTGTCAAAGCACTAAACAAAATGGTTTGCATAGCAACTCAGCCTTTTGAAAATGTCATTTTCAAAGACACAAGTTCCTAATGGACTGACAGATTGAAAATGAGTTTCTAAAATCCGGTGTAGTCCAAGATAACTTATGGTCACGTGGGAAATTTGAATTTGGAACAAAAATTTCCATTTCAGTGATAGCTTATGTGGTAGGATTTTATAATTCTTTAAAGATTTTTTCATCATTTCAACTCCTTTTACGAAGTGCTTGAAATTTAAGTTTGATTTTTACTTGTTAGTTTTAGCCTAGTACAAAGCTATAAAGCCAACCTAAATGCTAACCACTTTGAGTTGAAATGATTAAAAGCTTTTAAAAAGCTTTTTAAAAGCCTTCAAAATGAAGACGAACCTAGAATGGAATTTTTTTTGTCTCAAATAGTTCACAATAGAAATTGTTCAAGTTTACAATAACTTATCACAGACTCCAGGGATTTTAGAAACTCATTTCTATCTGTCAATTTACAAATTGTAGTCTTGGAACATTTGCTTTAGTTGGCACTATTTCATCACTTCTATAGAGTGGAAAGAATAATGTAGTAGAAATTGAATTTAAAAACCATCCTCATAATACCTTACTTTTGATTGTTGGGGTTTAATGTATAGTTTGTGTTGCACTTCTGGTAAATCAATTTACTATAATGCTATGTAATGGCTGTAATACATTGAAATAAGAAAAAATAATTCAATTTTCAGAATGAAGTTACCTCCTCTTTGGTACCCCATGTACTCAATGTGCCAGCTAAGCAAGCCAATAATTATGCTTACAGAGGCAATAATACTTGTTACAGAAACATGTTTAGTTAACTCAATTTATTTGTAATGGTTGTTACTTTGTATGATAATTTAGATTAACCAATATATAACTTTTATAATGAAAGTGTATAACTGTTGGGATTTGTTTTATTAGCCAATGAGAGTGGTGACACCCCTGTACCCCTCACAACTGACCAGTCTCCTGTAGATCCACCTTCCAGGGATCAGTTTTTAACAGGCGAGCCCTCTGCAGGTCATCTAGCTGTAGATCAGCCCTTGGCAGGTCACTTAGCTGTAGATCAGCCCTTGGCAGGTCATTCAGTTGCAGATGAACACTTGCCTAGCAGGTCACCTAATAATCTGCCGTTATCTGCTGTTGTTTCAAATACCACAGAGACAGGAAATGAAGTTAAGGAAGACATCCAACCCTCTACTCAGACACAAGCTCTGCCTGTTAGTAAAAGCTGTTTACTTGTTGCAATTCTAAGACTTTACTGAAATATGAGTTTAATAGTAACCTAGGTTTTTGTGTGTGGTTTTAGACCCCAGAGACAGAGGTAGCTGTGAATGCTGCTGACAATAATCTCAAGGTGGCAGAAAATGCTGACTCAGTGTATCAGGAAGCTGCCGAGTGTGTAGCCGGGGCTGATCTGGAAATTAAGGGACAGCCAACTGGTAATAATATGCTCATAGTGCAGCGATGTATTTTAGGATGTTATTATTTTATTTTATGAACAGAAAGCTTCTTGTGCTATTAATATTAAAAAAATGTTGAATAATTCAGTTTTTACAATGTCTAGTAAAATTGCGAATTATTTCTGAAATTTTGAAATTTCTCCACAAACTCATATTTATATAGGTTGCGTGTGACTTCATTTCGAAACATTCTTTTGGATTTTTTATCTTTTTCTTGTGCCAGTTCTGTTCTTTCACCTCAGATGTTATAGCATAAACAGTGTCTCTGTTCCGTTACCCTGTAGATGGAGCCGAGTCAGCTATTCTACCAGAGCAAGTGAGAAATATAAAGGTGTCAACTAGTCAAGACTCTGACATCACCCTCTCTCCTTGTAAGTTGTTTATGTTTTAAAGCAGGGCTGTCCAACAGGCGGCCCAATAGCCGGATGTGGCCCTCAGCCTACATTTATGTGGCCCTCAAAGACATAAAACTAAAATTAGTTTTCACACATATATAAATTAGAATGAAAAACCACCTTTTAAATGTCTTATTTATATACATACTGCCAAACATAGAGCCTGTAGTAACTATTGGGACTTCATTGTGTAATGATTCATAGGAATTTGGAATAAAATCATTTGAAAAATACTGATGCTGTGGCCCTCAGCTTAAACTAAATTTCACAATGTGGCCCTCGCCACTGGAATATTCCCTTTCAGTTGCCCTTGCTCTGAAAAGGTTGGACACTCCTGTTTTAAAGTAACTATAAACAGTGCTCGTTTGATATTTAAAGTAACAGTATTAAAGTTGTTGTCTCTTTTTATGATCTACACTTGGGTAAACAACTCCTGGTCCATATATTGTGAACTGTGCTATGACTGTAGATACAGATGAAGGTGTTCATGAAAGCACGTCACAACAGAGTCTCTCCGATTTCAAGCCTCTTGTTTCAAGTACGGTTTCCTCTGACAGAGTTGAACTCGAAACGCAACTTGGCGACCAATCTCAAGTATGTACTCTGTTTTATTCAACTTGGTCCCGTGTAATACTGTGTCACATTGCATCATACATTAAACACAAAGTAAAACTGACAGATTTGGTGCAGTAAAACATGGCCATAAGTAAACATTATAAAATGTCCTACTTAAACAGTATGAGAATATGCAGATATCTGAAGCAGACCTTCAGGAATCAACTCTTGGTTTGACTCCAACTGGCCAATCAGAGGTCTTGGAACCTCAAACTATCCAATCACAGATTCCAGTGCAAACAACTGGTTTGACAATGGATCCTGGGACAGCTATACTACTGATACCAGAGAAGCTACATGCAGGTGCAGATAACTCTGACGGTAAGATGTGTATTCTACACAACTGTAAACTTCTGTATACTTGTTTGTTCATATCCAGTCAAAACATCTATATTACAATTTAAGGCATTTAGAAATGTGTTATGTGGATATTTGTTGTCAGCTGTGTTTAGAATTTACAAGAGAATTATTATAATATTAAGTCTATTTTTGAAGACCTAAACTATAAGAATGGTAATCATGGTGTTAAAAGCTGCATTTTGTGCTTTTTTGCTAATTTGAGTTTTCAAGTCATTCATAAACTGTTTCGAATTATTTTTTTCAATTAAGTACCGCAATGTTAGTTTGAAGCAATAGGAACTTTATTAGAAGAGATGATAATTGATACTATGTAACTTATCTATTAAGTTTTTGTGTTGGTTCTTTAAAATTGTTGTCTCACAACCCTATGAAAATCTATTTTTATTTAAAAAATCGGACAGCCTTCTTAACAGTCATATGCATTTACTTCTAGCTAATAGGGCATTGGAGTCACATGACCAACTCTACAATATAGCAGACGATGATGAACTGCGATTACTCATTGCTGAAGAAGCTCAACTTATCTGGGAAGAAGAAGAGCTTATTGCTATCCGTAAGCTTACTCTTCTTGCTGTTTGTATTTCATACGATGTTGGCTAATGCCTGTAACTAAATTTATTCCCTGGGTTCATAGGCAAACAGTTTGCTCTTGGGTTCATCATTGCTTACACTCTTCATTTAGGATCAGTAGTGAAGAAATTGAGATAGCCCTAGTTCTTTAATTTTTTTATTAAGTTTTGGTTTGGGGCGTGGGTTGAAATTCTCACTCGAACATAACTTCTCATGCTACATTTCTAATCTAGAACACAGGCTTTTCTCAATTTCTCCATTACTACACCTATACCTTACACTCATGTGATCATTTATTTATATATTTTATACTGATTTAATGTAAAAGTTTTTGGTAGCTGAGTTATGCATCTAGATAATATGTTTTGTTTCTCATATATTTCTAGAGTTTGTAGTAATTTCATTTCCCTAGCTGGTCTTTTGTCTTGTAGAAGATGAATTAAGGCATAAGATTAATACAGAGAATATTGAGATTGAGAGACTTCAGGAGGAGATAATTGAGTATGAAGAGCTGCGTTCAATTACAACTTTAGGTTAGCTACCTTTCAATGTGCATCTACAACTAAGGATAGCGCCCATATACCTTGGTAGAAAAGCTGCTATTTTCTATGTATTGCATTGTTGTATATAGTATTAGGTTAGCTGTGTCTCTGCACACTCGATTAGGAGATTCTTCAGTCATTAGCTTAGGCTCCCAGCATTCTTGTCACCTTCAGTTTCCCTCTATTTACCAAACCTTATTTTCCTGATCATTCCTCTGTTACCTTTTTTAATTCACTTAATCAATTCGACATACTCAACATCTACCTGATTATATACTCACCCCACATGACATTACATCCTGTTTTGTATCTAGGTCACTCTTCCGAGACAATGTCCTCTGACGAGTATTACTCCTCCACCTCTGATACTGAACCCGAGGACGAATCTGCTGCTCAAGCGGAACTGGATAACCTTGTGATGACCTTGATGGAGCTGACTCAGCAGAATGAAGAGTGCGAGGTAACATGCATGTGCCCGGCTCACAGTAGCTTGCTTACAGCAAGAAATTCATATTTTACCTTTTACTAAAAATTGTGTATTCTATTTTATTCAGTGATTTCTTGTTAAATTAGAATCAGGCGAAACCTCACTTTCGTTTGTTTGTTACTACAGGCTAAAAATGCTGAAATGGTTAAGAAAATTCATGAGGAGCGAATGGGCTGTGTTAATGTCAAAATTCAGATTCGTCTTTTACAACAACAGATGTTAGGTGCACAGGCTGAAGAGCAAAGTCTAATATAAAACTGTTTCTGTTAATTTAATTTTCTAATGTATTTTCTTATAATTTACTTCTATTCTTTATTGTAAGATAATTTGTTTGCTATAATCCATTATTCAGTCAGCTTGAGAATTTTTGTTGTTGGTTTTAAATTATTATAATTGGCATGCTTATGCTCTGATTAACTTGTTAAGTATTTAGCGACAGTCAGTATAATATATTTTTAAAATAAACTCTAAGCTCTTTTTGTCTAAAATAAAATGGAGTCCACATTTGAACGTCATTATTGCACGTTAAATTTCGGACTTGTCTACTCCTAATATTTGTTAAAATATGAAAAGACAACTGCTGTATAACCTCGTTTGACGAAGCACAAGGCAACAAGAAAACGCGTTCAAGATGGCCGTTTTGACTGTAGTGTGGCAGCCCCATTACAACATTTTAGCGCTGCGATCTCCATGTCTTTGGCAATCCACGTTTTATTACCTTTTAGCGCAAAGAAACTGGAATTTCAAAACTGGATTCCCTGTTATCTACTGTCAAACTTTGAGTTTTACTGTTTTTATTTTGTGTTAAACTTATTATTAATGGAATAAATTCCTACAACGATATTGGTAATGGATGAGCCAGAAGAAGGATATCGTCTGCCTGTGAAATTTAGATATGGAGATGATTACCGTAAGTATTTTTCAGTTCGAGTTTGAAACTCAGTTTAGCTTTTACTGCAATTTTCATTTTGCTGTTGGGTCGAAAACTAAAAGTTTTAGTTTTCGACCCAACAGCAAAATGAAAATTGCAGTTTGTATTTCAAGCTTAACTTTATTTTTGTGTACAAGTTTTTGAATATAATCATCATTATGAATAAATAAAATAATATTCTTTCATAGTCGTTAGTGACTTGCATCTCACTCTCAGTCTCAGCAACACTCTGGCTCACCCCAACGCTGTCAAACTATTAGTATAAGTATTGCTGAATCAAAATGATAATAATTCAAGTGACAGTAAATATAATTCACTAAACGTTAATATTTGACTAGAATTATAATCGTTAAGTATGTAGCTTAAACATAATTATAATCACAATGGGTAAATGTAATGACCGTGGTAACGCATGTGCCTACACTAAGAGTAAGACTTTACGATAACAGCAATTTCAACCATCCAGTATTGAACTAAACTTAATTTTTTTCGACTTTCACTTGCTCTCATTTTAGTTCATAACTTGAGTGTTTCGGTATTATAGCTACAGGACTATATTCAATTATACTTATAGTTATTGATAGGTTTATATTGTTATTACAATAATGAAACAGGTTTAAATATAGTACATCAAAGATTTTAAATATTGCAATGACTATTGCTATTAGTAATACTATGACAATAAGTAGATCAGTTATAGCTTATTCAATTTAAAATAAACTACAAATGGTATTAGTACTCTTGCAATGCAAGTTATGCAAATATCTAGTGGTGTGGATGATCTTGTTAGCCTCTGTAATCTAAATCTAATCTAAAACTGTGATATTTAATAATAATTATGTTTAAATTTGTTTGTTCATAGTCATTATAACTGCCCTTTATACAAATTTTGTGAATTTTAGATTTAGCGGAAATAATTAGCAAAAAAGTGGTGAATGGAGAGAATCTCTACTACATTCATTATGAAGCGTGTAAGTATAGTAGGACTAACTGACCATAAACATTTTTATAAGAAGCTAGTTAAAATTATAAGTTTATTTATTAATTTTTTCTTTTTGTTGTGAGTAATACATAGAATCAAGATGTCTAATTTGAACTCAGGGAATCAATTTATTGTGAAAGCGGTTTACGTCATCTCAGCATGCAAATCTTATTGTTTTAATGTTTTTCATCAATTTTCAGTTAACAAAAGGTTGGATGAGTGGGTGGATGAATCACGCATGAAACTAGATGAGATCCAAGGGCCAAAGAAGACAGATGCTAAGACACCGGTCAAAGGTCAAGGAGCGCCCTGTTCGCGTCCTTCCAGTCCTAATGGTGAGCATTCGCAATGCTCCACTCCTACACTCAGTCAAATGATGAAGAAAGGGCCTCCTCAAAAGAAGAAAAAATTGGATGAGGTATTTTAGACTGAGTTAACACCTTGGTGTTTTAATTGGATGCCCACAGCAGGCTTTTTTACCAAGTGTTTAATTAGAGGTTGTTGACTTTGTTTCCAGGTGTAAAATAAACTTAAGTAGTTATATATAGTAGTTATTAGGCTGTATGACTGCTCTTATCTAAATAGAGTAGTTCTTTGGTTTGAAAAAAATTCTGTTAGTCAGAATTTTTTTCGGCTATGCTTCAAGCACTGTATATTTTGTGTTAAGCTTACTGTTTGCAAGTTGGTGGACTTTTTGTGCTCACTTATTGTAGAAACTGATGGTAAATAAAAGTGGTACCAGCCAGATTGATGTCACTCCCATTCCTTCTCCGAGTATGCATGTAAGTGCGAACTGGAGGTGATTCTAGATTGTTCTACATGTCTTTTGTCATCTTCTTGAATGTACAGTGATTATACTTTATCTAGGTTCTCCCAAAGGGTTGTTCAATTTTGGGAGAATATAATTTACAAATTAAAACCATAAGTAAAGTATTTAATAAATTTGCAAGTAAAATGAACTAACTAGTACACCTGTGATCGTTTTCTAAAAATGTAGTCTTTAGGTTGAAACCACATGTATGTGATTTTGAAAATCCTCCTCAATTATTTGGGAAAATATGTGATAGAAAAGCACATTGTAGTAATTATAGTAAAATGTAAATAATGTTATAAATGGTCAAATAACAAATGTATTTATTTTTGGGTTAATTTTGTTGAACCCCCTGTTAGTTAGCTAGTTATTGCATCACTTTAGCCAATAGCACTAGATGGAGATGTTTATGATGGGTTTTGGCATAAAGTTCTAGCTGGCTAGTTGTGAAGTTTCAAGAATTCATGTCAGCATAATAACCAGTAAACCAATCTCTACTCTCCGTCTGAGTAAATGCTGTTTTTGGACAGGTGCCAGAGAGTGAAGATGTGGAAGACTCTGTGCCGTCTGCACCCAGACAGACTGGCTCCATGTCGGCCCACCATGACACAGATATCGTAACCAGAATGAAAAACATTGAGCTCATTGAAATTGGCAAATATCGAATCAAGCCATGGTACTTTAGTCCGTACCCGCAGGCAAGTTTAGCATCTCAGTTAACTCCAAACTACGTGTATATGTATATTGTTATAAGTGTCATAAGTATGTAGTTGATATATATGAGTATACTCTACCTACTGTGTACATTGATATATGATATAGTGTATATTAAGTACATTGCCGTATATAATAGATGTATATTGTGTACATTGCTGTAAATGCTACACATATTTGCTGTTGCTATATATAATACATGTATATTATATGCATTGTTATATCTACTACTCATTGTTGGCTTCCTAGGACCTGACGGAGTTGCCTGTCCTATTTCTCTGTGAATTCTGTCTGAAGTACCTCAAAAGCCGAACGTGTCTCAAATACCATCTCAAAAAGTGTTTGCTGCGTCACCCTCCTGGGAATGAGATCTATCGTAAAGGAAACATATCATTCTTCGAGATTGATGGCCGAAAAAATAAGGTTATATATCAATTGTTTTTAGGGTGTAATTGGAAAAAAATTATAGTTTTAGATTTTATGAATTCCCAATATGTGTTTGCTTGGACCCTTACCAGAAAAACTGATTTGCATTATACGCTGTGTTTTTTCGATAAAACTTAAATCAAGTGTAGAAATGCACAGTGTCCAGTCATGACTTTATGTCTTGTTATCAATATATAGGTGATTAGTACTATACTATGTGAGAGTTATCAGCAACTTGCTAACTAAAATCTTTATAAATGAGTTTTTCGGACGAAAACATGAGGACTGTAACATCAAAATATACATAATATTGAACTTTGCATGCATTAGCAATAGTTAGTATTAGTTGTTAGTAGTGAATTGTACACTAGTTTCTTCAAGGTGCGGTTATTATTTTTTAACATTTGCCAATGAAATGTATATATGTTGACTATAGTATTTGTGTAGATTGTGTAGACATGTAGATTGTGTAGACATGTAGATTGTATGCACATGTAGACATATATATATTGTGTGCACATGTAGACATGTAGATTGTGTAGACATGTAGATTGTGTGCACATGTAGATTGTGTAGACATGTAGATTGTGTAGACATGTAGATTGTGTGCACATGTAGACATGTAGATTGTATTTCTGTGTAGATATATGCTCAGAACCTTTGTCTGCTGGCCAAGCTGTTTCTAGACCATAAGACGTTGTATTACGACACGGACCCTTTCCTCTTCTACGTCATGTGTGAAGTGGACAACAGAGGCCACCATATTCTCGGGTATTTCTCAAAGGTCAGTGGGCGGCTAATAACTAACTAACGGCTAACATTTCACAATTGTACAATGTTTGAAATAATCTTGATTGATATTAGGGTGTAGAAGTGGGTCAGGCTGCAGTGAGTGTAAACCCCACTCACACCTTTTTATCAACATTGTAAAGTATAAACAGGTTTTTCAACATCTTTTTGTAATGTCATGAATCTTGAGCTCTAAAATCTACCTTCAGCTGTAGCCGGTAAAGGTGACTAGTATTTCTTTTATAGTTATTTTTCCCTATATTTTATTTTCATTTTATTTTTCTGTATTTTTATATTGTAGTAGAAAGTGCTTTTTTGTTATTTATTATGTATGTTACATTAGCAGGAGTTTCAGTCATGTCATCATTAATCACAATAAATAATCTAATTTCTAGGAGAAGGAATCTTCTGAAGACTACAATGTAGCCTGCATTCTAACATTGCCGCAGATTCAGAGGAAAGGCTATGGCAAGCTACTCATTGAACTAAGTTAGTTTCTTTCAAATATCATAATTAACTTCATGTGATACTCTGGCCATACAATCTGCTGTTACCTAATGCTTAAAGCTGCTAATTTTTCAATGGAGTTATTAGGAAATGCTAGTGTTATGAAAACTTACTATCATCATACATATTTAAAAAAAGTGAGTTCATGAACAGCAGACTTGTGCTATTGAACTGTTGAAGGTGTAGTTTCTGTAGTTATTTTGACACTAATTATCTATTTGTGTTCAACATATAAATCATAATATACAAGATGGCTGTATTTATAGGCTACGAACTATCAAAAGTTGAAGGCAAAACAGGTTCACCAGAGAAACCCCTCTCAGATTTAGGTCTTCTTTCATACAGAAGCTACTGGTCCCAGACTATTCTGGAAATTCTTATGGGTTTAAAGCCAAATGAGCATGGAGAGAGGCCCGCTATTACTATCAAGTTAGTCAACATTTTACTTGAGTGTCTGAGGCTATATGCAACTCCATTATATGTATGCTGCATTGTCACTATGAGCTAAAAAGTTACCCTTGACTTATTTTCTGTGGCCATTCATTCTATTTTCAAACTATATTTTACAACTTGTGAGAAAAGATTACTTGTACTTTATTAATAATGTATGCTCTTCATTCAAGTACTTGGAAATGACCAATCACGCAGCATTCAGGAAAGTTCAGCCAATGTTTTGACTTGTATCTAATATTATATGGTTCTCTTCAGTTAGCTTTTCCTATCATGAAGTAATATTATGTTCATCAACCAAATAGTTTGTATTTTCATTAAATTTGGAATAATGCATTATCACAAGGTGTCAAAAATTCTATTTTGAAACAAATAATTTGTGAAAAAATTCTATGTTTAGCAGAGGGTTTGTCCAAAATTTAAACAAAACTTATGTTTATAAGTCTTCTCTCTCTTTCTGGTTGGAGTTAAGTTTCTTCCAAGTCAATAGAAGATTTCACTTGTTAAAGTAGTTGACATATAACACATACAGTGATGTTTCCAGTGAAATCTCTGAAATAACAAGCATTAAGAAAGAAGATGTCATCTCAACATTACAGCATCTGAATCTTATCAGCTACTTCAAAGGTCAATATGTACTCACACTATCTAAGGAAGCTCGTGATTCACACGCCAAGAGCATGAGCAGGAGGAAAATCCGTATAGAACCTAAGGCTTTGCATTGGCAACCTAAAGACTGGAGTAAACGAGGCAAATGGTAGCATCACCAGCTACCAAAAGCATCTTTTTAAATTCACGCCTCATCATTTTTATGTCTAAAAGAATGTATTTTTATGTACTTTGTATGCAGTTTCTGGTAGATAGAAAGCTGGAAATATTTGCACTTTTGTATGTCTGAAGTTTTCAAATAATAAATATTTTGTATTCGAGGTGTTGCGTGTTTATTTCTTATGGAATGCTGCAAGCAATGATATAAGCAGGCCTTGCACATTTTTCATAGTGTGTAATTTTGGAATCAGTAAAGCTAAATTCCAGATGACAACAAAAATGGCACAAATACTTCCATACACAGTCCAGGGTTTATTGAATGCGGATTCTATCAGTTTAGCTCATGGGAGACAACTGCTCAAACTAATTAGTGTCATGAATACTGTGGTCATGTGTTTCTGCTACCAAATACTGTACATTAGTTTATATTGACTAGCTCTAATTGTTGTAATTATCATATTTAATCTAAGCATTATGTCTTGCTTAACAGGTTTATTTGATGACATTTGGTACTGAACATTACTTCTAAACAGTAGGACATAAATGTATAATATCCGATATTACAGTAAAATAAATCTCGTTAAATAGCTAATTAAACAATTTTGTGAGTTCATGTTGTTGAAGATGTGATTTTACTTTGCCATTTAAAGCTTTATTCAAGTGAAACAATTTAACCCTTAGTTTATTGATAAACTTAAACATAATTATTCGCATATTTAGAGGCTACATAAATAACAACTCAAAATTTTAAAAAGTGACAAAATCAGGTCACTTGTCAGAAAGGGTTGACTCATGCTCGCTGCCTTGGAAGTTGTCACTATATTTCCTTATGGAAAGTTTGTATTAGAATGTGAATTGCTGCCTTTGACACTTGCAAACATTAGATAAGATAAACCTAAAATGTTCTAATAAACAGATGCCAGAATGGCATACATTATGGCCTCATTCTAGCAGCTAACTATTACATTAGGATCATTGATGCCAATAAAAGTATTTTATAGAATTTTTCTATTTTTAGCAAGTTAGAATTTTGCATGTAGATTGTAATAACTGACACCTGTGTAATCTTGTATACCACCATTATCACCAAACAGACTAGTATATGTTAGCGTTTCATTGTAAATGTTAAAAAGGCCATACGATTTTTTATATCCTAGAACCTAAAAGATGTAGGCAATTAAAAAAATGTTCATTATCATCTTTAACTTACAGAAACAGCAAAACCAGCTGAAATAACTAGCAATAGCTAAAGCAATGTTCAAGCACAAAATAAAATTTAATTGTTTGCATGGGATTTGTAGAAAGCATCTTTCTCGTATATAATATGTAGACAACAGATCATACATGATTAAGTAGTGTTTTTTGAAAATAAATTGATTGCTTTTCAAACCAAATACCAGACCTTATAAGCTATAAACTCAACGGCGAAGTAAAATTATTTATGTCTCTGCATCTAATGATGAGTGTGTGTATTGCATTCTATTTCAATTTCATGTTTGATTCCTGTTCAGCCACCACATTTAATTTCCCTAAACTGTATGACCTGTTTAAGATTAAAAGAAAAAACAGGTAACAAAAAATTGCAAATTTTTTTAGAAACTTTTCTATTCATGACTGTGAAAGTTCAGAATGCAGCATGTTTCTAGCATGTTATGTAGATACTGTGAGACTTGGAAGATGTCTGAACTTCCTGAATGTGTTGTGTCATGCTATGCACTGTCTTGCCCTACCAAAAGTGCATGACGTATCACTTGCATACATCTAGGTACTTTACCACACATCTAGGTACTTTACTATACATCTAGGTACTTTACTATACATCCAGGTATTTTACTATACATCTAGGTATTTTACTATACATTCAGGTACTTTACCATACATCCAGGTACTTTACTGTACATCTAGGTATTTTACTATACATCCAGGTACTTTACTATACATCTAGGTATTTTACTATACATCCAGATACTTTACCATACATCTAGGTACTTTACTATACATCTAGGTATTTTACTATACATCTAGGTACTTTACTATACATCTAGGTACTTTACTATACATCTAGGTACTTTACTATACATCTAGGTATTTTACTATACATCCAGGTATTTTACTATACATCTAGGTATTTTACTATACATCCAGGTACTTTACTATACATCTAGGTACTTTACTATACATCTAGGTATTTTACTATACATCTAGGTATTTTACTATACATCCAGGTATTTTACTATACATCTAGGTATTTTACTATACATCTAGGTACTTTACCATACATCTAGGTACTTTACTATACATCTAGGTACTTTACTATACATCTAGGTACTTTACTATACATCTAGGTACTTTACTATACATCTAGGTACTTTACTATACATCTAGGTATTTTACTATACATCCAGGTATTTTACTATACATCTAGGTACTTTACCATACATCATGCAGATACTTTACCATACATCTAGGTATTTTACCATACATCTAGGTACTTTACTATACATCTAGGTATTTTACCATACATCCAGGTATATTTTACCATATACATCTAGGTACTTTACCATACATCTACTAGGTATTTTACCACACATTCAGGTATTTTACTATACATCAGATATTTTACCATACATCCAGGTATATTTTACCATACATCCAGGTATTTTACCATTCATCAGGTATTTTACCATACATTCAGGTATATTTTACCATATACATCTAGGTAATTTACCATACATCAGATATTTTACCATACATCCAGGTATATTTTACCATACATCCAGGTATTTTACCATTCATCAGGTATTTTACCACACATCCAGGTATTTTACCATACATCAGGTCTCTTACTATACATCAGGTATTTTACCATACATCTAGGTATTTTACCATACATCTAGGTACTCCACTCTTTTGTTTCTAATAAAAACAGCTGGTAATATTTTGTTAAGAGACAGTCATGCAAACTAAATATGCTCTAAGTTTTTGCAATCAAACTGTGGTTTTTACACTGAAAATTGAACACAATTAGATTCAGCAGTGCTGCTGCAGTTTCATCTTTGCTAATTTGTGAAATATAATTGCCAGCCTGTAGAACTAGTGTCAGCTTGCTGAATTTTTGTCAGGCTGGTTATTTGTTCACTTAACACTTTCAATTTTTATCAGATTTAAAGTCAGAATGCCTGGTGATGGTGCAAAAAGTTTTTGTTGTTTTGTACTTTTCTACACATCATCTCCACCAGGCTAACCTTAAAATTTGATGTATTTGTTTTTTCCTTTTTTATCTTTATTCAAACTCTAAAAGCTAAGTTTTCAACAAACTATTATGTCAAAGCACAAAAGAAATGACGCAATTTGAAATTAATAATAAACTTCTTCATTAACAAAAGATAACTGCATTTAAAAGCAAATCTATAGGCTACTAAGCTCATCAGCAGACAATGGAAGTTTTTGACTAAAGAGCAGCAGCAAATAACTGACAGATGCACTTACAAAATTGATTGTCAAAAGAACTGGTAAGTTAATATTGAAGAAGCATTATGTTATATGAAGTTTGGTGTTTTTCATTTTATTTTACTCTTCATATATTCGTTTTATATTATATGCAAAATGTTGTATATTAAGAAATGCCCTGTGAAATTATAGTTGTATATAATTATGGCAATATAGTCGCATAAATTATGAACTAACCTGTTACAAGGTAAGGAACAGTAAAAAAAAATTGGGAAAGTCTGCTATACCTATAAAATATAAAAAAGAAATATAAGTGGATTGGTTCAAGATATAGCCTTTAAACGTAAATGAAGCAATGTAGAGGTAGATTAAAAAACTTCTTTTTTATTATAAAGTTGAGAGGTTTATTACAAAGCTAAAATGTCTACTATTTTTGACAATATTAAGAACCATTTTGAAGATGACAATACCAATTAATTTACAATGAGCACATTTTATAAACTATGCTTTCTGTGGTTTTATTTTCGAAAATGATTTTACAGAATAGAAAACATTGTAATGATATGCAAATCTGTTGAGTTGAATTAATAGTCAAAACTTTCACTTTCACCAAATAATGGCTTATAATTTTTTTACATGGTTTTAGTAGCTATGCATCTTGCCTATTGAATTAAACTGTTTCTTTTTTAGAAAATGAGAAACACTTTAGCCACAGCCGCACTAATTTCGTTAACATTATTTCTGAATACCATAGATGTATCTGCCGAAAGCGAGATATGTGTAAATGATGATCGTGTCTGTCGATTGGGTTTTTGCGACATTACAGGTTGCTTGAAATGTGACAAGTATAATGCTATTTGTACCAGCAGTAATCCCAGTGAAATAATACCCAGGCGGCTGAATTCAAACACCACATTCATGACAATAACATACACAGGTCCACCAGTTGAACTCAGTAGCTCTACGTTCAACCAATTTCACAACTTGAGAAAGCTCACAATGATTGGTAGAAACATTACAGCTTTGTCTCCTAGAACATTCTTCAATCAGCCACACTTGACTTCTGTTAACTTTACTTTATCTTCCATCTCTCAACTTCCTTCTATTTTGTTTAATTCAAAAAATGAAATCCGTGACCTTAGCTTTCTTTATGGCAAGTTCAGCCATTTTCCAGTAAATATTTTTCCTAATATTCCAAATGTAGTAGATATGGAATTTTCCTACAATCCCTTAGATAACTGCCGACACAATAAGTTGTCTATTGAGAAAGAGTTTCAAAATCTGACAATGTTAGCAACTTTACGAATAAATGGTTTTGGAACCAGTCATGAGGATTGTCAAAATATCAGTTCAGACTATCTCCAACCTCTTAGTCATGTTAAATATATTTATTTGAGTGAATCAAATATATTTTCTGCTGGTCCAAACATTTTAGCTCCACTAAAAAGTCTCAAGTACTTGGTCATTGACAAATTGCCTTTGTTTCAAAACTGTCCATCACAAGCTAGCGAACTGTTCAGAAGCTTGCCCCAGTCATTGACAAGTCTTACACTAAGGTATTGGACAACATCAAACTCTGCAGAGGAATCTTGCTTTCTGAATAACAGCAGCTTAGCAGGTTTAAAAATGCTTCCTAAACTCGCTGCACTTGACACAAGAAATGGTGAGAAAATTTTTAGTAACACTTTAACAAGAGACATATTTGATGGATTCCATAAGCTTAAAGCGCTATCTATTGGATGGTGCGGAATTTCATGGATCAAAGATGGGACTTTTGATTCATTGCCACAACTCAAAAACTTAGACCTTGATGGAAATCTATTAGGACCTAGAAAACTCATGCTATTCAGTAAAAATTTTGAGTCAAATATTGCAACAATGAATTTGATCCACATCGGCATAAATTCTGCAATACCCTATGATTTAACAAGTTTACTTGACAGCTTCCCAAAGCTCACTTATTTATATTTAAACAGCAATCTTTTACGAGGTATTCCAATGTTCTTTAATCAAAATGACAGCAGTAATTATAACTCTACCATCATAAATGTAATAAAGTTGAATAACAACTACATTACCACATTCACTCAAGCTGAGTCTCAAAGATTTTGTAGTGTTATGCCTCATCTTGTTGAGCTTTCTATGGAATACAACAAATTAGCAGATGTCACTGGCGTCAGCGTTTGTAGTAAAATTATATATCTAAGTTTTGCATATAACCACCTTGGACAAAAACCAAAAGAGAATTTTCAGGCCATATCACAGTTATCTTTGAAACACTTAGATTTAACTGACAATCAACTCACATACATACCAAACTCCTTATTTGACAATATGCCTGAGCTAAGCGTTCTTCTTCTGGCTCAGAATGCTATCACCGCTCTGCCAAACAACCTACCACCAGGAATAACAGTCTTAAATATAAACTCTAATGATTTTTCAACGTTTTATGCGTCCGATGTAAAGGAATTGAGTTCACTCGTCTCACTTTATATCCAAGACAATTCAATTACTTCATTGTCAAACAAAACACTGGAAAGCTTAGAAAAGAATTTTAAAAAACTCACACTGTTTGCGTTTAATAAAAACCCATTTGTTTGCCCGTGTGATACTTATTTTAAAGACTGGTTACATGTATCTTCCATTACAATGCTTACTAAAGATGTAACTTGTAGTCCACCAGAAACAAAAAATAGAAGTGTAACTGTAAAAGTTATTGAGTATACACCAGATAGGTTTTTCTGCTTTATAAAAGTGCCTTTATTATATTCTGGCATTGTGGTGGCTGGAATATTAGTCAGTCTGATGATTGCCCTCCCATGTTACAAGTATCGCTGGTATATTAGTCACTGTCGTGTGGTAGTCAGTGCAGTTATTGACAAGATGAGAGAAGTGAAGTTTGAACAGCAGTGTGTGTATGATGCATTAGTGTCATACAATACACAGAGTGAAGGGGACACTCAATGGGTAGCTGAGAATCTTCTACCTAGCTTAGAACAAAGAGATGAAGGGAGAGCTAACGAATCCAATAAGGTGTGTACCACACAACTTCTGTTAAGAGATACTTGATGTTTATTGCAAAACCTTATTAAATAAAGAATAAGTTATATTATATTTTCAAGCTCCAGTATTGGTCAACAGGCAATGATACATCTAATGTTGTTTTCTAGCCAATCAAAACATCTTAAGCAATAATTGACCCAGAAATTTCGGTTTGAATCATTTCACTTATCTCGACACTATGCAACGCTAAATATTTTTGTTATTTATTCATATATTGCTCTTTTCTTTTAATTAGCAGAGACTGAAGCTATTTATAGCTGATAGAGACTCTGAGCCTGGTGCAAACACACTTACAGAATTGTGTGAAACTCTGGAGAATAGCAGGAAAATCATCATTCTTCTAACAAACTCTTACCTCTCTAACCCTGTTTGTCTTCATCAAGCTGAGTTTTTGGCAGGTTTGGGAAAAATTCTAATTGCCTTTCCAATATATTTCATACTCAAGCTCATTTTTCAACAAGGTAAAACTAAACTTAGAATATAAAATATCATTTTAAACACATAAAACAAAATATTTAGCATATAAACTGTTTACCAGATATATTGGTCGCAGGATGTTATAAAAGAGCAAATGATTAATGCCACAAGTCAGAAATAAGCTGTACTGGCAACCCTTTGTACAGGAATATATTAGATTCGAATTGATGCTTAGAAAGACTTGTGTTACACATCTGTATTTGCAACATTTCATTTAGTGATTTCTAAATAGCTTACTTACGTTTAACGGTTAGTGAGCATCAATCTCTATTTGTTGTTTTCGTTCAATGAAGGGGGAAACAACAATTTATGAGAACTAATATGTAAATATAAATGCTTATGCAATAATTATCAAAATGTCCCCTAGACATTTCACTTATGCAATATTAAAAAGTGAACATATATCTTAATTATCATTTACAGACTGCACAAAAAATCCTTAAACAGTTTGCGGATGATTGCTTAGATATATTTTAATACTATATGAATTAAGCGTGCCAGGGATTCTTTAATTGTGAAATTTCTTTACCAGTCTTTAATCTACAGGTGGCATGTACCAAGTCACATTAACATGTATCACCACTTTCATAGAGAGCTATTTATTAACTTTTTAATGTGAGTTTGTAAGCTGCCAGTATAACACTAATATCTCTGGTTACCAGGTCAAGACATGGTTGACCACTCGAAGGCTTATCAGTCTAACAGATTTGTCATTCTAATACTTGAAGAACTCAATGAGGAAATGATAAACGCACCAATCAACTCTCTGCTTACTGCCAATACAATGGTTATAGATATTGTGAGTATATGACTGTGGGCAGCAAACAATCCAATTAACTCTGTGATAACAAGTTGTCAATGATATTATGATATCATGACACTGTGTATTTAAATGTTGGTTTCTACTATGTACTGTATGTACATTTGGACAGATGTACTTATGAAAAGTATACGCAAAGCTGTTGTTTGGTTATATACAAACATTAAGTGCAACACAATTTAACTATTCAACTTCCTTACCACATATAGAATGGCTTGTAACTGTGTGCAGAAATATACACCCGCATTAGGGTGATGATTTCGTACTCTTTTTGTTTTCATAAATTTCTAGTTTATCATGAGATGTAAAGAACACTTTAGCAAAATTAATTATTCAACACATGCATAATTTTAACACAGTATATACATTATATTGGAATTTAGCACTTCTAATATGATGTACATACTATATTGTAATAAGGCTATTACTAAAGGAATGTGGTATGTTCACATTATGACCATATGATTTGTCTAACTCTTTAAAGTAGCTATGCAAACCTGACTATCAAGATTGCATCTATTTAGTAAAAATGGTTTGATTTGCACTATCTAGTTTTATTAATCTTAAAATTCATACCTTTTAGGCTAATTGTCACAGTGCAAGTATTAGTCGCTGCTTTTATATAATAATTTACTAAAACCACTAGTAAAATATGTATATGGAAAATAACCATTATCATCATATCAACAGAGAACACTAATTCTTTTATCTACCGAGCCTGAGACTTGGTTAGAGATTAATTGTCTTAAGGCAATAAGCTACTAACAAAAAAGTATTATCTACTTTCATTCCGTAATGCATAACTAAATCATTGTACAAAAGTAACACATAGTTTCACAATGAATATAGTTATTTTTACTTTGTTTGTTTTAGAGCCGATGTCGCAGTAAACAAAAAGCGATGCAAAGAATTTGGAAGAAAGTAGGGAACTTTATATCTTCACCAAAGTATGTTTACAGACAGAGAAGGAAAACCACAGAGAAAGTTCAGTCTCACTCTGAGGAAGAGAGTGAGCAGCCTTTAATATAATGAATAACTGTTGACACTGCAACTATGCTTGTAAAAACATACTATAGAGTTTAGTCACATGTTGAGCAATACTTAGAACTTATTTTAAATTGAAGTGAATAAAAATTATTCTATCATTTTATTTTAGTTGAAACTATAATGTACTCAAAAAATATGTATGCTGTACACAGATTCAGGTGCATGTGAGTGTGTGCATGAATATTTATAGCACTTATACTGCTTTGATGTCTAAAGTATTTATATATACAATAAAAAGATGTGATTTGTAAAACATCTCATTACTAGTTAATTCCATACATTAGAGACACTCGAAATAGTCAGCAACTTAAAGTTACACTCATTAGTGTAGAGATACATAAAGAATATCAATTAACTTGTTGGTTTCTGCTGTAACTCAGTAACACACATAAGACGTATTATACCTACTTGCATACAAGCATGCACACATACATGTATGTTACACACATTTATAATACACAAACATATATATATATAATGACATATATATATATATAATGACATTAAATGATTGAGCACTCTCACCATGGTCACAAACTCAAGCTGCTAGCATTTTGCAATGCTCGTGACTCCTAGGTGACCCCTAGAGTCACTTGAGCACTCTGGCTTGAGTTTACACACCTTTTAAATATGCTTTAGTAAAACTATAAGTTTTACTATTGCGAAGGTGTGGGCCATAGTACTCTGTTCTGTGCTGACGAGGGGACAAATATATATAAACTTGAAATGCATCAACTTTTGAAAAAAAAACTGTTACATAAAAACCTTTCAACTTATTCCACACGGCAGCTTTACCTTTAAACATAGAATTTTCCACTTCAAAAATGACAAAAACGTTTAAAACCTGCACCTGAGCCAACTGATCATCAGACATAATTATAATATCAATCTAGATTAAGTGTGTTTAAAATAGTATACTTATTACTCATGTTGTTGTTAAATAAATACCTGACCTATAATTATATAATACTTGTATATATGCGCAACTCTGGATACTCCATATGCCCTACTTAAATTTACAAATAAAAAAGTATGATCTTTCCTGCTTTTTCCTATGCAACATAAAAAATGGAGCCACTTTACTGCTTTCAGTTATAGTATAGAATATATTATATTTTGAAAAATTAATTGCATGAAACACGTTCAAACTTGAACTGAAAAATAAAAACACAATTGACCAATAGGCAGAGGCTGCAGGGTATTTAAAATTTGTTGACTCTAAAATAAATTTTAGATTGCTTAAATCAGCAAAAATGCACATTTTTATTTGGATATGCCAAAATTGTATATATGTAGGCAACCAGTGGCCAACATCAAACCTAACCAAAACGTTATACCCTGCTTTTTTAACAATTTTACAACTTAATTTGAATGCAATCTATAAATTGAGTAAAATGACTAAATTTAACGTATATTGACAATATTAAACAGCAGCTATTTTTTTAGTCCATTATTATTTGCAATGGTTCTAGTCTAGGTAATGTACTGGTCAAACGTTTTATGATGTGTTAGAAGTTTGAGAGTTGTCCTTTCATAGAGCAAGTTTTGCCTAATTTTGGTTTACCCGCTTCAGACGATAGCAGCAAATCCCACAACTAGTGCATAATTTATTGCTAACACAAGACAGGTCAAGGTAAACGTTGTAGTTTTTGAAACTACTAAACTACTTATAATCTCTCAATGTCCAACTATTGCTGAAGTATATTATTATTAATACTAATAGCAATGCTTTTACTTTACAAGGTTTTACTTTTAGATACTTAGCACTCAACGTCAATTTGTAGTTTTAGCTGAGTATTTATGTGCTGTTATAATGCTGATTTGTTGAATTTGAGTTTGTAATACTAATTCACTTTCAGTAATCTTAATCTTATACCAATGGCAATACTAATAGTAATACTAATAGTAATACTAATAGTAATTGCAATTTCAAATCTGAATCAAAATGTTTTAATAAGTCTAATAGTAATAATAATACTAATAATTATAGTAATAGTAATATCTATAAATAAATAGTAATACTAATACTAATAGTAATCTAATGGCAATAGCTAATGATAATACTCAAAGTCAAACTCAAAGTCAACTTCTAGTGGAGTAAGGAGTAGGACTATAATTATTATTGTATTTGTTGTGACAATGACTGAATGTCAATGAGTAGATAAACTTTTGAATTTAAATAATAATATTATTATTAAGTTTAATATTATTGTATTGCAATTTGTAGCAATTTAAAAAGGTTAAGTTTGATTGTCATTCCGGTTGCCAGCACGATATTGACTGCCTGGTGTTGTGAGTTTTAGCACAATTATCAAGCGTGGATTGCCTGCGTATTTAGTTTCAATTTAACTAGCAACTACTAACAGAGCTTGCGTACGATAACCTTTATTTAATTCGATAAACATAATTATAACAGTATGTCAAAACCACAATACATCAATCAATTATAAACACGTCTAGCTACTACGAGCCCCTGCTCTCAACACACATGGTTTCTGCTAGCTAACCCGCGAACAGTCACTTGACCGGAACCTTGTCTTCCGGTCCTTCTGATTGGATAGTAAAACATAGTTATAAGTATTCCCAAACAGGAGGAGACAAATGCATTATTATGCTACGTAATCCCATTACACCGCCCCCTCCAGCAGAAAGCCATACTTTCTGATAAAAACAGAAATAGTATAATAATGCAAAAATAAAATAAGTAAAGAAAACTCACAAAGAGAAAGAAGAGAAATACCAAATGTATGACATATATAAACATATAAGTAAGATACGGATAGCCAGCGTACAACTGGCCAGCTATGAAGAGAGAGTCCTGGATCGTAGGTCATTAGCAGTCAAGCATTTACACGATCACAACGTAGTATCCCGGGAACATGCGGGATGGAATTGCCAACTGTCAGCTCCTACTTTCGTAGGGATTCAATCCGGTGTCGTGCCTGCCGTGCACGTAGCCTACGCTTTAGGCGTCCTACTGAGCCCTTCAATTCGCTAAGGCCCATTGTGGTACTGAGTAGGTCGGGAGCCAACTGGGTGAGTTCATCCTGTAACCGTGAGAGTCTTTCTTTGACGGTTGCTAGTCGGGTAGGCCTGGTTGGGGTTGGCGTCGCTTCTTCTGGCGAGTCTGATGCTTCCATAGGGGTATTGTCTAGCCGCGGTATGATTGCAGCGACCGTTTTCACCATAGGGGACTTCTGACGGGCGGCTGTTAGTAATGTATAAAATCCGGAGGATAGTGCGGCCCAGGTTAAAGCCTTCTTAACCATTGGTTTGACCGCTTCTAGGTATTGGTCATAGTTGTCCGCATCTACTACATAGCCCTCGCCTGCGAAACAGTCCATCATGTGAGCCAGGACGGGGTATGGGTACACGTCGTGATATCCACACGGACAAAACCGTAGTAGGAAGTGTGCATTCACATGCAGCCGTAGTCCTTGGTGTGAGGGAAGCTCTTCGTAACACACGTGGCAGGTGTGTTGTGACCTACTCGGTCCCCAGGCTTCTTCAATTTGCCGCTCCGTTCGTCGTGACACCCATCTGTGTCTTCGACGCAGCACCGCGGGCAGTCCGTTGTCCATTTCCGGTCCATTATCCGAGGAGGAGAGAGAGTGTAGGTCCTGTGACCCAGAGTTGGTCGATCGAGTGTGATCTGCAAGAGTATAACAGTGTGAGAGGGTACACTGAGTACAACCAGCGTATACAGCCTGGTGGGTACTTAACTCAATTAGACACTCGTGAGACTCAGTTAATGAATAGTTGATCGAAAACACACACTGCTGTAACAGACTGTTGAGTCTTAGAGTCAATGTGAATTCTCACCACTAAAAATCATTACCGAGTCTCCAGCTTACTTTATTATAGTTAAGCTGATTAATACAGTTTAGTTCTCGTACCAAAAACATAACTAACTCACCCCTCGATTCTTGGCAAGCCATTGTGAATGAGAGTGGTATGTTTATGAATTCTACGTACGTCTACTCAAAGCTGTATTAATGTGGTGAAAGAGCGAGCAGCGTGGTTGTGAAACGTGACTATGACTTATTACCTCCGGCGTATGAATCTTATTTGAATTTCCGCCGAGGCAAAAGTTGATATTTTCGTGGTGCTCACAACTCCCACGCTCTGCTCCCTTCCCCTCACGGCGTCTCGTAGGACGTTTGACCGCGCCCTTAACGGAACGTGGTAAGTCCTTGCGATACGCGGGGCCTGGTTTAGGACACCGTTTCCAAGGTGTCGTCACTAACCAAGGCGGTTTACGCACCCGTGGACGGTCACGTCGCTTGGGTGGTGCCTCCAGCCAGTTTGTGACAAATGGAGCTTTCCTAGCATCTCCGTTCGGAGCCTGGGGAAGTGTTGTCTCCAGCCATGGTGGTTTACGCACCCGTGGACGGTCACGTCTCACAGGTGGTGCTTCCAGCCAATTTGTGCCAAATGGAGCTTTCCCAGTACCTCCGCACGGAGCCCCTCCCTTGGGGGGTTTTTGCACTTCCAGGTCGGTTCCTGACCTAGGAAGTGGCGGTGGCGGCTTGCACGCTAACGGCGGTGAGCGCACTTCCTTGGACGGGTGTGGCTTTTCCTGCCTCGCCACTGCTTTGGGTTGCATACTAGGCGGTTTGTCGACCAGGTTAGCAGTCTCCGTCTGCCCGGGTCTTTCTGCACTTTGCCTTCGCCGCCCTACCTCGTCAGTAGGGGGGCCGTGCTTACTGACCCGGCAGACTCCGCACTGCCCAACGCTGTGTCGTACATCACGCTCCATGTGAGGCCAATACCACCAGAGTTGTAGTTCGGTGAACACCTGTTGGGCTCCCCCATGAGCCTGTTGGTATACCTCTTCTATCAACTCTTGGCGGATGGCGGCAGGACAGAGGGTCCTCTCCTGGTCTGGCTGGTGATGGTTATCGGCCAAAGATATGGTCAGTAGACCATCCGGCCCGATCCGCAGTGCGTTCCAACGTCGGCAGTACAGCTGCCACTCAGGGCAGCCCTGCTTCCGTTGTCTGTCACTGGGTCGTCGCCTTTCCTGTTTCATTCGATAGACGTCGGCTACCACCCCCGGAATAATTTCCTGGAGGTGTCCTAGCTCCTTGACGCCATCGGTTGAGACAGGTTCGGCGTGGGGGTCCTGTGCCACTGCTGGGGGCATGTCAGGATCCCCAAGGTGAGGTGTAGCCTCGGTTTTGTGTAGTGACGTGGCCGTCTCTGGGCGCTGTTCGTCACCCACGCAACCGTCTGATGTTCCCCCACGGGTCTCCTGGCTGTGGGGTGAGGCAGTCCTTTGCCCGGAGGGCGGCTTCTCTAGAGGACTTTTCATCGCGGTTTCCCGCGATGGCCTGCTGTCATCTTCTTGAACAGAAGGAGTACAGCTTGGTGGAGAGGTGGGTGGTAGGCTCACTGGTTCTGAGGGGGAGTGGAGGCATGGCACCGAGGTCTTTCCTTTCCGTGTCAGCTGGTTAGAGCTGCGGACAGGTGGGACTTCCGGGTGCGCGCTCTCTACAGCTCCCGGCTTGGAGGTACGGCCATCGTCTACCTTGCGGTGGACGGTGCCCCGGGAGTGGCCAGGCATAGTACAGGTACGTACTATCGGCTCTTCTCCCGTTGGGGGACGGCTGTGGACCCGCCGCGGAGGGGAAGACGGCGCCCCGTACGGCGTCTTTGTCCTCTCCCTCACAGTGTCTGAGGTCGGCAGCTCATCGAGTCCGTCTCGGAGTGGCTCCCGGTGGTGCGGCTTGGGTCTAATCCCCCTTCGAGGCTTCTTCGTCGGCCCGCAGGGTGCGGGGGCCGTAGAGGGCTCCGTGTCTATGGCGGAGATGCCAAAACGGACCCGCAGGGAAGCGAAGATACCGGCCACGTCAGTTCCCTCGCCGCATGGCTTGGCCTTGTCCGCCAACGCTGTCCTAAGCTTGAGCAACGCCATTCTTGGTGGCCACCGTGCAAAGTTCCGCAGATCTTGAAAAGTTTGAATGAATTGTTCTACTGATTCTTTACCTGTAAAGGTGGGTATCTTCAGCCGATATATAGTCTCCTCGAATCCTATAACAACTCTCACCATATCCCAACTTGGCGGGGTCTACAGGTGTAACAATGTCATCTTCCTCCTCTTCACTTAGTGGCATGAGTAGTTCCGTAGCTCTTTCTTTCATCTTGAAATACGCGAAATCCCACTGCTGCCACCACTGTTGTGAGTTTTAGCACAATTATCAAGCGTGGATTGCCTGCGTATTTAGTTTCAATTTAACTAGCAACTACTAACAGAGCTTGCGTACGATAACCTTTATTTAATTCGATAAACATAATTATAACAGTATGTCAAAACCACAATACATCAATCAATTATAAACACGTCTAGCTACTACGAGCCCCTGCTCTCAACACACATGGTTTCTGCTAGCTAACCCGCGAACAGTCACTTGACCGGAACCTTGTCTTCCGGTCCTTCTGATTGGATAGTAAAACATAGTTATAAGTATTCCCAAACAGGAGGAGACAAATGCATTATTATGCTACGTAATCCCATTACACCGGTCATGATTATGATAAATTTATTACATTTACTGTCTGAATTTTTATAGGGTAAATATTAAATTTTGTTTATGATGATATAAGAGATTAAATAATTATAATGATACTGCTAGTAATAATAACAATCTGAGTGGTTCAATATGAATAATATTTTAGTACTATTAATTATCATAAAATTAAACTATCATAATAATGATTATCCTTAATGTTAACATTTGGATGATCTTATTTAAATTATATAGATTTGTTATTACTATTAGTATTTGTCATTAAATAAGTCGTGTGGCCTATTTTAGGTATAATTTCTGCTTAATGCCTAGTTAAGTCATAAACGCACTTGTTTTTTGTGACTAAACTAAAAATTAAGAGTTAAGGGAAATTGTTTCGACTCACTCTGAATTTGTACACATCATGATCATCAATATTAGTATAACAGTAACTGTAGTCATTGCAGCTGTAATACAACATTTTAGTGTTAAATTTCATAGCCATTATCATGTTTATATTGATTTTCATCTCTCTGCAATTGATATGTCTATTTTAGGGGAAAATGCTAATCACCTAATACATGAAAATGAAAGAGAAACTTGTTCCATTTCAGCAGCAGAATTATTTTTAGAAACAGAATAAGTGAAGTTTTCTTTTTGGTGACTACAGACAAACATCGCTCAAACATGTCTTTGTTCCCTTGTATTGATTATGAAAAAGATACTTCTTCAGTTAATGACGAAGCCATCAAAGGTAATTTATCATATGATAATAACTGTATGTGTAGTAAAGGTAATTCATTTAATTAAAATCCAATATTCAGTTTAACAAATGCATCCTAAGTGCCATCACAACAAATGTAGTAAATTGAAGCTTTAATCTAAACATGTTCATGTCAATTAAATAATAATGTTAATATTTGATAATAAGGCTAATTAAATTTTATCAAGCTAAATCACCTGCATACAGTAATGATAGCTTTTAGCTATAAATTTAAAGTTGATACATTTGGAAAATATAAAATTTCAAGTTAGTGAACTTTGAACATTTTTATTTATCTAAACTCTCAGTTAAGCAATTTTTCATTGAATTGAATTTTTGTATTTTAAATCTTATAAGTTTTTATTTTGAGGTAAATAGATCCATAATGATCGGGCTTCTAATTCATGGGATACATTTTAGTTTAATATCATTTTAGCTAGATATGTTTTTCCAAGTTGTCACTATTATTATCAGACTGGTTATGAGTTGAGGCTGGACTGCAGAGGTGCCCAAACTTAATAGACAGATTTAATTAAAAATAGTTTGTTTTGCCTTTTGTTTTATTTCAATTATTTTGTCAATTTTCAAAATCTTTGCTTGGTGATACTTGTGTGAATTAGATCTATGTTAACAAGTCTCAACAATAGTTTCACTATTATATATATTATGCATTTGCGAGCAACCAAAATATGCAGATACTAATTTTAGTTCATCAAAAATATTGTGAATGTTTGTTTTAAAAAAATTAATTTAACCAAATAGTCTTTATAATATTAAGGCAATTATGAAAACATTCCTATTAGTCATTACATTTAGGCTATGCATATTGTTTGATTTTTAGAACAAAGTAAAAATTGGCTTCAAGTTTCTAGTTTTAAGGCCGAGCTTATTGTGCCAGCAAAGCAGCTATCACCAGAGCCATCACAAGCAGTGAATTCCTTGACCGGTTCGTAGACAACAACCATGTTTATAGCTAAACATTAATGTTCTTTATAAATAGAGAACAGAATATGTAATTATAATTAATGAATTGATAAAAATTTTTTAGGTAATAGCGTTGATTATAGAGTAGCAAATTTTCTTATATTATTCTAATGCAGTTCAAGAACCCAATGCTGAAATTATCCAGCCTTCCCTAACCAAGCTAGTTGAATCTAACGTTGCCCAAAGTGATGATACTTCTCAATATCATCACACACAGAAGAAACATAAGTCTCACAGTAAAAAACATAGTAACAAAAAGAAACGGAAGCGTGAAAGGTAATTGCACAGGTGAAAGTCTGCTTAATGAAAAATTGATGTGAAAACTTTAATTATTAAGTGTTTTAATGAAATCTATTTTATTGTATACTCTTCTACATAATTGGTTTAAAAATTACCAACCATGAAGTAAAATACAGTGAAAACTTTCCTGTTATTAATAGCATACATATTATAATAAATTAGTTTTTAAATTAGAAAAGCTGTGACATTTTGTGTTCTTTTTATTGTGCAGCTGCTGAGCCTTTCTCAAGCTGAACTTGATTGGTTGTGCTGAAAGCTCAAAAAATTATCAAACTAATTTTTTTGCCGATAAAACTTCTATTACTTTTTATCCATGTCACGTTTTGGGGTTAGCAGGTCCCGGAGTAGGAGTCCGGCTAAAGTTTCAGTTCCTCGGAGCAAAGTGTTCCTGGAGGAGGTGAAAGATCTGGGTTATGATGACCATCACAGAGTTGATAACAGACCGGATAAAGACAATTACAGCTTCGGGTCACTAAATAAGAAGCACATATCTAAATATAGAACTCATGCTAAAGTATGTATTTTTAAAACCCAGAGCCGTATATAGTTTTTCGGTTATCATATTCTCTCACTTGCAAGTAACTGTTGCGCCCAGTCAAGCAGAGTAAGGCTAATTCGGTTCTTTTACAATACTTAATTGGATCTTATTTGAAATACTGTTCATTATACAAGAAGTATTTCATGAATAGGTGCCTCTGGGACTCACTCGTGCACAAGCGTTCAGGTGGAGGAAGGCAACACAACAATTCTCTGAGCCTATCAGGTGTGATCATGACTTACAAACCTTGTTTGATTTTCATTTTTTCCTGTCCTTTTTAGATTGTTAGTTTAAGTAGGACATAACATTTGTTAGTTGAGCTTGCATATTCAGATGGCTATAGTAGAGCTATCTGTGATTTATTTGTTCCAGTTTAGGTTTGAAGTTGGTTATAATTGGTGTACCTAAGAAATCATACTTTTAATGGCATGTATAAATGTCTAAGGGTTTGGTGCTAAACTATGAGTTTTTGAATAGCCATATATCAGTTGTTGACTTGATATTGAAACTATTATTAGATATCACTCCAAATCAGTGAGAAAAGATGTGTATGAGCCAGGTAGTCAAGTGGAATTAACCATATCCACCCCTGTAATCGGCTCTTGGGGTCAGTTTGTTGGCCTGCCGCCAATAGCAGAGGCACCAGATGGTAAGTTGTTATAACTAGTAGATGATTAATTTATATTTTAAGGTATCTAAGTTTTCAAGTGTTCATGAGCGTTGATTCAAATTTATAATATAAATCTGAATAATTTAAAACTGTTCAGATAATAGAAGGTGGCACAGATTTATATTTAAGTTGTTGACTAACAAGAATGAACTTCATATTTATTTCAAAATATCAGATGATCACTAAAACTGAGATGCAATTTGAGTTCAAATAGCTTGTTTTTGTGTTGTGGGCTCAGGTATTGAACAGCCTCTGATATATATTATGGACTTCAAAACGTAATATGCATGTACCTTCTTGCATTAGTCCTCTGTTTGAATCTGGTTGTTCTTTGTAGTTCTTGGTCAATCACTCAATGCATAGCTCTGTTTTCTCTTAAATAAACAGCATTCTGTAGGAATATAGTACTATTACGTAGGTAAGAAGACATCAGCTAACCCACTAGGTATACTGGACTCCTCAACTCTGCTATGGACTCAGGGTAAAGCACCAAAGTCAGCTGGTGCTGATGTTGAAGTTATGTCATCATATTTATCATCCAATGCAGCTCAAAAGATAGCAGCCATCAACAGGTGATTGCAAGTATTCATAAATACTAACTATTTTCATATAATATGCAGGTTAATTTTGTCAAAGTTTTTTTTTTAACCTGCTTCAGTATAGCTGACCAAATTTGCACAGTTATTTCATCATCTGTTCAGTATTAAGGATTTATCTCGGAAGTTATGAGTGTTATTATATTTATTTATTTTAGTTTATTTAGTAATATTATTTATTTATATTATTACATATACACACATGTAATGTTTATATATATATTGTATATCATCTGTATATTTGTATTCCTAGTATGTATATTACGCCTTGCTAGTAGTTCTGCCAGATTGTAACAGATACTGAACTCCCTGTAGACATCTAATAACAGTGACCAATGAGTATTTACTGTGTTATATAGTGAGCTGAGAGAGGACTCTGGTAATACCGAGCTCTGGCTAAGACTCATCAGTGCCCAAGATGGCCTCCTGCAGCAGCGTACGGAAGATGGCAACTCCAAACTGTTCACTCACCAGAATATTATTGACAAGAAATTAGCCATCATTGAGCAAGCAATTAAGAAGAACCCAGGCAACCTACACCTCAAGGTTTATATTAAATAACCAGTAAACTCAGTGTGAATGTTCAAGTAGTTTTCAGAGATTCACCTGTTTTTGCAGTGAAGTCCGTTCAGCTTCAATATAATGTCAAATAGAGCCTCTGCTATGCTTACAGTTATATATATGAAAGTTTACTTTATCTACTTGCACTTTCCTTGTATAACAGTGTGAATGATCAGTATTTTCAGAACAAGTCGTAGATTCAGCTTCATAATGTGATATCATAGCCTACAGGCTATACACATACTATTCATATACACTTACTATACATAATTATACACTTACTATTCATATACACATACTATGCATTTACACTTACTATACATATACACTTACTATACATATACACTTACTATACATATACACTTATTATACATTTACACTTACACCATACATTTGCACTTACTATACATATACACTTACACCATACATATACACTTACTATACATATACACTTACTATACATATACATTTACTATGCATATACACTTACACCATACATTTACATTTACACTGACTATTGTACTCTTACTATACATTTGCCTTACATGTAGGTCATTTTACTTTATTTACTAGTAAATTGGGACCACAAATGAAAATACTACTTAAAATTTATTGTTTTTGATTAAATTGATTTTTTTTGATGAATTACAAACCGATATATTAGTAGCTATAGTTATTACAAAATAGACGAAAAATGAGGATATTCAGTGTATACTAAATAAAATAAGGTGACTCATACATCACACACTCATCTACGTTATTCAAGTGCTGATTGCTTTAGCTCAAGAAGTTAGAGTTATCAGGGAAGATTCTAGACTGGCAGGAGCTGAGTCAAGAATGGAAGAACTTGACATTCACTCATATTAATGACATTGATGTGTGGAGAGGCTACTTGAATCATGTTAAGAACTCATTTGCCAAGTAAGTTGTCGTAGAATATATATTATATATATATTTGTTTAGTGGTTGCTATAGTTACATATAGTATGATTTCCTTCGGGTTACAAATTGTACAGTTTAATGCTGTGATTTATAGCAGAACAGTCTTATTAAATGCACACATAGATTGATAAACTTGAAATGCATGAGAGTCATGGCAGTTGTACTAAACCAATCACACTGTTTGCATATTGCACAAATGAGTTTGATTTAAGCTACCAAGTATTTACCAAGCAATAAATTTCATAGAGGCAATAACTCTCATTCTTTTTCACTTGATTTGTCATTAAGGAGCTCTGTGGTGCTCCTTCATATGTTCCTCTCATTGTTATATACTCTGTAACCAACTCAAGTCTGCCGTTAATGTCTTCAGCTTCACTGTGGGAGTGATGCAGGCAGCTTACACCAAGTGTATCAAGTCACTTCGTCAAGTCAGTCAAGGCATGCTCAAGTCTCATCCCTGTCAGCCCAACACAGTAGAACATATGATAGGTCTGTAAGTTTATATTATAGCATCTTCTTATATGTTTATACACATAATTTGGTCCAATTATTACAAAAGGCTTTGACTTGCAAACATCCACATTCAAACAACTCAATAACTTTGCTGCGTATAAATGTGTGTTGTTTGACAGTCCACGATGGCTCTGATTTCAATAAGCTTTTAGTGATACAAACTTTCTCTGAATACTCAATGAAAATTGTAAATTTTGAACTTCTATTTTGTGTTGTTTTTAGTGATACGTATCAGACATATGCTCACGGTTTTTTGTATAAATTCTAAGTATTAATTGTAATATTTTTGTTTCTACTTTTTTGTTTTATTTTTCTTTTTGTTTTAGAAATTTTGTTGGAGTTATGTGACCTGTTAAACTTGGCCAACTGCACAGAAAAGGCTGTCGCTATTGTCCAATCAATGATAGAGTTCAATCTGTATCGCCCAGCATCATTGGACAGTCATAAAGCAGCCATCGAATCATTTCAGGAGTTCTATGATTCTGGTGAGAGCCAAGACTCTACATAACTACATGTCTGATATTTGTCTGTTGATGAGTTGAATTTAAATCATACCTTTGTGGTATATTTGACTAATCTATTTTGATGGACAAATTCGTTAAACTAGTTTGACAAAAAATTTATGAAATCCTTATCAAATATTGAATTATATTTTAACAGAAGGGTTGAAGTCACTTCAACATTAATAGTATAAATTATAAACCCGAAAGCCAACTTGAAATTAAATAAAATATTAAAATTGGAATTTTCTGTTAGAATGAACCTGATCACATGATTACTATTCAAAGCCTGTCACTATGTGCTATATACTACTTGCTATACACTCTTGGTTACTATACACTGCTTGTTTACAGGCAGTAACATGTTTGTATGGTTATTGCAGGTGTCCCTAGGTTTGGAGAACCTGGGTCTAAAGGCTGGTGTAATGTGGGAAGTGACAGTTACACTGTTTTACCAGCTCCTCTCAAGCCTACAGGTTGGTTAGTCACACAAGTAAATGTTACCTTCTGCTATAAGTTTCTCCATCATGACTTCAGTATATCTTATAATCAGACATGTTTCACATTCACCACCCTAGCCGCGTTTGATTTTACTATTTTTGTTTGAATATATTATATTATATTATAGTATAATCATAATTGTTTGTTATTCTTGACCAGATTTGTTGTTCAGCGGCTGCACAACTTAACGCTATCTTGATGTGTTTTGTGTTGCATATTTTGGCAATACTTATTTTTTTATGTATATTACGTTTCTATCTCTGTTGTTAGCCTATATTTATTGTGTATCTAAGTTATTTCAGGTTTTTTGAGGTTTATTTTATAACCTCATAAGTACAGCATATGTGGTTATGTTGTTTTGCGCATCTGTTATGAAAATTTACTGTAAATCTTTGCAACAGACAATAATTAGTTAAGGAGACAACTTCAATCAGCATCGTAATATTAAAAAAATCCAAGCTTAACAACAAAATGTTTTAGTTAGTACTGCAAACACGTATTTTAGTGGAGCAAGATCAAAATGAGGAGGAAAATATACTAACTGCTTGTCAGGAAATGTCTCGAGCCAAAACATGGCTAAGCTTGGAGAAATCTCGGCAAACATCTCATTGGTTACCATGGAAACCATCAGCTAATGAGCGTGAAGATGACTGCGAAGATCCCCATCGCCTGGTTATCAGTGATGATTTTGTCGATCTGCTCTTTTATGTAGAAGGTAAGAAACATTACTAAACTCATTGTATTGTGTATTTTACTTGTGTGCCAAATATCTACCGGATACACAGGAACAGTAGGGAATGTTTGTCCTTTTGACTACATGGATAGTTCTTATGAAATGGAAGCAAATTGACCTCATTTCAAGACATTAGCAATCAGAGTTTAATTATTTACTTGGATGACGTAGAACAAACTGCAGTATGATTTTATGTTGAACAATAAAAGAAACAGCTGTCTACCACTACCAAAACTCGTGTGTTGCATACATTATTGTTTCATGCACAATATCCTTTGCATTATTATTTGTGGTCGATTCAGATATGAGTTTTTACAAAAGTGACTATTTATTTTAGATGATAAATTAAGAAGTAAAATGTATTTCAATTTTCTCAACTGGCTGGGATTGCATTCTCATAGTTCAGGCTCTGCCAGCATGCAGCAAGTGCTTGCAGGTGTCAATCAGCTGAGTCCAACACCTTGCGTCACCTGTCATACTTATGACTGGCAGGATTATATTCTCCATGACTTGTTCATGGCCCACTGCACAGACCAAATCTTTCATCATTTGACACGAGAAGATAAATCTAGTCTTATAGCAGCAAAACTTTATCATCAGCTTGATCAGGTACAATTTCTCAGTGTGAAAGAGATACTGTTGTAAATATAACAAGCTAGTAGTTTAATTTTTCAGATTCTTCTGCTATATAAAAGTTTTTATTTTATTTCGCTTGTGTATGGAAATATTGACAGAGTTCTTGCAGCGTTTAAATGCACATGACTGCAATATGTTCACATTTTATATACATGTGTACCTTTCTACTGTTGATAGTAACAAATGTTTATTTCATTGCTACCTTTTCTGTATTTTGTGTTTGCATTTCATACCAGCTATCTGTCCCATTCTTTTTGAGTTTTATTTGTCACTCGTATGAGCATTAGTTTTGGTAAATAATAACTATTGCTGCTTAATACAGGTAAAGTCTATTGAAGATAGTAAGCAGAGAAAGTTGAAAGGTAAAGAGTTAAAACGGTATGCTAAATCTATATTGAGTCTGGAAGAGAACAGAAATAATAGCAAGTTGTGGCTGTGTTATGCTGACTGCATTCGAGAATTGGGTGAGTATTGGGCAAAGTTTAACTGTCAAAGGTCAAGTTTTATTACTCTAATATCACAAAACATATGCATACATACATATATTATACAGATATTTAATATTATATATTAAATATATATTGAATATATATCATAGTATGTATATCATAATATAATATACGTGATTCTATGGTAAAACTGCATAATATTGTAACTATAATAACTTGACATAATAATAAATACTCAATGACCAAATATATCTGTTTTTTAATATAGTTTGTATAGATGCATTCTCTTTGAGCAGTAAACAGTAATTTACTGCCCGAAGCTGCATTCTGTGTTAGTCTTGTTGAATATTTCCGTCACTACAGTTTAATCAACAGCTACACTTTTGTTTCTCAGGGTTCTTCCAGGAAATGTCCCAAGTATATGACGTGCTGCTTGGTGCTCAGGCTACGACATCAGAGTCAGCTGATGACCTCTTGACCCCTGACAGGTGTGAGATCTGGTGGAATGCTGTTCAGGGAGAGATAACTCAAAATCAGCCACTTCAAACTAGGATACTCTCTATATGCTGGTAACAGTCTTACTCTAACCCATGTGTGTTTATAGTCACTATCCTTGTGCGAACTCCTGATGGAAAGGGTTTTTTTTAGCCGGATAAGAACTTGTCCTTTATTATGACAAAGAAGCAATTATGACTGGCTCCTCTTCCTAACATCACCAGTGGCCTTTACTGGGATTCAAGTCACTAACATTGTGTTTACTAAGTCAGTGCTCTAACTCACTAGACCAATGCTACTCCCAACTTTCTTACTGTATGATTTGTATTAATTAATTTCTACATTTCATAAAATATATTATGACTATATTATTATGTAAATCCATTTGTTTGCTAATTTTTCACCTTGGTTGTATCTATGTTAATCGTTGTTTTAACAAACTATACAGTTATCAGTAATAATTTTGAATAAACAATTATGCTTAGGTCTAAACTATTGCTATCTACATATGTAACTCATGTACTTTCTTCTAGGATGTATATTCTATTGACTTGCAGTAAACACATTGAGAATTATTGTAATTGTAAATCATTCTAATGACAGGCATTCAAACATATATATCTAAATTAGCCTCTATCTCAGACATTCATCTGTTTACTAGTTGGCTGGTTTGTGGAGGTGCCCTGATCACCAGTCCATCCGCATCTCTCAAGCTTCTTCTCATCCGTCAATTAGAGTCACAGATACAAGAACTGTGGGAAAAGGTTGGTACAGCTAATACTCATTATTTAATGGTAGCTTTTGTAATAGTTTCACCAACTAGTTGTTAAAATAAATCAAATATTTTTTAAATTACTTAGCCATGTGAAATTTATTTGAAGTTATCTTCTCCCAAAATAATAATTTAATGTGGGACCACCTAGCACTTGGTTTCAAATGATGTTTTTTTGCAAAAATGGATGAATGAGTTCTAAAGAGTGGGATTTTCTTAAAGCTGACTGGTTTTGAGTGTAAGACTGGATTATTCAGAACGAAATACTCGAAGTAGGATGCACAAAGTAACTTAACATAAACCTTCTCAGATTTAAGTTGATCCTTACATTAGTAGGTCTTTAGTGCACTGGAGTGCTCCCAGATAATTAGTTCACTAAATTGTATACTTATATTGTATTGTTTATTTTAAAGATTTCACATCATCATGCCTGTCATCTGAAATGTAATTCTATAATAACACCATCGTATTATGTTATGTACGCTTTTAACAGAAGCTTCAATACAAGTGTTTTGGATGTGGGGATCATTTAACTAAACTAAAATATAATTCTACATGTACACACTGTAAGAAATGTTATCGGTTTGGTATATTTAGCATACCGACGCCACATTGACTCAATTTCATTGAATTTACAATTCAAGAGTAGACGACTACTTGTTTTACATGCCGCCTGCAGCCATCGATTGTAATGTACATATATTTATAGATTCAGGAAACCAAGTACTCAGAGCAAAAACAGTTGTTGATGTCGGTGTTTTCCACGTTGCTATTATGCAACTATACGTCAGTGGCGTTGGTCAGCGGGGAGGCAGCACTAGAGCAGTCAGTCTCTTATTGGTCACAGCACGAGTTTCTCACACAGAACTTTGACCAATCAAAGTACTACAAGTCATTAGTTAAGGTCAGTGGGACAACTTGATGTAGTGGAGTAGTATGTATAGTGTAGTGTAGTGTAGTGTAGTGTAGTGTAGTGTAGTGTAGTGTAGTGTAGTGTAGTGTAGTGTAGTGTAGTGTAGTGTAGTATAGTGTAGTTTAGTGTAGTGTAGTATAGTGTAATATAGTATAGTGTAGTGTAGTGTAGTGTAGTGTAGTGTAGTGTAGTGTAGTGTAGTGTAGTGTAGTGTAGTGTAGTGTAGTGTAGTGTAGTGTAGTGTAGTGTAGTGTAGTGTAGTGTAGTATAGTATAGTTTAGTGTAGTGTAGTATAGTGTAATATAGTATAGTGTAGTGTAGTATAGTATAGTGTAACATAGTGTAGTGTAGTGTAGTATAGTGTAGTGTAGTGTAGTGTAGTGTAGTATAGTATAGTATAGTGTAGTGTAGTGTAGTATAGTGTAACATAGTGTAGTGTAGTGTAGTATAGTGTAGTGTAGTGTAGTGTAGTGTAGTGTAGTGTAGTGTAGTGTAGTGTAATATAGTATAGTATAGTGTAGTGCAGTGTAATATAGTATAGTATAATATAATATAGTATAGTGCAGTATAGTATAGTGTAATATAGTGTAGTGTAATATAGTACAGTATAGTGTAATATAGTATAGTGTAGTGTAGTTTAGTGTAGTGTAGTGTAACATAGTGTAGTGTGACTTCACCTAGAGCAGCATAGAGTAAGTGGTGCAACTTCAAAGAATACTGTACTGTTTTCATTGCACATGCCTAAACCTCATAACTTCTTATTAATCACAGTAAATATTCATCTAAACATGATAATATCTTGGGGTAGCATTTATAAACCTTTCTATTATTTATTTAAATTTGGTTGCTATATGAACCAATTGTTTCTGGGTATATTTAAAACTATCAGAATATTACAAAGAAACAATTATCATCTAATGTTTCCATCTCCCTTCCTTCTTCAAAATGGTAAAATTTGCATCAACAAGTATTACATGATATATTCAGGAAAAGGTGTGATTGTTAATTTAGCCTTCTTCAAAAAGGGTGGTTTAGTACCTTCTTGCAAGCGACTTGAGATGTGGCCAATTCAACTCCTCACACCCAATAGTATTGCGTCAAACCCTGGAGATGCAAATGCAGTACTTGCTAATGGCTGAGGGTGCTGGGCCCAAGTGGCAGCAGGTTCCCCAGTGACTCATAAGGGCAGGTGCTATGGCAGTCACTGACACTTGGGAAGCGGCATAGTAGGGGCCTCCAAATGTATCAAATCGGAATTCTGACCTTGTATTAATTTGAATAAATATCTTCATTGCCACTAATGGGGAAACCATTTACTGATTTATTTGTTAAATCTAAACCAATCAACACAGTTCTAGGTTGGTGATGACTCTAAAGATACAGGGATGTAATGCAAGCATTTTATTTTCACACAACTTACTAAATGCCTACACATGTGCATGTACTAACTTACTTATCCTTCTGTAATATAAGGGAATGTTTAAATAGACATTGACATTAACATAGTCAACTTTTTGCTTGAGTAAATGTAAACTTGACTTGGTTCAACATTGACTTGCCTTTGCTGATATTTTACCTAGCTCCATTATTTACTTTAGCATTCTAGTGTGTACTAAGTACTTTAAATCTTCACACTTAAATAAGGTCAGCTTTTATGTTTATTATAGAAATTCAATTTATAATTTAAAGAGGTCTATTGATAGCAGTTTAATATTGACCAAGAGATGCTAATTTCAGCTGAACTAATTTCCTTGCTAAAGTAATTAATCCTGATTTGTATTCTTCTGTATTATTTCTATAAGATCCTAGCCTTGCTATGACGACAAAGGGTGGGGGTATAATGACACCACTAATTAATTAATAAGGATTGTTATTAGTTGTTTGGTGGACAGTAACACATGTATCTCTGTACATTTGTAATGTGTGCCCTGACAAACCCTAATAATTCTATTCCACATTTCGCAGGATTAGTTGCATAGTTGATATATTCCATCTAATATATTACATCTAATGTATTGCATCTAATTTATTACATCTAATGTATTACATCTAATGTATTACATCTAATGTATTACATCTGATTTATTACACTGAAATAGTGTGTGTATAAACTATCATTGTTATATTTCATGTTCCCCAATCCCTTACCATTTATACTTGGTCTACTAGTAATCCACATACCACAATCACACTGTTCAGTGCTCTGGTGTATTTCTGAGACAACCGGTGAAGATGCTGTCACATGGGGAGACAAATTTGCACAAGTCAAAAAATGGGCTCTTTTTATTCTAATTAATTTCACGTGATTGAGAATAGCACTGATATTTAAAAATAAAATGATAAAATGGCCGCTTTAGTTCCAATCTCACCGATACACATATTGTGTGTGGCAAGTAGCTCTTACAGCATACATGAAGTTCAGCTCTATGTGGCAGCACCATAAAGTCTGAAGTGTAGTCCAACCGGGCCTTTTTATCATGATACATATTTTAGATACTGAAGTATGTGCAGCAGAACCTCTACGTATCTTCAACACCGCTTCTACGTTCTGTCATTCAGTTAGCTATCAGTAACGTACATGACTGTACCACGTTCTTACAAGAGTACATGGCGATGGAACAGAGGAACTATGCTGTCAGTAGAACCAGGCAGTTCTTCACCTCGTACTTAGCCTCTAGTTCCTCATCTCATAGTTCTAGGGCTAGGGAAAAGGTTGCTATTTACAGTGTGCTCTTTGAGTTACAACAGCTGCAGGCGTTGTCAAGTGATGGTTAGTAAACGTTTTATTGTGTTTGATCCAAGTTCTTTTAGCTTTCCAAACCCCAAACAGATATAATATGAAGTCGATGAAGCTCTATGGTTTTTACTACTGGTTTGCTGTTTTTTCGTGTGAATGATTTTTATGTTTGTTAAATGGTCACACATTGCAACGCTTTTGTTTTTACGATACAGCTAAGTATTCACAGTGTATTTTCTTCAGATTATTCCTCCAAGAGTGTTACCCACAGAATAAGGTCGGTTTGTGAGAAGTGTCTCAACACATTCTGCTCAACATCAGTGTTACTATGGAGACTATACATGTCACATGAGGTGAGGAAGGTGCATTTTTGCAAATGACGAACTACAGATTTTCTTGGGCTAAACTTTGATGTTGGTTTATTTTTGTCCGTCAATCTATTGGTGATGTAATGATATCTTTTTGAGGCTATAGCTTATTTTGGCAGCAGTATCGCAGATATTTTACAGATAGCAACAGCCGAGTGATTTAGTAGAAAATTCTGCTATCGTAATGTAATATTATGTAATCTATACAGTTCCTATTTGGTGACTTAGAGGGATAATGCGTAAGTATTAGAGTTTTTGCCATTTTATACAGTATGCAACTTCTTGCACTGTCTGTCACTGGAAGAAGGTACTTACCCAAGCCACAGGCTCTCTCTGATAATTACGGAGTATTTATCTGGTTTTAATTGCTCTAAATCCTCATCCCATAATCATTTTGGTATTATTATACCAATTTATTTTCCAGGCTAAACATGGTGACCTAAAGAAAGTGGAGTCTATATTCTATTCCTCAGTGCAGGCCTGTCCATACGCCAAGTATCTCTACACTGATGCTGTCACATACTTGCCTCATAAGATTGAAGAGATCCTTGGTATTGCAGAAGAGAAGGATGTACGAGTTCACACGCCACTTGATGAGCTAGATATTTTACTTCACCAAGAATGACTGCCTAAATTCTATACCATTTGAGATGTTAACTATGATTTTTGCATAGATAGATTCTGTGCTGTCAAGTTAAACAGTGAAGATTGTTTTGACGCTTTTAAGTAATAATTTTGCTGTTTAAAGATCACTCCTGAATACATTGGTATATCGATGTTTGGCTTATTTACATCTTCATTTTTCACACATTCACCAAAATCTGTTTTCAAATAAATATTTTGCTTGGCTGGTACCCAGTTAGTTATTTACCTGATTCTTGTATTAGTGATTATAATTAAATCTGTAGTCTTTTTATTTACCTACATACATTATCAAAATATTTTATACATCAAAATACAGTGGATTCACTTTATGCATACTCCTTTCTCTTGCTGAGTCAAGGTCTTGAAATAAAGATTTTCACAAATAAATGTGCGTTCTCCATCATGTGTAAATATTGCTGGTCCATTCTGCTTCTAAAGTTGTATAAATGTGGCTACATTGCGGAAAACATAGTTCTTGTTTTATTTTTCTCTGCAGCTAAACTTTTGTCATGTGCTTGTAAGAAAAGTTGGTTCATGGATGGTCAAGTATTCTTTTATAGCATTAAATTAGCCTTCAAATGCTTAATTGTGTGTTGGAGAGCATCTATATCGATTATTGTCAACTATTTTAAGCCTTTCTTAAATGAATATTCAGTTGTAGAAAAACGCAGGCCTTAGTAAATTTCACGGTATTTGTTCTATAATTATATGTTTAGAGATAGAACTTTGATCTAATTTTTTACCTACAGCCTGAGGTCTTCCATGTTTTAACCCTGTGTATGTTGTAATATCCATATGCTGAATCAACTCATGAGGAGCGCTGGGAGATGCATTCAAACTGCATATTGCCTTAATAAGTAGAGAATTGCACTTTAATTACAGGATAAGATAAAAAAATGTAGAGTTTAATTACTATGTATTTTATATAATCTACATGTTAGCTTAATTTTAAAGCAAAATTACAATTGAATTTTTAACACAGGCTATTATGATAACTGGTTCCATTAAAATAATAAAAATTGCCTCGTAATAGACTTGAAAATAGGTAAAATAAAAGAGAGTTGTCCTCTTACATAACTCATAGCTTCAAAAGAAGACGACTTTTTTATTATGTACATTTTAAATAATTCAAAATAAAAATATTTTATTGTGATAAGTGTTTTTATGCAATAAAAAACTAGCAAGTTTATTTTTTATACCGAAAGAATATATTGCTCGTATAGCTTGCTTGAAATAACAGTTTCCGGAGCTGCGTCTATTGCTGGACAACACCTTTATAATCGTAATGTTTGGGTTTTCCTTCGTGAATGCGGCGAAGCCATTTGCTAATAATAATTCGTTGCGATTACGTGATTAGCAATCCAGAGTGAGAGTGAGTATTGAAGAACTGAAAGAATTGCAGTGAAATTATTTATTTGCATGGTTAAAATTTATTTTTAATGGTAAACAATAGCAAGGCTAAGTGTAACTGCCAGAATTAGTGATGAGTGAACTCAGTTTTAGTTTTACTTTTACTTTTAGTTTAGTTTTACAATTACTGTAAATCGAAGGAAGACTGAAGAGACTGTTCACAATCACTGTGAGTGTGGAAGTGGATTTGATATAGCTTGAGTTGAACTAAAACATAATCTATAGTCATACTCATAATCTGAGAGTGATTATTTTAATGGGAACAGTAAATGTAATGAATAGTGACGACTGAAGTTTTAGTTAGTATTCAAGTTTAAGTTTGTCATTATAATTATGACCATCATTATGATTATGTTTATTCAATAAACCTTATCGCCTATTGGTTAGCTATTAAACTCAAGTACTACTACTATTATATTTTCACTGTGAATAGATTGATTATTGATATTTTACACTTTCACACTTACTTTTCACTTTTAAGGGCATCATTGCCACTTCGAATCTGAATCTCACCTTGTTTCTACTAATTAAAATAGTGACTCGATCACTGTTACTGTACTGTAGAGTATTTTTTATTTAAATAAAAGTCATAATGCTACAAAAGTTGTACACTTGAGATGATACGAGTCTCTATTTAATAGAAACTAGTAATCTAACACTCATAGTCATAGCCATAAAGAGTGAGAGCAGACATCAATACCTCTTAGAGCTGAAGATCAGTAATTTTTCTGTTAACTTTTAAATTTGGTAGGCATATTAATGATCTAATATTAATAGTTACTTCTAGTTTTACTCAACTTTAGTGAGCATAGGCCTATAGTATTAATTGTTGAGTGGGTTAAATGTGTCGACCCACGTTTACACTTAATAACTTCAACTCTGCCTATTATAGACATGCTCTTTAAACCTAGGTTTTCAGAACTGTAATATGTATTGAATGCGAATAAATTGGGGGCTTTAGTTTTAATAATGGAGTATGATAAAATAACTATCTTTTACAGTCCAATCATTACCCTTGTATAATAACCATTAAATTTTCATGTAAACACTGAATTTACAGTTAAATGTTTGTAACTTGCAATTAGTAATTTCAATCACTGATGCCAACATAACTCGAATCCAACTCCAATAACTGCTAGCTTTTTTATTATTATAGCTATTACTACTGACGTTCATTCACGTTTGATACAACTAAATTATTTTTGATTGGAATAAAAATACTATTAAGTGATTAAATATGAGCACAAATGGCATGTTTCTGGAGTTATTTACAGAGTAGCAAAATACAAGTAGAAACAAATAAAGCAAGTAGACATTTGTAATTTATTTTATGTTGAAATGTGTTTAAAAACTCAGTAGTTTATCAAAGGTTTGTTTTTAATATTGAAGACTCATCAAGTATTACAGCACTTTAGGGGCAGTTTTTACAGCACACTACTTTTCCATAGTCTCATTGTATAGCTCTAACGCTTGTTTACATAATTTTGTGTACATTAAAAGCTAAAAACAATATTTACTTTTCGCAACAACAAAGAATTTATTCATGAAAGTATTGATATTTTAAAGTAAGCTTGGCTAATTTAATGTATTTAGTGTCTATTTCTTAGTAATATTTGCATTATTATAGTTTAGAAATGCTCATATAGAATGGAATAATTTGCAGTCAATAAACAAAATTATCCCACCACTGCTTACTAGTTTTACAATTGTGAATTTAATTTGTTAACCCTCAGATTTTCTGCTTTCCACGGGTGGTTCTGTCTGGTTTGAATTCTTTCATGAGACATTTAACTAGATAGATTATGTTATATTAGCTTGAAGTAAAACCAAAGAATTTGCATTTAAGCTTTGATTGACTCAGTACATCTGGTTCATAAATCATAGTTTCAACTGTCTAGCCTTTAGCTAGCTCCTCCTTTGATTGAAATTCAATTGGTGTAGTGCTATAAATAATAGGGATAAATAAATGGTAATTAAAATGTATTTATATCTGTCTAAACTTTTATGGTGGAACTACCCTAGTCCATGCTACTGCGTTATCTTGTACTCCAGTTGTGGAAGGCTGTTAGTATAGAATAATCTAGCGCTCACCCTTAGTGTATGTAGTCTGACATGTGAAGTTTCAATATTAAAATTTTTTTTGCTGCTGCCCGTTATTTCTTTTGTATTTTGAGGCTGTCAACTTAGAATAAGCAAAAAGCTAGAGACAATAATTGTGATTGAGCAGGTCTTACCCATTAGCTTGCAACGTAAATAGGGTTTAAGGATAATCTATATTGTAAGTAGATTATCAGTAAAACTAATTGGTCTGGTAGGCCTGGATTCTCTCATATTTTTACTCATTCTCGTGACAGATTTGTTTATGCTCGGTAAGTGGATTCTTTTACTTCATTTTGTGTTCAACTTTTCTACTGAACTATTTCATTTACATATGCAATCATTGAACAGGTGAGTGGTGCAGTAAGGTCTATTTAGCGTCTGATACTCAATCCAGTCTGTTAGAATCATCAAATAACAACCCCTTTGGTCAGGGTTACATATCTCCATTTCATTTTATTACAGCTGAGGCAGTAATGATATTCAAGTGACAACATATGTATAAACTGCATCACTACAGTAAAACCATCATTGCAATCATTTCCTGTATGTAATTGCTGCCACATGTGAGCTCTTTGAGCAGCAGCATTCATCGCAGTCTACGAGTGTTGCTGCACATGCTGTGACTAGTGCTGGGAGAGAAAGTTATTTTTGAAACTAGTTTCTAGTGTTAAAAGAAACAGTTAAATAATTGTAACAGGTATAAGTTACGCGTGCGTAAAAATGTTGCAGCCGCATTTTCAGTTGTTTTCCTTAGTGACTCAGTTATATTAGTGGAAGAAAATGTTACATTAGAAAGGATATTGAACTTCTATTCAAGGCAACAACTCAAGTTTACATGCATCGGGGAGAGTTGGGCAGCCAAGATCATCCAATTGTATTTTATTGATCTTTAATCAATCACAGTAAAAAGTTGAGGTGCAGGCTTGCAACAAAAGCTGCATAACTACCCATTGTTCATGTTGGTTACACTAATAACTTGTGATTTGCTGTGCAAATAGCTGCTTTGTTCTTTGGTGTAGTTTTTTAACACGAATTAGCTGACAACCTCTGCGTTTAATATTGAGGCAGGTTTCAAATGTTGGTGAGTAGTATTTTCATCATCGGGATAGAATGTTCTTACTTTTCTCCAACTCTTCTAGTTTTGTAGTTTTTTTTTCTGTAATAAATTCAAGTGAAAACAGAGCTTTTTCACTCACTGCATTCCTATTGCTCCAGTGGGTTTGTGGTTGTGGTTTGCATTATCTTATGGTTGAGGTTTCATTCAATGCAACTGTCCCCCCCCCCACATCAATGGAATATCCAACAGGAAGCAGTGACTGTGTTTGTCTAAAAATGTACTTTGATTTATTGATGCACAATGCATTTCCTGTACTAGCAAGTGTTATGTAATTTCACAGTAGACATCAGCTAGTTTTTCTTGAGTAATTAATACTCTAAAGAAACACTCATCCCATCATGTTAATCAGAGATAGGCAGCCTATACATTACGAAATTCCAATTTGTTGCATTTCTCTGGAAATGTTATTATAACTAAGGTTATTTTAGATCTACAATGTTGGAAAGTAGCATGATTTTCTATACTAACAGTCTGACTAAATAGTTATGCAAATGTTAATGTTACTGCTATTCTTGTTATACGCTACTATATTATTAGTATTAGGAAATCCTCTAGAATTATACATGTATTGACTAGCTGGCAATAACCAGTTACTTATTATTGTTTTAGTTTTATTCAACTTAACACGTTACTGCATTTCTTCTGTGGACTTCTTTATTTACTTTGCACGTCATTCATTTGCTACTTCTACTTGTAGGGAGACTGACTGATACTGCGTTCACCTTTTACCTGTACTTTGTGAGCTTCAGGTAGGTCTAGCTGTTACAAGTAGAAGGATTGTCAAGTCATCGGCCTAGTGCTTTATGATGTTATTTATTTGCCAATTTAGAAGAGTTTCAGAACTTGTTTAAAAAATAAGAGGGTCTGCAACAATCCCCTAAGTGTTGGAAACACATGGCGATGTCTTTCTATGCTGCAGTATTTCTTCAAAAAAAACGGATTTTGTACGTAGCTGTTGAATTTGATTTTGTAATCTTATGACATTTTGAATAAAAACGAAAGGTATATGATTTTCCCAGGATGGCGATAGAGTAACCCCAGAATCATGAAGGAAGAAGCTGCTGGCCAATCAGAAGGCTCGGCAGCAACCAGGCTGTCAGCTGAGGCTGCAGAGTTTGTTCCTAGTCATGACTGTAATAGTCTTCCAAAGTATATGTTCAACTGTTACCCATTTGTAACAGAGTCGGTGGGGCAACAGAGCAAGAGTAATGGAGGCACACCTAGTCACCATCAACAGTGAGGATTTATTAGATGATAATTAGTATTCTTTGCGCCATCGCTAGTCATCTGTTCGAGCTTATTGGCTGCCAACGCCCATCAATGAACTCATTTATACCTTCTCTTTTTTGCGATTGGCCAGTTTTGGTGGCTTGGATGATGCATATTTATGGATTCTAAGATAATAGTTGTAGAATGGTAGTAATTTTATGCATATTTTTTAACCATGTAATATGGGCTAAGTTTCCTTCGAAAGGACCAGTTAAATTCCTTCAACTGCTTAGTGCATATTTTCCTATTTGTCTAATTACTATTTCTCTTCTCCTTTCCATCAGAGCGTGTTACTAGCATTTACAATACTGAAGGGGAAAATTCGAACCTTTAATCCATGCGTTAATCCAGATAAATCCTCGTTTAAAGTATCAAATGTTTCCATGGTTACTAGTACGTTGTGATTTGTTGCCAACTTGAGCAGGTAGTACATTAAGTGGTCCCATTCAGTGCTGGCACTAAATCCTTATCCAGGAATACTTGCAATAGTTACAGAACTAATGCTATGTTATGTTACAGTTGGTTGGCACAGGAACTGCCCCTTCTTTCAAGAAAAAGATATGCATTGCCTTACTCGTAAAGTACATCTTCTGTTTCAGACACTCCAGCGAGGGGCTCCCCCATAAGTCGCTGCCACCTAACCACCATCATTGCTCTTCTGGCAGCAAACATCATGGCCACCAGCCAATTTTCCAAGCACCCCCTCCAAACTTTTACCCGTCACACTCTGCTACTCCAGGTAAGCCCTTAGCAGCTTCCTCGGCCTCCTTCTGGCCCTTCCCTGTGGCCAGTGCACTGTGTGGCATCTCTTTATTAGGTTTCACAAGTAACTCTGAGCCTGCTAAGTATTTCAGTGATTCCAAGTCCTCGTCTGCTAGCTGGTGACATTTATACACTGCTATGCCGAGCCCCTGTCTTGTATTACCATGTTAAATTATATGCCATGTTATTTGTTATAATAGGTATATGCCATGCTGTATGTTATATCACATGCTGTGCTGTATGTTGTAATATATGTCATGCTGTATGTTGTAATATATATCCTGCTATATGTTATATCACATGCTGTGCTGTGTGTTGTAATATATGCTGTGCTGTATGTTGTAATATATGCCATGCTTCGTGTAATATTTTGTATCTATAGATTGGTACAATTGTCTTGCTATATTTATTGTCCTTAGACTGAGATAGTCTACAAATATCTGCTACTTATGAGCCGATAGTGTTGAGGTTTCACTGCTCCAATACATTATATATTTACTGTGTATTAGTAGTGTATACTACTATACAACTGCTGCATTACCTTAAGAGTACTTGTGCACATGTGCTACTAGCTCCTACACTAGCAACTGTCTAACTACTCAGTGTACACTGCTCCAGCACTTTTTAGCAGGGTAGCCTATGTACACACAAGTACAGCTATCCGTAATATAGCTTCATAGATAATCTGGTTACTAGGTATCTGGTTGTATAATGCAAACAGTCTTTATTCCAATAACTATTCAGTCCAATAACTATTCAGTTACTGAGCTGAATTGGGCATTAAATACTAAATGATTTATAACAGGCAGTTTAAAGATAGTAACTTTTTCATCTCTAATAATCATTTTAAAATATGGTGCTTCTTTATCTCCAGCTAATGTATCTAACTCCCAGACAAGGTGTTTCCGTAATTTCTGCACTTTTAAATTTTAAATTATGGCCTTTCACTCTTTGAGACTGAAATATGTGTGTTTCCAAAGTGCAGTGTGCCTATATGTATGGTGCCAACAGTTGTGTATTTCTGAAAGCTGTGAAACTATTAATTTGCATCTCAGGTGCAACCATTTACTTTCTTGTATCAAAACAAGAAATCTTCACCTGGTTTCATCCTACCAGCTCTTTGTAATAATTAGTAGCTACTTTCAACTCTGTTGAAATATTGTCACTGTAATTTATTTTTAATTGCTATGAGGGTATAATTACTGTGTTTATTATGTTAAGATGTGCCTGCATATACTTGCACTACGTACATGCAGGCTGTATGCAGCACAGGTGGTTTCCATCTCCTACTGTATACCTGGGTGTTGTCAGCTTGAAAATAGTTCAATTAGTGCCAATCCTCGCTGCCTTATATCTCCGCAAAGTTTTCGTTTTCTATATAGTATATACACCCTGCTTTAAAGTTTAAATGTTGACATCTAGTGTATGTGGTTATGTAGTATTCTAGTTAATGCACCTTTGTAATATATCATTTCATGACATGAAACTGGAAATACCTTTGGTAGAGTTGGCATATTTAAGAGGCTAAAATTAGTGACTGTTTTAGCATTTTGGTATTTTCTGTAGTTTATGTTTCAGTAAAGCAAACTAGAATAAATTAGTACATATAAGCATTCAGGATCAACTAAAGTTATCTCCCCTGGTTTAGTCCTATATCTTACTCAGAGTAGTCTGGCAAATCATAATAATAAAATGTTTTAATAGAAATTAGAGTCATTTTGATATAGTTGGAGATATTCAGTGTTGATTGAAATTCCACCATTCTACCAATTAGAAATTCTTGTAGTGGTATGCAATATTTTTAATGAGAATTAAATATATTCATAGTGATGTGATCAACTCAACTCTGTTCCAGTCATGACTTTACTGAGACCTGATTGAAAGGTTTTGTGTTAGCTTGACTTAACCTGATTAGCCCTTGCCCTTGAATTGCTGTGAATTTTATTTTCGGTTACACTTTGCCATGCTATTGTCTAAATTTATTTCCAAATTACTAAACTAAAAAGAAGCAGTTTAAAAAATGTTCTTCATTGCTACAATTCATGACTTCTGAAATGTGCCCACTTGACACTAGAGGAAGCTGTGTGTAAGTTGAGACAGTGAAAACACTAATAATTATGTCACAGAATCAATACCCAACACCATGTTATCTCAGCACCATTATATGCTATGAACATAACACGGCATATTACAAGGACTTGTATTCTACCATGCAGGGCTCTATGGACAAGTGCCAGCTAGTCATGGTATGTTTCACCCTGGGTTCTACCCTCCAAGGTGTCCCAACCCCGGAGACATGGCTACTCTACAAGCATATGGCCACCCGCCTTACCTGCAGACACATTCACTCGGCTATCCTATGAGTGGTCCACGTGCACGACCCCCTAGACCACTTCGGCCCCCTCGGCCCAGTCATCCCCAGAATATCGCACCTCCTCACTTTGGCCCAGCACATGGGGGCAACATCAACAGACATTCTGATGTACAACACAGAAAACACCAGGTTTGTAGTAAACCACATTAATGCATTTCTACTACTTTTTTTTATAAGGATACCAGTGCTATCACTGTAATACTACCACAATCAGTGCAAACAGCACGGCCAGTACCAACTTGACTAAGTAATGATTATAATTAAAAGCAGCAGTTTATCCAGTCACTATGTTTTGCTCATTACAAAGTCAGCTTGACAGTTGATATACTAGTTAGAAGGTGTGAGATGCCTATTTCTGTCTGCACTTGGTATTTTCATTGAGGGAAATGAGTAGTGCATGCATTCAGAGCTGAGCTGGGAACCATTTCAATTTATATCAATTTAATCATTTATTAGTCCAATTCTCCGGGAAGTTGTGAATTTTGTGACCGATTTTTTTTAGCCATATAAATTTCATAATGAGCAAGAACAATATAAATAAGTTAGTCTATCTTAGTGCACGTGTTTGGGCAAAGCATGTTGATTTATAACAGCCGAAAGGTTTCGTTTCATTTTAAGAATTCACTGTACACTGTTAAGGTTATAATATAAAACAAACAACAATAGAAAGTTGGTACCTGTATTTATTATTGCTCTCTGTTGTCAAAGCATTACGAAATTTTGCTGTAGAGACGGCTAATAGGTTCCATTATACCTTTTTACTTGCCCAGTCACTCAGCGAACACAATAGGTTTCTTGCAGCATTCAATAAACTATTAACTTTTACATTTTAAATAATATCGGTAAGGTCTATAATGAAATAGCAAATTGGTGCTTTATAAATGATGTGATAAGCTCTCATAATTGTCACTAAATTATGTTGTAATTAGCAGAGTGTTGAGGAACATCTTGCTTAAAAAGTTCACTATTCCTGGGTAGACAGAAAAAAACTTCAATTTGATTTGAGTGGAAACGCTGCTAATTGTCTTAAATTGTCCTGAATTAGTTTAACTGGTTTATCTAGCGCAATGGACAAAATCCTGTTGCACCTACATAATATGAATCTCTGGTAGGCTGCCAACTAACTGTGAATGGCCAGTAGTGTGAAAATATGTTTATATGGTAAATTAACTTGAAATTTTTCTTTTGTTCCAACAACCTATTGTAGTTTTGTAATTGTGTGCTCAACATAATGAGGTTAACTAATTTATTATATTATGGTTAGCCTGTGTTCATCCAAGCATACAACTTTAACAATCTGGGGAAGGTATTGAAAAAACTATTCAATGTAACAGTGTTTGTAGATTATTTCTACGGCTATTGTTCAACTCATGTGCTCTATATGGAACAGTAGTTACCAACCATGGGGATCCCCCTTCGGAAAGGGGTCATTTCTAAAAATTTTCTTGCAGTTCATTAATGCTTTTTGAGCTCTTGCCTTCTTCCCTATATATATCTATAACACCTCCACCTTATAGTTAATCTATTTTCTGCATTTAACCATCTAAATTTGTTTCCACCTGCATGTGTCTATTCATCACTCTACCTAACTGCTACCTGTGTTACTTCAAATGGAGGTTAAACAGTTTTTTGGGAGCAAAAACAACAAGAACTTTTAGCAGCCATGCAAGCTGACATCAATGAAGAAACTTAAACCTAAAACTGCAAGAGTGCAACCATCACATATTTGCTTTTCATAGCAGCATCAAAACCTCCAAAGCTAAGCTGAAGTTGTAGCAGACTTGCTTCCATATCAAAAATATGGTGTCTTTCCCACACCCAATGAATAATTTATTAGGAAAAAACATGTTCCAGATTCTCTTTCTAAAAGCACTTCGCTAATATAAACTTGTGTGATGTGTTGTGTCAGTCATGTTAACTTGCATTTGTTTTGCTGTTGACATTACCTTATGGCTGTGGTTTCCTTCTATGCAACATTTCCATTAGGTGAATGAAAACTCCATTCACATCATGCAATCATGGAAATGTAGCGATAAACTCCAATTTTCAAAAGGGTTGAAATTAACAGTAATAAGAAGGGAATGGTATGAAAAGGTTGAGAATCACTGATATAGAATGTAATTTCCTGTTGATTGTGTAGAAACAAGGGTCAAGCTCTGACAGAAGACCAAAGATCTCGGTTGGCACACAGAATGAGTTTGGTTCAAAACACACCAACACTAAGTCTGGGAATGTATCCACCCGGTCTCTCACTAAGACTATAATGCTCATGGACACAGCCGCTCAAACTGGTCAGTTCTCTTTCCCCCCACCTTATAGTTACTAGCTCTGTATAGTAGTGATCTGGTGGTAGGTTGTTATCTTCTTTTGCCTATTTTCCTGAACCAGTATACCTGTATTACCTGTACTATAAGATAGAGAGAGTGTGTACCAACAGTGGTGTGTATAACTTGGCTATTCAAACTTCAATTCATCTCCCTTCACATTACAATGCAGACCTAAGCTTGCCCATAGATATGCCCTCTATCCTACAAGAGTACTGGGTTATATTTCAAAACAATTTCTATGAATTTGTTGCAGATTTTGCTTCGGAGATTGCAGACCACACCTTGGAGCAGGTGCCCAACGCTTTGTATCAGGGAAAGCGTAAGTTACGGCGGAAGACATTCCCCTCCCGGCAGCAGCATAATGGCGGCACGGATTCAACTGACAGCGAGGAGTTGGACCACAGTGACTCTGGCTACTCCAGCCCTATGCACCGGCAAAACCAGATAAGCAGTGGAACAGATGCCCAGACCAAGACTGTGGACTCACACTCTAGCGGTGTATCGGTGGGGGCGGTCACCACAGCCACCCATTACGTGACCACCCCGCCTCTCTCTGTGGTGACAGTCTCACAAGTTAGCTCGTGTACCCAGCTGCGACAAGCGAGTAGCGTGTACCATGCCACCCCCCTCTACAGTGAACAAATAACTCCCAGTCTAAGGAAGAGTTATGCCCTCTCTGCCAGTCTACACAGACCAGCCATGGTAACAGTTCCTCATCTCCACACCAACATGCCTCAGGCTACGGGCTCACTCGCTCAGACCAAAGACAGCGCGCTGTCGGAGCAGGAGGATGAGTTGGAGGAAGCTCACCCTTCTGGAAAGAAAAGGAAGCGGAAACGAGGACGTCGGCGTAGAAAGAAAGGTATGTTCTGGGGATCTTAGAGTATACAGGAAACATAAAGTGTACGTGTTTAGTCACATCTAATTCAGAGATTCAGCTTCCGTTTGTGTTCATATGTAGTTATGTTGTTATGATAGTTTATAGTAAAGGTTGGAAATACCTCTGATAGATTGCTGTGTGTTATGGGCCACTTCTAGGCAATTCAGTAGCTGCCTTTTCAAACCCGTCTCATGTTACAAGCATAAACTGTGTAGTCATTACAGCTCAGTATGCTGAGTGTTTCTATTTCCACTAAAAAATAACTTTTGATAAGTTGCTGCAGCTATGAATGCCATTACATGGTGATTACTTGTAGTAATGTTTGTAGCAATGTGAGGTATGCATGCTTTTCCTTTAGTGGTTAGGCAAGGCAAGGCAATGACTGAGCTGTGTATAGCCCAGTGAGTCACTGCCTTAAGCTAATCATGTAGTAACAATTAATTAGTTTATAAATACTCTAATTAAGCTGATATAATAGAACTGAAATAAAACCTAGCCTCGCCTCCTCAACTAACGAGTAACAACCAACAGGTTGGGCCATCAAAGAAACTATTCAAGTGTTTGATAAACTCTGGAGAATTATGGTCTAGAAAAAATGCTTTAAATATTCCATATAATCTATATTCTAGAATCTAGATACTGGCTACAGTTTCTAGAATGTTCCAGTTATAGGATGTCCATATAATATTTACCATCTTCTCACTGCAAAGCATTGAAGGGTGCTGATTGCAAATATCAGTTTTTTATTGAAAGATAAATAACATTTTAGTTTCATTGTTTTGGGTGAAGTGCTGCAGTGTTATGTGGAGCCAACGCTGTTTGAAGAAACTCACTTGTAGAACTAGTTTCTACTCAGAGTTTACCAAGAGACCATCATTTAGTATTTACCTTCCCAAATCTTTCACTCCAAGTAGAAGAAATGATGCCCCCCCCTTGTCCCTTATACTTCTTCCTAAGCCCCCTATGGTCCTTCTATGCCCCATTATGGTTCCCTGTGGTCTCCTATACCCCCCCTATGGCCTGGTTAGACACATGTCAATCCAACTGATGATCTCTACTCTCTGCTGTATTTACAGACAAGACTTCTGCAGAAGATGGAACTGGGGGTAAAGTTGGAATTGTGGAAAACTTAGAGGTTCGCAATGTGAGTTTTATTTATATCCAGTGAATATTACACAAGTGTGTAATAGTTGGCTGTCTCTTTCAGATACACATATACCCATATCTTATGATGATTAACACTTGTTTGTTTCTATCCAGCAATCACCAATCCTTAGTCAAGAAACACCATTCAACTTGCTTTCACCTGACAGAATAGCAGAAAACTTCCCTTCTTTTGCCGAGGCTGGGTTGTACGACGGTAAGTGTCTGGTTCCACCAATCACATTAGCCGTGTCATAATATTGATTATACAGAATTGATTATACTGAAACTGCAACTTCTACCGGAAGAACAATAGCATAACATTGTTACTCCTTATACATCAGTACCTCTCAATGCAATCTTTCAGCTCACATTCCTCTGTTTTAATTTATTAGAAATTACACAGCATGTTAATCTTGCGTTTTATAGTTTTTTTGCAGCACATAATCCCAGCATTATCCCGATATTTAGTTTGAGTTATGTGAGTTAGTATGGTATAATGTAGAGCTACAGGTACTGGATGGTAAATACCTTATATATCAAGCTACTGGCTCTCAGCTTGAGACAACCTCCATCTTGAATGTCCTTTCATAGTTTACTTGTCTTGGAATAATAGCATTTGATTTTAGAAGTCAAATGAAATGTAATTAGTTTAATGAGTCAGAAGTTGTTAGGCAGCAGTTGTGCTGACCTAACCTCTTAAAGTATTATCTGCAGCTGATGTCTGCTGTTTTTATTTCAGTTAGTCAACAAATTAAACTTTCTAGTTTCACTACAGAGTGTCTCTTGTCAGTTTAGTGGGTATTTTACTCTGCAGTAAGGAATTGCCTCCTCACTCACAAGCTTGCTGATAGCTCCCAGACAATAGTCACTTGGATTAATCTAAGCTGTTCATATAGCTGAATGTTTCAAAAGCTTAGCTGTCAGTGTAGTCGAGTGTTGTGAATCCTTATAGAGTCTTGAGTTTTCTGGTTTGGGTCACTTCACCCACCCCCCCCCCCCCCAACTCTATTGCGCAGATTAGAGTTAGAATTGAATTTCTTAGATTCCTCAGAGTGTAAGCTTTCTGGAAAGAGGAAGAAAAGGCGGGAACAGGCTAATAAAGCTGCAATGGAAGAGCAGTTGGAGATTGACCTTGAACAGCAAGCCCTCAAGGTCGTTAACCAGACTCCTGTGATAGTGAAACCTACGCCCCTTCTGGTCTCACCCCCTCCTGCCAGCGGTAAGAAGTCCCAGCAGCCAGTCTCAATAAATCTGATGGACTTCATTGCTAGCCCTAGTCCCAAGGTAAGTCTTTACACCTGAAGTTGTCCCCTCACTACAATACGAAACCACTTTATCCAGTAAATATGTAACTGTGAATGTATTCTTCAGTTAGAAATGGAAGGAATCTGCCAGCCTTTTTAAACCTAGCAAAAGTGGTGCAGAGAAAGTCCTTTTGTTTCTAGTATCTAGTGTTGAAGTAAACTTTATAAGTGTTTTTGATTGTTGGTAGTCAAGAGAGATTTTGTAAAAAGTGAATGCCTTGCTTTCCTGCTCTTCCTGTAATGCTATAACTTATTCCACGTTATTAGTATATTCTGTACTGTAACTAGAATCCATGCTGTAAAATGTAGGAAACATTCACCAGTGTTTACATGTGTTGTGATTGGTAGCTAGTGTAGCCTTTGTGCTCTGGTTATTGATTGTTTCAGTGTAGGTCAGTCGCATTCTCTATATACTTGTACATGAACTGCCACACTGTATTATATCGCTGACAGGCAGTTTTATATTACTCATACAATATTTATACTATTAATATAACTGTAGTTTTATATTACAGCTTATAGTGTGTGTACTTTATATGGCATACACTCATTGTAGTTTAGTTATTTATTACTACTCTGAACAAAATGGCTGTATATTATACGAGATGGTTCTCTTACCTATTAAGTATGGCATCTATCAACACTTGCAATGTTACATTCATACAAGGTTCCATTAAAGGAAGGCTTGTCATGTTTCCTGCCCTTTAGGACAGGCATTTCTATATACTTTTAACCAGTGATTTCTGAGGGCCTGCAGCCAGTCTAATCAAATTTAGACTGAGATCCTAGAGTAGTTATATTACTCTAAAGGGTCCCGACATAGCTGAGTCTGTAGGCCGCAGACACTCAATTTCAACTTGTATTCAGTAAAAAAATATTGTTCTGTTTGTATTTTATAGCATAATGGAAGCAATGTTATAATATGCAGCCAATATGAGAAGACAACTCCTGTAGATAGAAATACTCATGGAATGTATTCATTTGTAGCCTCTGCAGTCGGATACTGAAACGCCCACGCCGGTGCAGAAAAAGAATAGCTTTAGTCCCAAGAGTACTGCAGCTCTCAATCCACTGGACTCCTCCGCACCCAACCAAAAGCGGGGCAAGGAAAGGGAGACCCCTAAGGCTAAGAAACCCAGTGCCCTCAAGAAAGTCATTCTCAAAGAGAGAGAAGAGCGGAAACGGATGAGGTAGACGTTTTTGAAACTGTAACTTTATAAAGTAACATAGAGATGTGTTTATAGAGCAAAATTCTGCATGTAATTTTAGTCAATAAAGTTGCTTTGTTAAAAAGAGCTGGTGATATCCTAGCAACCATTAGCTCTGAACTCAAAGGATCCGCCATCAGTGTAATACTAAAGTGTCTTGCTTGCTGCCGCTTGTTTGCTGACTTAGTGTGTGTCTTAGTAATTCCTCTGGCCAATTAGATGTTGGGTTTGTGTTCAGGTACATTGGAGACGGGCCAGTTGATCTGATCTCTACACCTGACTCCAGTCTCCACTTCACTTCTGAACCGGAAGAGAACGACGAAGATGATGTAATCAGTGACATAGAAGAAGCCAATTTGCTAGGCAATAGCTCTATAGGTTGGTAAAACTAGCACCTCGTTTCCATTTCTTGGAATGGATCAGTTTTGATGCATTTGTGGTTTCGGTTCCCATTAACTTATGGTTACGGTTTCACTCATTCAACTGTTCCCAAACATCAAATGAAAAATCCATGCAAGCAATGGAAACACAGTGATGGTATATAAACTTTCTGTTGGTATTGTTGTCTCTGTATTTATACTGTTTCAAACTGATGAACTGGTATGACATATTGAAAGCCTGGTGGAATTTTAGCTCAATATTTTTATAGTACAAGACATAAAAAGTTAAGCATTGCTAGACATCAGTTAGGTTCACGGTGCCAGGTCAAGTGAGAGTAAGTGATTGCAGCAGATGTGTGAATGTGATGGCATATTGTGTGGAGTGTCGGTTACAAATCTGCAGCTTCTGTTACATTGTGTCAAAGGTTCTTAGAAATAATTAGTCTACAGTGACGTATTCAGCACTATATAGTAATTATATATAACACCATGTTGCTCTGCTTACCTGTAGTACACTCTGCCATATGTATTTTCATCATATCAAAGTAGTGTTGAAGTGATTGGAGACTTGCAGGTTTTAAAAATCCCCAAAAAATGACAAATATGGTTTTATGTTTGAATGTTTATTGTGGTTGTTGATAGATAACGTGTCTTCGTATTACAGGAGATGACTCAGGAACACCCCATAGTCAAGATTTATCCCCTGTTAGTCAAAACTCTCCGATAAGTGTCGGATTGTTGTCTCCCCCGACCAGCCTGAGTAATCCAGCCAGTGGTATCGGCAGCCCTACTGTTGTCAGCGACATCATACAGAAGATCCATTCCCGTAGATTTAGAGAGTAGGTGTTGGGCACGCTCTATAGATAATGTATAAACCTTCCCATTCTATTTGTAGATAAGGTATAAGTTTTTCCATTCTATTTGTAGATAATGTATAAACCTTCCCATTCTATTTTTGATAATGTATAGACCTTCCCATTCTATTTTTAGATAATGTATAAACCTTCCCATTCTATTTATAGACAATGTATAGACCTTCCCATTCTATTTATAGATATTGTAAGCAAGTCCTGGACAAGGAGATTGATGCCAACTGTACCAACCTTCTGCAAACTCTCGTCAAGTTCCAAGACCGGCTCTACCACAAGGACCCTATAAAAGCAAAGACAAAAAGAAGGCTTGTACTGGGTTTAAGGGAGGTCACCAAACACCTCAAACTTAGAAGGGTTAAACTGGTCATTATATCTCCTAATCTCGAGAAAATACAGTCTAAAGGTAAGAAACTTTATCTTTCTAAATTAATTTTGCCCTGTGAACAGTCGATGAGTTATATTATATGTTTCATGAGATATGGAAGGGTACATAGATCCTTCTGCTGTATTATGGATTACCAGCTGCTGTATTTAAAATAATTTAAATGTGTTTTCATTTCTATCCTAAATGGCGCAAAATATCTGCTTCCAAGACTTATTTCATTGGTTGTGAGTTAGTCAACTAGCCACCAGGTTTTAGAATGTTGGAATTTTATTTGCTACTTAATTAAAACCATTTGACTTTATTAGCTACTGTTGAAGTTTTTTAATTTAGTAGTTTGGAAGTTTCACTTCTTCAAATTTTAAAAGACACTTCACAGTTATCAGTTAATAGTAGTGTAAGTTGATCGTATTATGTGAAATTTATATACAATGTGGGATTTAAATGACTGGCAGTGTTAATTTATAGCCTTCAGATTATCTATATTTTGGTAATTTCATACAGCATTAGCTTAAATGATGGTTTTAACCCGAGGAGACATTTATCCCTTGACTTCAAAAGTTTAAAGTTTCAGTTTCAATTCTGCATTCTATTAACTTCTTCTCATTTCTTCTCACTATTTTATTCTTTGCTGGAGTTGTCTTTCTTATGTGATGCTCATGTTTCTCACTTTGTAAGTTGTAATGCTAGGCGGTCTCCTTGCAGTAGTATTACACAATGTGGCTTTATATAGGCAAGGTTTCACAATCTCTACATATAGAACACATAAATTCCTTTTTAATGTTAATTACCCTTTTCTCTTTTACAGCATGCTAATGATACCCCTGCATTATTGTATAAACTCTTTCTCAATCCAGTATTCTATTCTTAGGTGGCCTTGATGATGCGCTGAACATAATTATAAACCTGTGCAGCGAACAGGATGTGCCGTTTGTGTTTGCGCTGGGGAGGCGGTCTCTTGGCAGAGCGTGTGCCAAGCTTGTGCCAGTCAGTGTTGTTGGAGTGTTCAATTATCAAGGAGCAGAGGTGAGACTGGGATCCTAGCACTAGTTTGTATGCTGAGCTATGCATCCTATCAGAATGTGCATTTGCTGTGTACAGAGGCTAAATCTGATGTTTATGCCACCAGCTTATGGCAATAAGTAATAATAACGTATGTAATAATTTTTTAATGCTTAGTCTGTTTTACCTTGACTTCAAATCCAATCCACTAAGCAGTCGATTAGCTTGTTTTAATTCTTATATATGTTTATATCATGATAAGTATAGTATGAAGCTAGAGGTTGGTGACTTTCAATAGTTTATCACTTGTCTTTTTTTACAAACTGAATAAAACAAACTCAATATTTTGTAAAAAAAATGGCTGCTCCAGATGTTTGAAAAATGTACTTTGCATAAAATTCATTTTTAAAGCTGTAGACCAACTACCGCAAGCTTTAAGTGCACGAATAGTATGGAGTTGTCTTCCTTACTTTGAAATCTCATAACTTGTTCATTTTTAATAATTTTCAATGCATACACAAATTATAATATGGAGTTGTCTTTCATTGATTATAGACTATGTACAAAGAACTAATAGAGCTTACCAGTCAGGCTAGGGAGGCGTACCATGAGATGGTGGATGCCCTGGCTAAAGAGTTGGCAGAGTACGGAGGAGCTCTGAAAGGTTCCTGTGGTCTGTATTTCTCACACCTTGGTCACTCCCGCACCCCCTCTGGCTGCAGCGCCATCTCATTTACTAGCAGTATCCTCTCAGAACCTGTTTCTGATGTTCAGAGTGTCAAGGCAGAGCATATTACATCCTACAGTAAAACTGCTACGACAACCAGTATTCAGTCAGAACAGGTGGGTTCTCAAACTTTGTGCTTTATGTTGGTGCAGTATTCAATGGACTCCGTAAACTGTCAAAGCATTAGAGAAACTAGGTTCTTGTTCTAATAACCTCTCCTTGTCTTTGGTTTACTGAACAGTTTTGTCTCTAATGCTAAAACAATTATCTGTTTATTGTATCTGATTATTTTATACAGGTATATTTTTATGGTGTAATAGTAACATCGTGTATTGGGTGTATATTTGTTAGGCCAGTAGTCAAGGTTCCATGCCCACATCAGGCAGTAGTTCGATAAATGAGACACGCGGCCCTCTCCAGGATGATATTTACGACATAGATGAGGGAAATGAAGCCGATACTGAAGATAATGACACTGTCAACCACAACCATGCAACTCAAACTGCTCAAGATGAAGCAAATGCTCAAGGAAATGACATCTCAGCTCTTAACGTAGCTAGTCAGTTTATTACTTCATAATATTATGCATTCATTAAGATAAATAAACAAGAAGCATTTCTTTGGTTGCTACTTTATTTATTTAAATAAATTAGGGACCAACCAATATTTTTCGTTTGCTTTTAATAAACTTACTAGTAATAGTAATAGGTAAAGATGTATTTAAGTTATGCATTCAATGTGTATTTGTCTTTTATAATAATATTATGAAAGTGAAATTACTTTTTGTTTTATTACTTACGTTTTAATTTTTATTTTAGATAATACAGAAACAAGTGCCAAGTCTTATATTAATAACGATAAAAATGGAGAGGCTGTTTCTTTTCAGGTAACTATAATGACTACAGTTATAGTTATCTCATCATCTCTAACTGAAATAATTGTCTTTGCAATAATGTACGTCTATGTTGTCAAGATTGGTAGGTAATATCATATTGCCATGCATAACAAAGTTTTTTTTCTTTGCACTTTATTGTTTAAACGTTTGAGTCGGTGATAAAATTTAAAAATGTAATCGGATTTTGCTGTAACTGTGGCCTGGTGTACTACAAGTAGCTGATGCCTTATTTTGTAGGAGGAGTCTACCAAATCTATAGACACAGTTAGTCAGTCGTTAGCACAAATGTCTCTTAAAAAGCGATCACATGATAGCCATCGACGAACAAACAGTGGCAGCCATTTTGAAATTAGATCACAGGCATCTTCACGCACCCTAGATCACCATGACACCGTTAGGTAAAGCTCATCATTACTTTACCTCCACATAGGAAATTAAGTTAATTAACTAGGCAACGTTATAAATTGCAGAATATAGCATTTTGTGTAGCTTCTTTGACCAACATTTTAGAGAGCCATTCCTTCTAGTTAAAGTTGCTTTTTCATCTCATTGCAGCTGCCATTCATCAGTGACTATTGAGAATGCGAGCGAGACAGAGCTAGTCGCAGAACCGCTTGGTTCCAGCTCCTCCAGTTCTCATCTGGATCGAATCAAGTCTTGGGTACGTGATGTCGATACAAAGAGTACTCTACCTGCTGAAATCTCCCAAGACGACGTAGAGTTCAATGCAACGTACACAGCTTGTGAAGCAAACACTGATGTCTTGATATCTAGAAGTAGATCTCCTAGCATATCTAAGAGCTAGTATGCCATGCCCTTGATTTTTTACATGAATAGTATTACAATATATCATTATCAATTATCTAATTATTTTACTACATTATTTTATTGACAATGCACAATTTTCCATCTCATAAAAACAATGCATGCTAACCTGATGATTTAGACCTTTTTATTTTGGGGCTACTTTTCCTATTGAGCCCTTATATGTATGTGTGTGTTTGCATTGTACTCATTTATTAATTCTATTGGAAAGAAAAACTGTTATATTTTATTTATTAATGTTGACAGCTAATTTATTCAATATTATATTTTTTGAAATATAATATCAGATTTTTAGACATTTAAATTTTCTGTATAGCAATATTTTACGGTTATGGCTCACCTAGGTTTCTGTTGCATTTATAAAATCTCAAATGGGTCTGCATGAAAAATGCCACAATAAAGTTTTAAATATCAGTGCTAAATATTATAGTTGAATCATTCTCAACTGTATAAACCAACTAGAAACGTTGCAACCCCTAATTTTGGTACAATTTCTAATAAACTGACTATTTTATTGTCCTTAGAGTGCCTATAAATACCACTTGCTTATAGCTATTACTACCATTTTTTGCAGGAATTGGGGTGGGAGCATTTTTTTGCATGAATAAATTGACCAATTTAAAATTCTAAATCTGAAGAAAATTCGGCATTGTTTTCTCTATGAACATTAAATGAAACTAGTAATTGCAGAAAACATGCTATTTGTGTGCAAGAAATAACAACATGCAAACTTAGAAGGAATTGTGCTGTACACCCATGCAAGTTTTCCAAACACAAGAGCTAGGCAAATGCAACAGATATATTCTTCAACAAACAAAAAACAAACATACATCCTTATTTTATGTAGAAAAGATAAGGCTAAATCATAACAGAATGAATAGTTCAACAAATGCAAATATAGCATGCAAATTATGAATAATAGGATAAGTAAAGGTTAATGTGAAAGTGTGATAAAAGACATAAGTAGTGTATACTATAGTAGAACATTAATTAGAGTAAATAATCCTAACAGTTAAATATATTATTGAGGATTTGCTTAAAGGTCTTCTGGCATCTAGATTTTTTCTGCCATAAAAAGTTCAAAATTTGCTGAATTTGTTGGACATAAAATTATTTGCACTAAACATTCCATAATGTAAAAGGGGTTAGAGGATCTAGTGAATGCATTTTCAATTAATTTCAATAAAATGAAGAGACTTTTTTGGACATTTGCCTTCCCGCCATCACATATAGAACATATTTTTACAGGATATGTTGGGTAAAGCAATTCAAACCTCAAATTTCTATTCAATGGAACAAAAAGCACAAGGCATCAGAAGACCTGCTACGGAATCTTGGAAACATTGCTAATAATTGCTGTTCTTAAAGAGACATGGTAACATGTTAGAGCTGCTCTGCAGTGCTCTGCATTATGACAGTACAATAAGAAATCAAATACAATAACAACTGTCTTCATGTCAAAATATATAAATTTTAAAGATAAGTCATACAAATAAAGTATGCAACATTGGGAAAATAATAAAGCTAAATAAACGTTGAATAAAATACCAAATATATAAGAAATACAGGTGTGTCCAAGAGTCTGTGTCTATAGTAGTTGTGATAAGCAGAGATGTTACTCTTCTATGTGGTCAATATCCGGCACTAACTGAGCAGCACATGAGTTTAACTCTCTTCTTCGATTTCTCCTTCCGAGAATATTTGCCAGCTCGTCATCAGAACTTGTGGGCACCTGCAGCACACATCACATTAGTCAACTACGGCTTAGTGTATGCAGCCACTGTTGCAGTCCACATGTCACTTCCCTGCATATGTCACTATCAGAGTGCAAGTTTTAAATCTGTATCAAGTGCAGGTGTATCAGAGTTGCACTATTTCCATCAGCCTCGTTGCAGGCTGTTCAAAACCAAACCCGTTATAATGATAATACTGCAACACCTTGACTTTATATAATCATTAATTACATGTAGGCTATAGAATGATGCACTTAGCATCCCTAATTCTGATTGCAGTGAGATAACTTTCAACAGCGATATAAGTTACATTATGACATGAAGTAATGTTATGAGCTCTCAACTGTTGAGCTCATAGCACAGTGGTTATAAAACAAGCTGTATAAAACACTTCACTTCATTATTATTTTTATTAAAATAAAACATTTAATAAACTGATGGGTAAAATATATAAAGTCAAAATAATTTAAAGAATCGTTACTGGCTAATGATGCATAGATCTGTAGCAAACATTTTCAGGAGTTATCATTCCACAAATTAAAGCAAATCACTGTTGAAGTGCCATGCTTTCCTTTCTGCGTTAATAAATGGCTGTCTGGAATTTGCAGCTTTGAGTTTTGCTTTATGTGCTTTGAGATCCACAAGTTTTAATCTACTTATTTTGAATCATTTTTGAAAGAAATCTCACTGAATTGCTCCACTTAATTTTAACCTGCACTTTGGGTTCAATTATAAAATGCTTCAAAATCTATAAAACGCCAAGTTGTTTCAGGCTGTTTTTAAGATATCCAAATTACCTAATTTTCAAAACTCACACAAGATTTTAATACATTTTCAAACAAAGAGCTAAAAACTCCTAAAAGTGCCATTAGGATATTGCTTTAGCACATTTTACCATGCTTTTGAAGCAATTGATTACAAGAGAAACTCAAAAAGCACTGGAAAACAATATAAAACAACAATAATGTACAAAACAATCATATATATTATATCACTTACTGTATGATCAGAGCCTGTTTGAGAGCTACGCTCTATGACCTCATTAAATGATGAATATAGACTGAGATTGTCCAAAGAATCAAACGTTTGTTCCAAGTTGGTGCTAACTGGACCATAATTGTGGTGCGCTATCTGTCAAATGGTGGCAATTACGTGGTAATGCATTGCAGTATATGATGCTCTAATAAGTAAGAGTATCAATTAAAATATGTCATCGTAACAGTACATCTTTATATAATTTGAAGTACATGGTATTGAAAGATGACGAAAATAACACGACATGTTGGTTAGTGCAGGGGCTTCAACTCTTACAAGTACCGAGTCTATAGAAAGTCCAGCCAGCATCCGACCCTTTCTTTATTAGATAATTGTGTGCAGCCCACTTCATATTGCTAAGCAGGAGGTTTTGTAATGGGATCAAAACTCACTAATTACATGCCTTTTTCTGTATCTTTTAACTTTATATTTATTTTTATATGAGACAAGAATTGGTAACACTAAACAAGAAAGCTAACTATAAGTAAAGCTTGAATTAAATAATCATGTATGCATAATTTATATGTCAACTTGTTGAATCAATAAACCACACTGACATTCCTTTATAGGGCCAATTGCATATAAGCAATAAACTGTGTAAAGACCTAATACAAGATATGTTTACTGAATATTGTGTTAGAGTACATACTGCAGGCCCATGATGCTGTGTGTGGAAAGGGTTAGACAACTCCTGTCCAGACAACTCCAAATCAAATAAATTGGATACATGATCAGCACTGAGAGGCTCTACAAAATGCCAGCAAAACTAGAACGTGTCTAAATATGTCAAATTGATATTCTTTTGATTATTGCTAACAGATAAACTGAGCTTTTTATTGTAATATGACTACAACATGGCTGCTATTTCTACAAACCTGTATGCAGGTCACAAGTGGACGATTCCAAAACAGCTGAACTTGTTTCATCCAAATTCAACTGCAAGTAAATTACAGGCAATAATTGAGTTAAATCAAATATACATATACACATACACATACATATACACATACACATACCTATACAAATACATATACAAATACATATACAAATACATATACAAATACACATTATATATACAGACATATATATTACTGTAGGAAAAACATGTAGCTAGCTAATGGCTTTTACATAGAAAAATTCATTTAATCCATACTACACTGGACTGTAAGTTAGAGAGAAAGGATTAATCTGTATTTGCGTGTGAAAACAGCTACTTCGAGAAGCAGTTAAACCCAGTCAACAGAACACTTATTAAACAAAGCTCCAGAACACTTACTGAATATTGCTATTAACTAGTATTCTTAGTATTGCAGTCATCATTTGGATTCATAATATATTACAAGGAACTACCTCTCCAATAGAACTCTCTCTTGTTTCAAAGGAGGTGTTTTGAGTTGCATTAGAAGAGGGAAAATCTTGAGAGAACCCAAAGTGTGACTGAGGAGAGAGTTCGGACATGTTGGATAATGATGGTCCACAGGATGTGAGATCAGCAGACAGCAACGGGGACAGCGAAGGAGAGTTTCCAACAGACAGCAAAAATTCTACAAGTTCAACAGCCATTTCTTGGCATTTTACAATCAATTTAATGCGTGAATGTTTTACACTATTTGGTAAATTAACTATTTTCCAAAAAAAAATCATTAGAATTAGGCTTCCAAATTACTTTAACATATTTATCACTTCAGTTTAAAATAATGAACAGATCATAAAAAGTTTAAACTTGAGGTTTTCTTCAAAGTTGCTTAGAAAATACACAATGGTTAAAATAAAAAGTTAAAACAATCAATTTGACATGCTAGCTACAAACATTAGCCTATAAGAGACGACTACCTAACGTCATGGAGTCAAAGTCTGTGGACTGAGAGAGTAAATCAGAAGTAGTACTCCCGTTCAAGAGAGCGGTATCTGCTTCCCCCACACTGCAGTCAACACCAGCATCTCCTAACTTCTGTAAACTTCCAAAAGAGTCGTCTAGAAATGAAACGCTCAACGACAGATCCTCGCCTTCCAACTCATCCTATTTATCAAAAAAACAACACATGTATTTGGAGAGATTGAAGACCAGTGCAGATAGAGTGAAGTCTGCTACAAGTCTTAAAGTCTTAAAGTCTGCTACAATGATAAATATAAGCTGTCATCTCATCTACAAGCTAATAGTTACAAGAACTTTGAATTGCATTCACTGACCAAAAAAAGGAAATTCATGTCCCCTTTAGGTTGTTTATCAGTTGGCTACAAAGTAAAAAGGTGTTTAGTGAGCGTGTAGCTTATTCAATTATCTAAATGCAAGATGGCAGTAAACAGACAACAATTTATTATTCAGGTATAAATAGAAAAAGCCCCGACATCCATAGCAACTTCACTAGTTTAGTATGCTTATGAAAAAATTTAAAACATATTCGTTTTTGAAAGTGCCTCACTGAGAAAAAGAAACTCGAAAATTAATGTTAAATGGTGATGTTATTCAAAAAAATTTATGTCTGTTCTTTCATCTATAAATTTAAGAGAATAATTTCAAAAGCCATAAGAGAGTAAATTTATAAGACTGTATATATTTTTTTACAGAACTGAATAAGATGAAGTTATTTTAACTTTCTCTTAACTAAAATGCAATGTCCATGCTACCATTATCTGATATCATGCCATATATCTTTATAAGCAGTTTAGTACACTAATTTCACACTTCTTTTGTTATAAGTAACATAGTTAATATTATAAATTTGTGACTTAGCTGCCACAAACTTCATATATAATATTAATTTACCCTTTGAAATTAATGCATTATCTTTAAATGTTTGTTACTTACGATCATTTCGTTGCATTCGCGTGCTTCTGGTTCAACTGGAGGAGCAGAATGGGAAAGTTTTATACGCTTCCTTGACCGCTTTCGGTGCCCCGTCTTAGTACTATCTTCATCTGAAGAATTGCTAAACGATGACTCATGGCAAGCCAAGTCGATGTGTGTGTCGGGAACCTAAAATATTTTTACAAAATTTTCTGCTCAGGAGTTGGAGATAATAGCAAATCAGCACTTAACTCAATAAGATTATAGCTCTAAATAAAACTTTACATGAAGGTCTTATTAAATAACATGTAACTATTAAAAAATATCTATGGGCTAATGATTAAAAGCAGTTTAATGATAATTTATTAATTTAAAACCACTTTTTCAAAAATTTTGATTCTTAAATGGGTCTATCACTAAAACCAGTTTTGTAGGAATGTTTTTGGAAATTTCAACTCAAATGTAGCCTGAGTTATCTTTTCAATTTATGAAATCGGATAACAGCTAGCTCTATAACTTTCAATTACAAAAAGAGTATCATGACACTAAAACCAATGCATCAAATCAGCACAAATCATTTGAAAATGTGAAAATCATGAATAGTGAACTTCTTATATAACCTATAGTATTCTAAAGCAGCATTTTCACATCCCAAGTTTTTTTTATCAATAACTGAGCATGCCAAATTGTCTAATTCAAGTACTGAAAATACGAATAATTTGCTTTAAGAAATAACAAAACTGTAACACAAAAACCTGAATGCCAACAGCTAAAAGGCTATCGGGGTTTATCTAGATATATTTATTTGAGCACAATTGTTGCAAGTGCAATAGATGCATTTAACCTGCTAGAAAATTAAACGACATGTACTATGTATTTCAAATCATTTGAAAATGTGAAAATCATGAATAGTGAACTTCTTATATAACCTATAGTATTCTAAAGCAGCATTTTCACATCCCAAGTTTTTTTTATCAATAACTGAGCATGCCAAATTGTCTAGCTCAAGTACTGAAAATACGAATAATTTGCTTTGTGTACAAAATATTTTTGACGAACTATGAAAATCACTACACAACAAGTTAAATAAAACTTACTAATGCATATTGGTGTTCAACCTACCTCAACACCATCATAGTTGTTGACAAGCTCATCCACATTCAAGATAGGCTCATCTGGAACAGTGAAACCGTTTCTATCAAGTCCGGTAAATCTTTTTGGCTCAGTGTGGTTCTGAAAATGTTGAAGTGATACACTATACGTTGAAGAAACCGTGCCATCCGTATGAGGGTTCATCCTCTCACTGCAAATATGACATGAACAAGAGCGATCAGGGTACACAAAATAGGTTTATTAAGCTATGTGTTTCATAATGCGATTAATATATAAATAGTGAAAATATTGACAAACATTTTACTCAATGCTGTAATGAAAACTAAGTTTTTAAGCAATTGCTAAATTAGACTTGTTTTCAATAGCTAAGCTTTATACGTTTACTGTAGCCCAAACCTAGTAATACTCTTATTATATCATTGGCAATTGTAAATAATTAACAATTTTCAACTCTTCTCTTTAGCTTTACCTTTAGTTGATTAAAACCAGTTTGTCTTATATGGTAAAATCTCTAAGCTAAGCACATGTGATCTTTAACTGGGTTGATGACTAACTTATCATAACTTCACATTTGAGATTTACTAACCATTATATGCACCTACATTTTAGTTCTCAAACATAAATAATGCTCAAATTGAATATTAACTTCACTATAATATGCATTTTGTTTACAATTTACAATTATTGAATTAAAGTCTACTAAATGTTAAAATACTGTTATGTGTAACTTTGGCGTGCGCAACTCTAGACATTATTGAAATCATTATGTCATACATGCAGTAATTATCAGTACATACAATAACAGCCCACTTAGTGGTGCATAAAACTACAACACCAGTAAAAAGAGCCTATAAATGTTAAATGTTTTTGTTAATAATATTGTGATTATCATGATGATTATGATCATCAATATTATTATGATTAATATTATGAATATCAGTTACTACTATTAGTACTAGTACTACGTCTAGGCTACTGCTTACTTTTTAGTAATAGTACTACTAAAGTACTACTACTAGTACTAGTAGTAGTATTAGTAGTACTTCTAGTTCTATTCTAACTAGGTTAAGAGAATAATTAAAGGCTTAATTAGTTGAAGTTATATTTTTATGTGAATAATTTAATTTTTATACGCAATACTAGGATCTTATAACTATAATTATAGTATGAAAGCACAAATGAAAATTCTATTTCAATTTAATATTTAATACTGTTAATACTAATACTTAATAGCTAGTTTTGCCTCTGCTTTTACTTTTAGCCAAGCTTTTAAGTTATGATTGGGCAAATTGAAATTTCAATGAATTGTAAAAATTGAATTTTATTTAAATCATCAACTGTAATTAAAGTTTATTACTAATGTCATATAAATACAAAAAAATCAATAGATTTAATAATTTATTATACAATTCTACAAAATCGTAGATCTAAATCCAAATTTGAAAATAACTGTACGGGTCTGCTGGTTAAAATCGCCTTTTGAGCGCGACGTAAAAATATCAGAATATGACCAACAATTACCGAATTGTTGGTTTGTTTTACGCTGCTGACCACGTGTCCGCGTCAATAAGAAGACAACTTGTACATTAAACTTTGGCCACACCCTTACGCACGTAATCATTGCAATGCTGGCATATAATTAAAATATTTATAATGTACACTGTTGCATTATTTTGCTGCACATGAGTGAGCAGCTAATTTTTACTCCACATCTTTATACATTTAAAGCTGTTCTTACACTACACAAACTCTAAATTGATATACACAGGGTACTAAATGTGCATAACTAAAGCTGAATCGATCAAGGCAAGTCAATCGACATACATGTAGAAATTTATCTTTTGCATGAAATTTATTGTATTTTTGAAACAAAATTATTTTAATTACTAACCTTTTAAAAATTATGCAGGCCATAATTTAAAAGTTTTACATTCTTTTCTAACAATTTTAGTTATAATTTAAGCATATTTCTAGATCAGCTTTGTGCAAAAGGCTGTTACCTTATGCAATAACTTTTTGAGTAACTGTAATTGAACAATTAATGCCATCAGCAAAAGCTCTAAATTATTATGTTTATGCATTTTCATTATGTATGGGTACTTTAATGCAAGGATTTACTTGCATATATTTTACATTTTGGCTTTTAATTTTACTGTGTGGTATAAAAATAGTCTTCTATGAGTATAATGCACAACATACACATTCAACAATTTCATTAATTTACGATATGATGCATACTATTGAAATTTGTGTGGTCTGCAATAAAATATCACAATATTGATTGAACAGGTTTTAAACACAATAACCTATTTCTTAATATAAGTATTGCCACCACAATGAAATAATAGCGTTAATAAACTATATTATATTATGCTAAACTATGATTTTAAGTTGTACAATCTAAGGTTAAACTGGATCTTACATTGAGATTTTTAATATATTATGTAATTATAAATATGCTACAAAAATGCTTTAGTTGTTTCTTAATTCACATGTATACTTTAACTACCTGCTTTTAGTCAAGAATTAATAAGCAAAATTGATCATTGAAAATGAAGGTCGAGAAGACAATTACCATTATTACAGCATAAACATGTATATTTTTCATATCAAAACTGTTATAATTGAACTTTCCAAAATTAATACCAATTGTGAGACAAGGATAAAGGCAAGAGTAAAACAAACATCATATATTAAAATTTTAGTTTCAATGAGTCAAAATTGTTTGACCTGGTGTTGTGTCCACTGCAGATCTAATCATTTTTATAAATACACAAGGATCAAGTTAAAACTAAAAGTTCAAGTAAAACAAAAAGTTGCCACTAAGGGGATACAAAATAAAAACATGCTTTGAAAAAGAATTTTGTTATAAAATACTATTATCCAAGCTTTTAAATCATATTGCCAACAGCAAAATTTATGGTTTAGACATGAAAGCTCTTTTAACCCATGGTTCTCAAAACTATATTACAATAATTATGTAAAAATGTATGTGTTATTACTAGCAAAGTAATAATTTGTGTTGAGCTCTAGCAAGATTAGTGCCACACTAAGAACCAGCTATGTAATATCCTTACCATTAATAAGCATTGTACTGATTTACAGTTTAAGCTCAGTAAATAACAATTGATCAGATATTATAAATTTTCAAATTTCTATGTAACAAGTATTGTATGACATTGCAACTTATATTTTTTAATTTAATTCGGTTTTGTTGGTAAAAATTTAGGCCTTGGAATAATAATCAGGTCTAAACTTCACAAACAATACAATATAGACAAAAAAGAGAACATTTGTTAACCATCTAATTACAGTTGTTTAAACAAGTTTTAATATACTACAACCTTAAATTATAGTGAAACTTGCTCACAACCCCTGTGATTGAGTAAGACATCTATTTATTATTGAACTAACGGCCCTGAGATTTATATATTTTCATTATGTGGGCAGTCTCTGATAGAGCCATATTAATGCACATAGAATTGTTCAAGCCAAAATCAGTTAGTAGATAACCTTGCGAGTTACCATATGGACGGAATCGAAAATCTTTTATTTTATAAGCAGGTAAAGACTCTTTAATGCATAATTTTTCCCAAGAAGTTCGTAGCTTCTTTAATCTTAAGACCTCACCAGCAAGGTAATCTTTTTTCCTAGCAATAATGGCTTCCAGTTTATTTTTGAAGTAACAATATAATGAAACGTCAGCGCTTAGAAACTTGTAGACAGTAGCTCTATTTTTTTCGTTGTCTTCAGGTAAAAGAGTTTCATTTTTCGTAGAAGATGTCATGTCGCGTTGACGATTTGACTGAAAGTAAAGAATATCTAAATCTTTCCACCCTAACATATCTCTTAGCAATATCAGGCATTCATCAAAATATTCAACAATAATTACGAAATGGAATTGTTTTTCAAGGCTATTAATTAGCTCCTCTATGACTTCGTGATTATTGCTGTTTGCTAAGCTAAGACCTAAATCATATGCTTGAGGATTTTTAAAAATAGTATTGCAAATACGATGTCCAGCATTGATCAATTCTAAGAGAGAATGATTCCGATTATCTTGGCTATGCTTGCAGTTTTGCAGATGATAATATCGATACACTGAAGCAAGCTGTTTAAATGGATCCCTTAGAGAAGTCAGGTAAAAGCTGTCTGCCGGCATAGTCTTTACCAGATCATCAGAAAAAACAGTATGCAAACAAAACACATCTGGGACTTTTTTGCCTAAATGAGGATACAAATTTTGCCGGAATTTGTTGGGCCAACCAAAATTGACCAAATTCTTTCCAGGAGGAAAAGCAAATGACAAGTTTCTCTTAACTCCTGCTCTCATAATGATGTTCTGTATAGTGCAACTAGCAGTCTTATGCACTTTTAGATAGACGATGTGGTTACTATTGAAAGCTCTATGATTGAAATACGTTGAGGCTTTATGTTTTATGAATTCCCCATCTGCTATTTGTGATAATGCTTTAAGGTGACATTTTTCCTCTACATTAAAATAGTGAAGTTTTAAATCTGCTGCAGAGTTATAACCTAAAAGTATAAAAAATATTTCTACCTACTTTTATTATAATAGGACTAGGACTACCATTGTAACTGTCATGAGCAAGGCAAACATACAATAAAAACTAAAGCTTAGGATTTGGTGTCGAATTAATAAAATGTATTATCCAGCTTGCAAAAAAGATGAAAAGGTTTCTGGAAATTGGTAATTTGCACTAAAAATATTTGGCTGCAAGTGGTATTTTCAAAGTAAAATTACTTGGTGTTAGACAATTTTAGTTTTATTTTAATGAACCAGAATCATAATTTATTATTGAAACAATGATTAGACAAAAATATAAGCTCCTTACCAACAAACAAGTAGACAAGAACTGAACTCAGAGCCAAAATCAGCAATGCTAGAACTTTTGCTTGTTGTCTGCTCAGAATGTTTAATCTGAAAAAAAATTATGGCAACAGAAGTGGTTAAAACTCAAGCAAGTTGAACGCTGAAATCTCTAACTGTTTTAAACTATATAAGTTCAGCCAACATCTGCAATAATTTATAGCTAAAGGTGTCAACAAGCTAAGATTTCAAAAACGTCTATCTTTTTTTAATTTCAATACAGCTCTCAACTACAAGCTAATGAATCTTACTATGAAACACAACTTTATATATTAATGGCAGAGCTTTTCGAATTAAAATTTCTTAAAACAATATGTTATTATAGGCTATATAAATTAATTTGACCAAGACTAAGGTGGCAGTGGTAGAACTGGAGTATTTATAGAACTGCTGATAAGCTGGAAGACAAGAAAACTTATGAGTTATGACAAAATTATATTCTGCACTACACCCAATAGCAAAAGCAGAAAGGCTGGCTGCATGTATGTTAGAAGGAAAGAAGACAGCAGAGGAAAGATTTCAATTGAAAAATGTGAATAATTAAACTTGTCAGATAACATCAAGAAAAGACCGTAGAAGAGAACACAACATTCAAAAGATTTCTTGAAGGCAAAACCACGTAGCAGTTAGCAGTAAACATTGATAAAGTAATTGAAAAAACTAATGAAGGAAAAGAAAAGGCTCTACATGATCAGTACACCAGGAGCTAGTATGAATGGTTGAAAAGGCAAACAGAAATACTGTTGTTGGCTGCTTAAGATTAGGCACTTCCTACTAGGAATAAACAAGGCAGAAAGAAGTGTTGGACATGAAATGAAAGGCATGAAACTGTGATGCATAGCCTACACCCAGTAAATGTGAGAAGCAAACACCGAGCAAATTTTAGTAGAGAAATGAATATTTGGCTTTTTTAATTCACTGAGAAGTGTCTGAAATCCATAGATTTCAGAAGAGCACGAATTGGTTCAACCACAGAGTAGAATTAGTAACCGAGAATGAAAACATAATTTTTTGGTTATTTCAAAATGTACACTAACAGAGTCATCAAAGCTAGAAGAAAGGCCTAATATCATTGTAATTGACAAGCACACTGCAAAAAATAATGATCAATAATATAGCGGTCTTTGGCGAAAATAATAGAGTCAGAGAAGATAGGAAAATACCAAAAGATGACATTACAACTCACCCATCTTTGGGGAAATTCTTAGTAATCTCCATAGTAATGAGAGCCCTTGAGCTACACACAAGATAATAGATTTGATAATACAACATGGATTAGCTGAGACGAATACCAATAGATTCAACAGCTAGGCCTACTAGGATCAGCCGACAGTTTAAAAAAGTCTCATTCATTCTTATGTAGTAGAACTAGGTTTATGGTGAGAAATTTTACAAACATAAACTGCGATACATGATACAACCAATAATAATATGATATAGAGCATATAGATAATAATTGATTTCACCAATGGGAAACATTGTCTATAGAAACAAATAAGCCTCCCTTTATGATCCTATAACAATAATAATGAGGATGATAATAATATAAATATTGAAATAGGCGTGATTATGCTATATCACATTGTTGAATATTAAATAATTATTTATCATATAATACAGAGAAAGCACAACTGTAAATTAGAGTAATTTTGCTTTGATAATGTGTAGATACTACAGGTTGAGATAAGAAATGGAGCTAGCATGGGAAAGCAAGCTAGAGCATACTGATGCTGATATGTCAACCCCATCTCCTAACTGTATGCAAAGCTACAATGAATAACAAACATGGTGAGTTGATCACAATCAGTCATGCAGCAGCACAGTGATATTAAATGCATATAGTTATGTCATATGAAACTCATAGTTATGCAGTTGCATAATGATAATCATATAGTGAATGTGATATATACACGAGCACTACGAGTTTTACTTTTAGCTTATGAATCAGAATATTATTGTTATAATACGCAACATTTATATAGTTATACTATATTTGATTGTGGTTTTTAAACTTCCTATATTATTATTATATAGCAATGTACTAATAGTAAGTATATTTAGTATAAGAATCATATTTCATCACAATTTGAATTTTTAAAAAATAAGGATAATATTCATATTAACAACTTATTACAATAATTATTATAATTAGAACTCTAGTCTTGAAAGTAAAAGTATAATTTAAATCAATAAATGATAAGTATAAGATTAACCTTAAGTACAACAATAGACTTAAATTGTTTTACTTTTTGAGTTATTAGGAGCTAACAGTAACAGTTCGAGTTTCATTTTTATACAATTATAATAACAATTAATATTAATAGTATATTCAACATCAATATCATATATTGATAATCATAATGATTATTTAATATCAAAATTAATATTATATTGATACTGTGAGGGTGTCACCATTAGTATAAGCTGCTAACCACCCTAATGATTTTCTGTTTTCATAAGGATAATCATATTATTAATATTATGAACAATGCTCAAGCAAGTAAAACTGTGTTTTTCCAAATTCGAGGTAAGGTATCACATTTGACTTCAAGAGATGCCTGATAGTGATACTTGAACATTTATTTCTAAACAGTAAATTTAATTCAGTGATTGTAAAACTTAAAGTAAATGACTAAAAGTAAAAGTAAAACTAAAAGTAAATGACTAGAACTAAAGCCCTACCGATAACTAAAACTGAAAGTAAAAGTAAAACTAAAAGTAAAAGTAAATCTCTATATTCATATTCACTTATTGCAAGCTAGTTTCTAAGTTAGAGTTAAGAGATCTGAATTCAAGCATTCTCATAATGAAATTATGTTAATGATCCAGTAAAATGTAAAAGAAATTAAGCAAAAAACCCATAAAGTCAAAATAGCATATTTAATTTTATGTTTAATAATAATCAGAAGTAACAAGTCAGAGTTATAACAGCATGGCTTTGTCCGCTGCTACTTTATCTTGATCTTGATTGGGTTAATTAAGTCACAAGACCTCTCGGAGAGAGTAATTATGGGACCCTCGGATCTATCCAGGCTCAGAAATCCGCTACTATCTCCCCCGTACGGAGCTCCCGGACAGTGCGCAACAGGAAACCCTGCAGGTACAAGCTCGAATCGCAGGCTATAGCATTGTAGGTGTTAATACGGGTATTAATGTTATGGGTTGAGGATTTCATAGATTTAAGTGTGTTATTTATGGTTGGAAATAAATCATCATTAGCAGTAATACGACACAACAATCATCATGACTGTCTGCGCTTTCTTAATGTTTCTAGGCCTAGGCCGATACTTCTCTACCTTTTAAATTTTTAATGAACCGTACAACCCTATTTTGAGTAACTTCTAATTTTGTTATTAGATGTTTATTGCATGGGTCCCATACTTCAGCAGCATATTCCAGGAGAAGTCTAAAAGAGTTTTATATGCAAGAATTTTAACATTTTCTGGGGCATTTCCTAGTGTGAGCCAGAATAAACCTAATACTCTGTATGCCTTTGATATTGTTATGATTTTCAGAATTAGGGTTGATATGCAATCCAGAGAGTCTAATTACTTGCTATAGAACTGCACCAGGATAAGTCGAGTGAACGAGTATATATTTTAAACACACAGATACATTACAAAAACGATACAAACACATTTGACAATTCACACATCTAGACTATTCAACACTCTAACTTCGACTGACTGACAGCGGGAAAACTATGATTGCTGCTAACTAACTCGAAGCCGCTAATTGGCTATCAATTGTTCCGGGTCAATTACGCGACCCTATATACTGTGCTGCTGGTAGCTCCACGAGCCACCACACCGCCCCCACCAGCAGAAAGCCCTCTTTCTGATATAAAAAAAAACATTCGTCATTAACCACATACATCAATAGACCAAAAGATAATACATAACACATATAAAGATATCTAATAACAGACAGAGTCATTATAACAGCAAGTAACATACAATTGGCCAGCTATAGAGGAGGAATACCGGCTAGCTGTGGTATTGGACAAGGAGTCGACCTGTCGAGCAGTCAAGCATTTACATGATAGTCTTGGGTCTCCCAAGAGGACGAAGTTGTGGATTATTCCGGGTAGCAGAACCAGAGTCAATGTTGGGCACGCCGATGTTTGGCTTGGCATGTACGTAGCTTCCGCTTAATCCGGCCCACTGATCCTTTCAGTTGGAAGAGCCCCGTCGTGGTATTGAGCAGGTCGGGTGCTAACTGGGTAAATTCCTCCTGCAGTCGGAGGAGACGCTCCTCTACTGTGGCTAGGCGAGCAGGGTCTGGGGACGGTGTCCGTCTGCGGCGCAGAGGGGGACTGGGAGACCTGGTTCGTCTCTTCATCGGGGTAGGGGAGACCTCTCCTTCTTCGGGATAGGAAAACTCTTCGGGGGTGTACGCAATCTGAGGGCGGTCAGATACCAATGGAGATTGTTGCCTGGCATTGTCTAGTACACGCTGGAAACCTGAGGTCAGGACGGCTAACAACATCGCCTTCTTTACTAGGGGTCGTATCAGAGTGAGGAATTCTGGATAGAGCTTGGCATCTACCACGTAATTCTCTCCGGAGAAACAGCCTGTTGCTCGATGTCTGGTGACAGGGTAGGGGTAGACATCATTGTATCCGCAGGGGCAGAATGTGAGTAAGAGATGGGCGTTGACGTGTAGCTTCAAGGAGCGGTGAGAGGCACATTCTTCGCCACAAATCTGGCACCGCGTCCGTCCTCTGGACCCCCAGGCCGTTTCTATCTGCTCCTCTGTTTCTGGAGACACCCACCGCCAACGGCGGCGCAGTGGCTCGGGCCGGTCACCATTGGCATACTCCTCAGGATGCGGAGCGGGAAGTGCTCTATCCCGTACCCTGGTTGTAGCGGGTCGAGTGTAATCTGAAAAAGTTTCAACAGTGTTAGTACAGTACACTGCCGTGTTGTCGGCTTGAATAGCCTGGCAACTCCTCATTCAGTTACCTCGTAGAGATCTATGGTAGTGAATAGTCAGATAGAACACGTATTGCAATGAGATTATAAAAATCTCTAAGTCAAACTGAGTTCTTACTACGGTATTTCACTAACCTATCTCCAGCTCAATTGACTCGGTGAGTCGGAGCTGAGCGATGCAATCTAGTTTCCATATTAAGATATAGTTAACTCACCCCACGATCTGTTGTCGTACGACATACTGAATTTGTGAAATGGTTTGAACTACTGCTTAGAAACACGTCTACTCCTGACTGCATCAGCGTATGAAAAGATCGAGCAACGTGGTTGGGGTGCGTGATTAAGACTTTGTGCACCCGGCGGATGAATTTTGTTTCTATTTCCGCCGATACAAAAGTTGATATTTCCGTGGTGTTGACAACTCCCACATTTGCTCGATACTTTTCTCGTACGGTTTTCCCCTAGACTTTCATATGCGCCACTTTTAACGCAGTCGCATACGAAGTCCTTCAAATATGCGGGGGGGTTGCCTCGTACGTTGTCCCCTTTCTAGGGGGGGTGACACGCTCGCCGGTTTATTAGCAGGGGCCTCTAATGGCGTCTCTACTTCACCGTTGGCGGTCACTTCTTCTTGTTCTCCGGATGGAGCCCCTCCCTCCGTGGGGGTTTGCACTTCCGGAACCGGCCCGGTTTCTGGAAGTGATGGAGTTAGACTTGGTGGCGGCGGACACGCTTCTGTTGGCAAAAGCTGTCGCTCTTCTCTCACCAAGTTTTCCTCCCGCGGTATGACCACTTCATATTCAGGTCCATGCCGCCGTCGCCCGCGCGTTGTTGTCTGCCTCCTGGGCTCCAACAACGGGGGGGCTTCTCCCACTGCGTCGGGGCTAGCCCAATACGGCTTCAAGCGAGACTCATTCTGGATAGACACCTGTCCTGAGCGCTCAATCTTGTACGTATGGTTGGGCATAGCCTCGACGATCACGTAGGGTCCCACGAACTTAGGCTTTAATTTGTCAGCCTGCCCGTGACGCCTACGGTAATTGACCATCCACACCTTATCTCCCGTTTGGTAGAGAGGTGGTTCCTCGGAATCTTCGTGCCGCACCTTCCACTGCTGTTCGCGCAGTATATCGTGTGCGGCCTTCATCCGTTCCACTAGTTCACTGGCATACTCGTGAATCGAGTTGTCTAGCTCTGGAACGTGGTAGGTGAGATGGTCAGGTACCCGGGTTTCTCTCCCGAGCATCAAGAGGTTTGGGGTCTCACCAGTACTGGTGTGTGGGGTGCTACGGTATGCGCGCATGACCTGCGGCAATACCGTGTCCCATTCCTCTTGACTGCGTCCAAGGAGGAGACTCCGGAGCGCATCACCTAGCATCCGGTTGTTGCGCTCCACCACCCCATTACCTTGTGGGTGATAGGGGGTGGTCCTGCTCTGATTTACTCCCCAGAGGCGACAAAGGTCGCTCATCAGTTGAGACTGGAATTGAGCGCCTTGATCAGAGTGTATCTGCTCGGGGAGACCGAAATAACAGAATACATGTTGGTCTAGTACCCTGGCCACTGTCGGGGCTGACGCATCTGGGATAGCCAGAGCATCCGCCCACCTAGTAAAGTGGTCGGTTAATACTAATATCCAACTATTGCCTCTGGGGGTCAGGGGCATGGGTCCGACCAGGTCTACAGCGACTACTTGCCAGGGCCTTCCAGCATATAGCCTCCGCCGTCCCGCTTCACCAGGGAGACGGCTATGCTTACTGGCCTGGCAGATCTCACACTGTTTGACTCTGAGTCGGACGTCACGCTCCATGCGTGGCCAATACCACCGGAGTCGTAATTTGGACATCACTCTCTTGACCCCTGCGTGGGCCTGTTTGTGAGTATCCCAAATCAACTCACGGCGGATGGCAGTGGGGCAGACTACCCTCTTCCTCTCCGGATGTCTGCCGCTGGCGGCTAGAGAGATGGTTAGTAAACCATCCTGCCCGATCCGCAGCGAGTCCCAACGCTGACAGTATAGCCGGAACTCGGCGCATCCCTGTCGTATGCGTTCCTCGCTGGGTCGTCGCCCTTCCCTCTTGGCCCGATATATGTCTGCCACGACTCCAGGCAGCTCTTCTTGGAGCTTCTTCAGCTCTCGGACATTATCGGCCAGTACAGGGTTGGCGCGGAGGTTTTGTACAACCTCCGGGGACTCGTCAACCTCCTGTCCGAGTTGACCCTGGTCCCAGTCAAACGGTGCTCCGTGGTGAGCCAGCGTCTCCAACTCACATCGCGGGGGACCTCCATCCCTCCTCTCGATGTGGAGACACTGTTTGCAACCTCCATCAGGTCGGCGACTCAAACCATCCGCATTGCTGTGTCTCTTGCCCGGTCGATGTTCGATCCGGTATGAGAATTCAGCTAGGATTTCGAGCCACCGGGCGACCTGACTAGAGGGCTCTGCTCTCTTGCACAACCAGATCAGCGAGGCATGATCCGTACGCAGCCGGAACTTCCTGCCATATAGGTATGGTCTGAAGTGCTTCACTGACTTGATTACTGCCAGCAGCTCCTTGCGGGTAGTGCAGTAATTTCGTTCAGTGGGTGAGAGAGACTTGCTGTAGTAGGCTACTACTACTTCTCGGCCTTCCTGCACTTGAGACAGCACAGCGCCAACATTTTGGTCACTGGCGTCAGTGTCGAGGATGTACTCCAGAGTGGAGTCTGGGTAGGCCAAGATGGGCGCCGTTAGTAGGCAGCCCTTGAGGCGGTCGAACGCTCCTTGTTCGACTGGGGTCCACTGCCACGTCACTCCCTTTGCGGTGAGCCGGTTTAACGGCTGTGCTATGCCCGCAAAGTCTGGTATGTATTGTCTGTAATACCCTACCAGCCCCAAGAAAGCCCGGAGTCCGGTCAAGTCTTGGGGGGTGACCCAGTCTTCTATTGCCCGTACCTTCTCGGGATCCGTTGCCACGCCGTTTCGACCGACAACGTGCCTCAGGTACTTAACCTCTGGCTGCAATAGAGCGCACTTGGAAGGTTTGAGCTTAAGACCGGCACCTTGGAGTCTCTCAAAGACCTCCTGCAGACGACTGACATGCGTCTCGAAGTCTGGGGAGATCACGATGACATCATCGAGGTAGATCAGCAGTGTCTTCCAATGGAGCCCGCTGAGGACTTGCTCCATCAACCTCTGGAAGGTGGCTGGGGCGGAGGTTAACCCGAACGGCAACACCTTCCACTTCCACAAACCGTCCCGTGTGATAAACGCCGCTTTCTCCTGGGCGTCGGGACTCAGAGGAACTTGCCAATAGCCACTCAGCAAGTCTAACGTACTGAAGTACTTGCTGCCGGCTAGGTCGTCCAATGACTCGTCAATACGAGGTAGAGGGTAGGCGTCCTGTATGGTTACGCTATTGAGTTTGCGGTAATCCACACAGAACCGCCAACTGCCGTCTTTCTTCCGGACCAGTACGACCGGCGAGCTCCACGCACTATGGGCGGGCTCTATCAGTCCCCGGTCCAGAAGATCCCGTACTTGTCGGCTAACCTCCTTCTCTTTCTCCGGCCCCAGCCTACGTGTGGGTTGCCGGACAGGGACTGTCCCTGCAGTCAGCGGTATTTCGTGTCTGACAACTCCAGTCAGCCCCACGTCATGATCTCCGCTGCTGAACACATCACCGTAGTCGCGTAGTAACTTCGCCATAGCTTGGCGTTCTTTGTTACTCGCGCAGCCGCCACAGGCTGTGTCATACAACTCCCGGAGATGTGCTGGGACTGTCCCTCGCCCTTGAGTAGGGCACCGAGGGAATGCCTCCGTCGCATCACCCAGCGACGGGCCTACGTCCTCCTCCTGAACAGAGTGAAAACGGCCCAGCATAGACCCAGCCGGAAGCTTGACAGACTCGGTAAAGGGGTTGACGCACTGCACTAAGATCTCCCCTTGCTCAGTCAGCTGATTCAGACTGCTGGCAAGTTGGATCTTTTCGTGCGCGCCTTCAACTACCCCGAGTCCAGAGATCCGGCTATTGTTCACCCTGCAGTGAATGGTAGCCCGGGAGCGGCCTGGTATGGTACGGTTGCGTACCACCTGCACACCTCCCACTAAAGGGCGGCCGAACTTGTCGACGCAGGCGAGTTCTCGCCCGGACATCATCATCGCAGATTTACTAAAATCGATGTGACATCCGTGCCGTTTTAGGAATGGCATCCCGAGGATGGCGTCCTCCTTGAGCTGACTGACGATGAACGTCTCTTGGATCGTTTGATCACGGACTCGTCCCGTCAGCTCAATTATACCATAGAAGGGAAGGCACGACCCGTCAGCTAGGGTGCCATACTCCCCCTCGTATGATTCCATCTCGCCCCTGACCCTAGCACTGAGGGTGTCGAAGAGTTGGCGGCTTAAGAGGTTTGTGGTACAGCCCGAATCAATGAGGAAAGTAACAGCTTTGCCTTCCAGTTTACCGGGCAAGAAATAGCTGTTCCCATGGGGCTGCACCTGAACTCTCTCTTCAGGCCTTACTCTCGCAGGGAGTACCTCCCTCGCTTTGGGTCGCGAAGGAGGTCTCTTGGGATGGTGGTAAGTAGGCCTCGGAGGTGCCGAGGCTAGATTTCCGGCTACCTTTGTTGGCTCCCATCCAGATTCTTGGGCTGGTAGCCCTTCGAATCGATTGTGGAGGGGCATGGAAAAGGTAGCGGCGGGGCGGAGCCCCTTGCTGGTCCGTCGTGGCTGTTGCCACTGTCGGTTGCCAGTACGCGGTGCCCGTCTGGGTGACCTGCGTTTCTTCTTCCCTGGAGGTTTCATCGTCGGCCCGCAGGAGGTGGGAACATCTGCGGGCCGCGGTAGTTTAACCCCGGAGTTAGGAAGGGACAGTACCTGCGGAAATGTCCTTGATTTCCGCATTCCCAGCAAAAACTGACCGTTTCCCCCTGTGGCGGCGCCGGTGGCCGTACGGGCTCAGCGGCGGTACCTACTGGGGTTTGGGGTGTCAGTGTTGCTATCAGTTTGGCCAGCATGTCTGTCAGTTGAGTGACTTTTGATGCTGTCGCTAACTGAGCCACGGCAGCCGTGGCGGAGGTTTCCTCCTCTCGTCCTGCTGCCGTGTCCGTGCGGTCTACCTCCACTTGACGGGAGCTCCCGCGACTTTTATGCATTTGACTTGCTAGGAGGTAAGCTTCCCCCTCAGTCAGAGCATTTTCAACGGTGGTGACTCCCCTAGCTAGAAACTGGTGGTGGAGACCCAAATCGTCGACAGATGCTATGAAAGCGTCGAGGGTATACCTCTCGCGGTTGACTGGGGGCAAGTCGCTGTATGCGATCTGTGCCAGCTTCATGACCGCGGCGGCATGCTCTCGCAGCGGGGTGCGGGGATCACGCCGCAACCTCTGCAATCGGGCCCTGGCATCTGTAGCAGAGAGGCCGAAGCGGGCCCGCAGAGAAGCAAAGATATTATCGATGTCTACGCCCAGCCCATAAGGCTTGGCTTTGTCCATCAATGCCATTCTAAGCTTTAGCAGGGCCACCCTAGGGGGCCACTGGGCGACGTCCATTACGTCGCTAAACTCTTGGATGAATTGTTCCACCTCCTCTTCGCCCGTGAAGGTGGGCGCCTTTAACCGGTAGCGGTCTTCAGTTAGTTCTCGCGGAACCCTTCGCTCTTCTACTACATGGTTAATAGGCATTGTCTCTACAGCATTGTCTCTACGCTCACCTTCTACTGCCGGTGGTTGCGTTCCAGCATTTTCAGTCTCCATCTTGGATGCACTATCCCACCGCTGCCACCACTGTTATGATTTTCAGAATTAGGGTTGATATGCAATCCAGAGAGTCTAATTACTTGCTATAGAACTGCACCAGGATAAGTCGAGTGAACGAGTATATATTTTAAACACACAGATACATTACAAAAACGATACAAACACATTTGACAATTCACACATCTAGACTATTCAACACTCTAACTTCGACTGACTGACAGCGGGAAAACTATGATTGCTGCTAACTAACTCGAAGCCGCTAATTGGCTATCAATTGTTCCGGGTCAATTACGCGACCCTATATACTGTGCTGCTGGTAGCTCCACGAGCCACCACAATATGAGATTTTCGACATGCTTATTCCATTTTAAATCTGCTGATAGCAATATTCCAAGGTATTTTACAACTCCAACTCTATTCAGGGGATCTTCTCCTAATTTATAAGTGAAGACATTTTCCATATTTTCTGTTTTCTTACCAAAGGTGATCACATTACTTTAATTCTTTGAGTTAAACTTCATATTGTTTTCTTTTGCCCACCTATAAAGTCTAGAAAGATCTTCCTGTAGTTTATGATGATCATTTGGATCAGTAATGGGCAGATAAACAAGAGTGTCATCAGCAAAAAGCCTGACTGTACTATGTGTAACGCAGTTTACAATGCCATCAATAAACAAAACGAATAATGTTAGACCCAGCACACTTCCTTGTGGAACCCCGGAAGTCACTGGTGCTAAGTCCGAAGATACCCGTCAATGACCACTCGTTGTGAGCGTCCAGTTAAGAATGATGAAACCCATCGGATAATACAGGGATTTATTTTTAACAATATCAATTTATTTACAAGAATATGATGGTCAATTACATCAAAGGCTTTAGAAAAATCCAGCACAACTGCTTCTACAAAATGTTCTTTATCTATATGCCTTAATATATCGTGGGTGACAGTAGCGAGCTAAGTAACACATGAAAAGTTGCGGCGAAAACCATGTTGGTTTTCATGTATCAAATTTTCCAATTGTGTGTTTAAATGATGCAGAACCACATGTTCAAGAATTTTACAACAAATGCACGTTAGTGATACTGGACGATAGTTGGAAGCTAGAGTGCGGTTACCCTGTTTAAACACAGGTGTTACATTTGCAGTCTTCCAGTCATCCAGCACTATTCCTGTATTGAGTGAATGATTGAAAATACACACCAGTATTTCTGCTGTTCGATCTAAGTCCACTGTGAGATAGTTCTTTGTGAATCCATCTACTCCAAGAGCTTTACCTTGTACAAGTTGTCTCAGCAGGTTCACAACTCTTTCTTTAGTTACCACTATATTATCTTTCTCAGTGACTGATGGTAATTCTGGTAGAGGTGATGGAGTGGTAAATACACTGTAGAAGAAACCATTAAGAGTGTTAGATATCTTAGTTTTATCATACGTCAAGATACCATCGTTGTTTTCTATGGAAGTAATCTCATTATAATTCCTTTTTAGTTCTTTAAAATATTTGTAAAACGGTTTTGTGTAGCCACTGGAAAGAGGTTGGTATAGACGATTCACCAGAAAAGATGCTTTTTGTTTTCTAAATAATTTTTTTTATTACGGCGACGTAATTCTTTATATTTAGCCAAGTGATCAGCATTACCAGACTTTTGAAAGCGGTTGTAAAACTTTCGCTGTTTCTTACATGCCCGTCTGGCTTCATCATTAAACCAGAGAGGCTCATGTAGATTTCTAGGCTTACTTTGTTTAGTTGGGACATATGAATCAACAAGTCTATGTAATTCAGTCTTAAATGTATTCCATATAACATTAATATCATATTTCAACATTACTTTGTTTTTAATAGTATAAAGCAACTCATCTAGACCAGTTGTAAACCCGCCGAGTTCGATTTTGTGGAATAGCTTGATGGGGGGGGGGGGGGATAGATGGTTTCTTCTTCTGTTCAACTTTACCAGTCAAGACTGTTTCTATCATGAAATGGTCGCTAATACCCGGTGTTATTACGTTTGTGCTTTGAACTTTATATGACAAGTCAGTAGGGGTAACGGGGGCACAACGGTCATAGGGGTACAAAAAGCCGGCCAAATTGTGAGAGAACTTATTGACTTAGAGTTGTGATTTTTTTATCATAAAAAGATATTGACATAATTATTCAGTCTTTGTAGTTTCAACACTTGCGGAACATAAATGTTGAAAAGGCGAGTAAAAAACTGTTTTTATCTACTTTTTGTAAATTTTTTAGGATATCGTTAAAGCTTTATAATTTTTTACACTCAAAGGCAACAAGCTTATATTTGACCAATATTGTTGCCATTGCTTGTCTCTACATTGCTTAACTAGTATAACAGCAAGCACTGAAATAAATTTTCCTTGAGGCACATTTATTTTCAATTTTGCCACACGGGGCACAATGAGCCAGGCTGACCGGGGCACAATGGGCCACCTGATTATTGCACCCTGATCACTGTTATTAGTTTGTTTGCCAAAAAAAATGGTTGAAATGTTACTAAAATCTATAGATATAGCCATTTCTGACCTTTTTGTAAAATATCAAAGACATCATGGTAAGACTACAAAACTACAAGGTGAAGCTCCCCTAATATATACATCTGGTGAGGTTAAAGCTTTGCCATTTTATACATGATACAGAACACTCTGCTGTTGCTACTAGTAGATAGTCATGATATTCATTATATATTACACCATTGAGGGAATATACATGTATTTGGCTAAATTAAATTTTGATTTGCTCATTTGCTCCCCCCTCTCCCTTCCGTACTCCAGTCACAAACCTCAGCCATGCATGCACCTCAGCTACAGTTTACACAAAAAAATTCCACTCGGAATTTTGTAGTACATATTACTAAAGTTTTTTTTTAATAAACGTTCCTCTGAGGTGAAAATAACAGAACATATTTAGTTCTAAGCAGTAATGATAATGGCACTGCAGAACCAAGTGACGTGCGTTTGATTTTGCCTTCCTCTGCTATCCGTAGTGGCTAAATGTACAGCTAAAACATGAATTTTGCTGTAGATCTGAAAGAGTATCTTTATTTATTTGTAATATTAAATAAATAAAGATCATATGTAACAAAATACTCAAAATTTCAATATATTTGTTGTGTCCCACACAGTGGCCCATTGTACCCCGGTACCGGGGCACAATGGGCCAATTTTTTCCTCATGAAAATTTCATTATTCTGAAAGTTGTGAGAGAGATAGAAACAACAAACTGGTACCTGTAATAGACAACAGATGCAGCATTTAGACTAGAGATTATTGAACTAGTAACTTGAAAAACAGACGAATGAGAGCAACAAATGCAAAATTCGGCCCGTTGTGCCCCCGTTACCCCTACAGATGAGATCTAATATATTGCCTGCTATGTGCGTAGATTTATGAACAAGTTGTTCCAAATGATTACCATTTAGAAAATTACAAAAGTCAGTATAGTATGTCCTCCAACAAGTTGAAAGATCAGTATATCTTCCTAATTGATTCCTGGAAAGTTAAAATCACCGGTTATGAGTTTTCTATTTGCTGAGTATTTAGTGTGAATATTTTTCATGTACTCAAAGAATAAGTTCATATCACGTGAAGAAGGGGGTCTATAATAGCAAGTAAGATTGCAATATTCCTTGCTATCCAATCTAAAACATACTGTGATTACTTCTGCTTCTGTTTCACACCTGATTAGCTTATGGGGAATTTCTACATTTATGGCAATCAATACACCACCTCCGTGCGAGTCACGATCTTTTCTATATACTACTTTGTCTTTGGGAGAAAACAATTGAAAATTCAAAAATGCATTATTTAGGCGTGTTTCAGTAATACACTGCTTGCATTATTTTAATAAAAAATTAACCAAATTAGCTTGGGCACGATTTAATCTGTAATAATCTATGAAACAGGGCATGAAGGGCTCAGGCAAGTTAGGCTCATTAATTGCTTAAGACTGATGAATATTGTTATATTTTTCAGATTTAGGGTTGATGTGCTATCCAGAGAGTCTATTTATTTACTATAGAACTACACCAGGATAAGTCGAGTGAACGAGTATATTTTACACACAATTATACATTATCAAAACGATACATTATCTCCAAACAAGTTACACATCTAATCTATTTCACACTCTAGCTTCGACTGAGTTAGCAGCGGGAAACTACAATTGCTGCTAACTATCAACTACGCTAATTGGCTATCCATTGTTCCGGGTCAATTACGCGACCCTACATGTTGTGCTGCTGGTAGTTCCACGAACCACCACACCGCCCCCACCAGCAGAAAGCCATCTTTCTGATATATACATAAAAAAACATTCATTAGTAACAGCATACATCAGTGGACAAAAATAACACATAATATACAGGAAGAGACATAATAATAATACAGAGTCATCGTAACGATCCGTTGCATACAATTGGCCAGCTGTAGATAGACGAGGAATACTAGCTAGCTGTGGTGTTAGACAGGGGATAACCTGTTAAGCAGTCAAGCATTTACATGACATCTTGGTTTCTCCCAAGATGTGAAGTTGCGGGGCATTCTGTGTAGCCACTAGAGTCCTTGTTGGGCACGCCGGTGCTTGGCTTGGCATGTACGCAGTTTCCGTTTCATACGGCATACGGATCCCTTTAGCTGGAAGAGTCCTGTTGTAGTGTTAAGTAGATCTGGTGCCAGCTGGGTGAACTCTTCTTGTAATCGCCGGAGGCGTTCTTCTACTGTGGCCAGGCGGACTGGGTCTGGGGACGGTGTCCGTCTGCGGCGCAGGGGTGGACTGGGGGACCTGGTTCGTCTCTTCGTCGGGGTAGGGGAGATCTCTCCTTCTTCTGGATATGTAATTTCCTCGGGGGTGTATGTAATTTGCGGACGGTCAGACACCAACGGGGATTGTTGGCGGGCGTTGTCTAACACACGTTGGAACCCCGAGGACAGAACGGCTAACAGCATGGCCTTCTTCACCAGAGGTCGTATAAGTGTGAGGAACTCTGGGTATAGCTTAGCGTCGACCACGTAGTTTTCTCCAGGGAAACAGCCCGCCGCTCGGTGTCTGGTGACGGGGTAGGGATACACATCATTGTACCCGCAGGGGCAGAATGTTAGTAGGAGATGAGCATTGACGTGTAGTTTAAGGGAGCGGTGAGAGGCGCAATCTTCACCACAGATCTGGCATCTCGTCCGTCCTCTGGACCCCCAGGCCGTTTCTATTTCTTCCTCTGTTTGTGGAGACACCCACCGCCAACGGCGGCGTAGTGGCTCAGGCCGGTCACCACTAGCATACTCCTCCGGATACGGAGCGGGAAGTGTTCTATCCCGTACCCTGGTTGTAGCGGGTCGAGTGTAATCTGAAAAAGTTTCAACAGTGTTAATACAGTACACTGCTGTGTTGTCAGCTTGAATAGCTTGGCAACTCCTAATTCAGTTACCTCGTAGAGATTAATGGTAGTGAATAGTCAGATAGAACACGTATTGCAATGAGATTATAAAAATCTCTAAGTCAAACTGAGTTCTTACTACGGTATTTCACTAACCTATCTCCAGCTCGATTGACTCAGTGAGTCAGAGCTGAGCGATGCAATCTAGTTTCGTATTAAGATATAGTTAACTCACCCCACGATCTGTTGTCGTAAGACATACTGAATGTGTGAAATGGTTTGAACTACTGCTTAGAAACACGTCTACTCCTGACTGCATCAGCGTATGAAAAGATCGAGCAACGTGGTTGGGGTGCGTGATTAAGACTTTGTGCACCCGGCGGATGAATTTTATTTCTATTTCCGCCGATACAAAAGTTGATATTTCCGTGGTGTTGACAACTCCCACATTTGCTCGATTCTTTTCTCGTACGTTTTTCCCCTAGACTTTCCTGTGTGCCGCTTTTAACGCAGTCACATACGAAGTCCTTCAAGTATGCGGGGGGTTGCCTCGTACGCTGTCCCCTTTCTAGGGGGGGTGACACGCTTGCCGGTTCGTTAGTAGGGGCCTCTAATGGCGTCTCTACTTCACCGTCAGCGGTCACCTCTTCTTGTTCTCCGGATGGAGCCCCTCCCTCCGTGGGGGTTTGCACTTCCGGAACCGGCTCGGTTTCTGGAAGTGATGGAATTAGACTTGGCGGTGGCGGACACGCTTCTGTTGACAAAAGCTGCCGCTCCTCTCTCACCAAGTTTTCTTCCCGCGGTATGACCACTTCGTATTCAGGTCCATGCCGCCGTCGCCCGCGCGTTGTTGTTTGCCTCCTGGGCTCTAACAACGGGGGGCTTCTCCCACTCCGCCGGGGCTAGCCCAATACGGTTTCAAGCGAGACTCATTCTGGATAGACACCTGTCCTGAGCGCTCAATCTTGTACGTATGATTGGGCATAGCCTCGACGACCACGTAGGGGCCTACGAACTTAGGCTTCAGCTTATCAGCCTGTCCGCGGCGCCTACGGTAATTGACCATCCACACCTTATCTCCTCTTTGATAGAGGGGTGGTTCATCGGAATCTTCGTGCCGCACCTTCCACTGCTGTTGGCGCAGTATCTCGTGTGCGGCCTTCATCCGTTCCACTAGTTCACTGGCATACTCGTGGACTGAGTTATCTTGCTCTGGAACGTGATAGGTGAGATGGTCGGGGACACGAGTCTCTCTCCCGAGCATCAAGAGGTTTGGGGTCTCACCAGTACTGGTGTGTGGGGTGCTACGGTATGCACGCATGACTTGCGGCAACACCGTATCCCATTCCTCTTGACCTCGTCCAAGGAGGAGACTCCGGAGTGCATCACCTAGCATCCGGTTGTTGCGCTCCACCACCCCGTTACCTTGAGGGTGGTAGGGGGTGGTCCTGCTCTGATTTACTCCCCAGAGGCGGCAAAGGTCGCTCATCAGTTGAGACTGGAATTGAGCGCCTTGATCAGAGTGTATCTGTTCGGGGAGCCCAAAATAACAGAATACATGTTGGTCTAGTGCCCTGGCCACTGTTGGGGCTGATGCATCTGGGATAGCCAGAGCATCCGCCCACCTAGTAAAGTGGTCGGTTAGTACTAGGATCCAATTATTGCCTCTGGGGGTCAGGGGCATGGGTCCGACCAGGTCTACAGCGACTACTTGCCAGGGCCTACCAGCGTATAGCCTCCGCCGTCCTGCTTCACCAGGGGGGCGGCTATGCTTACGGGCCTGGCAGATCTCACACTGTTTGACTCTGAGCCGGACATCACGCTCCATTTGTGGCCAATACCACCGGAGTCGTAATTTGGACATCACTCGCTTGACCCCTGCGTGGGCCTGCTTGTGAGTATCCCAAATCAACTCACGGCGGATGGCTGTGGGGCAGACTACCCTCTTCCTTTCCGGGTGTCTGCCGCTGGCAGCTAGAGAGATGGTTAGCAACCCATCCTGCCCGATCCGCAGCGAGTCCCAACGCTGACAGTATAGCCGGAACTCGGCGCATCCCTGTCGTATGCGTTCCTCGCTGGGTCGTCGCCCTTCCCTTTTGGCCCGGTATATGTCTGCCACGACTCCAGGCAGCTCTTCTTGGAGCTTCTTCAGCTCTCGAACATTACCGGCCAGTACAGGGTTGGCGCGGAGGTTTTGTACATCCTCCGGGGACTCATCAACTCTTTGCCTGAGTTGACCTTGATCCCAGTCAAACGGTGCTCCGTGATGAGCCAGCGTCTCCAACTCGCATCGTGGGGGACCTCCATCCCTCCTCTCGATGTTGAGACACTGTTTGCAACCTCCGTCAGGTCGGCGACTCAACCCATCCGCATTGCTGTGTCTCTTGCCCGGTCGATGTTCGATCCGGTATGAGAATTCAGCTAGGATTTCGAGCCACCGGGCGACCTGACTAGAGGGCTCTGCTCTCCTGCACAACCAGATCAGCGAGGCATGATCCGTACGCAGCCGGAACTTCCTGCCATATAGGTATGGTCTGAAGTGCTTCACTGACTTGATTACTGCCAGCAGCTCCTTGCGGGTAGTGCAGTAATTTCGTTCAGCGGGTGAGAGAGACTTGCTGTAGTAGGCTACTACTACCTCTCGGCCTTCCTGCACTTGTGACAGCACAGCGCCAACATTTTGGTCACTGGCGTCCGTGTCTAGGATGTACTCCAGAGTGGGGTCTGGGTAGGCCAAGATGGGCGCCGTTAGTAGGCAGCCCTTGAGGCGGTCGAACGCTTCTTGTTCGACTGGAGTCCACTGCCACGTCACTCCCTTTGCGGTGAGCCGGTTTAACGGCTGGGCTATGCCCGCAAAGTCTGGTATGTATTGCCTGTAATACCCTACCAGCCCCAAGAAAGCCCGGAGTCCGGTCAAGTCTTGGGGGGTGACCCAGTCTTCTACTGCCCGTACCTTTTCGGGATCCGTTGCCACGCCGTTTCGACCGACAACGTGCCCCAGATACTTGACCTCCGGCTGCAATAGAGCGCACTTGGAAGGTTTGAGCTTAAGACCGGCACCTCGGAGTCTCTCGAAAACCTCCTGCAGACGACTGACATGTGTCTCGAAGTCTGGAGAGATTACGATGACATCATCGAGGTAGACCAGCAGTGTCTTCCAATGGAGTCCGCTAAGGACTTGTTCCATCAGCCTCTGGAAGGTGGCTGGGGCGGAGGTTAACCCGAAGGGCAGCACCTTCCACTTCCACAAACCGTCCCGTGTGATAAACGCCGCTTTCTCTTGGGCGTCGGGACTCAGAGGAACCTGCCAATAGCCGCTTAGCAAGTCTAACGTACTGAAGTACTTGCTGCCGGCTAGGGCGTCCAATGACTCGTCAATACGAGGTAGAGGGTAGGCGTCCTGTATGGTTACGCTATTGAGTTTGCGGTAGTCCACACAGAACCGCCAACTGCCGTCTTTCTTCCGGACCAGTACGACTGGCGAGCTCCACGCACTATGGGCGGGCTCTATCAGTCCCCGGTCCAGAAGATCCCGTACTTGTCGGCTAACCTCCTTCTCTTTCTCCGGCCCCAGCCTGCGTGTGGGCTGCCGGACAGGGACTGTCCCTGCAGTCAGCGGTATTTCGTGTCTGACAATTCCAGTCAGTCCCACGTCATGCTCTCCGCTGCTGAACACATCACCGTAGTCGCGTAGTAACTTGGCCATAGCTTGGCGTTCTCTGTTACTCGCGCAGCCGCCACTGGCTGTTTCGTATAACTCCCGGAGATGTGTTGGGACTGCCCCTCGTCCCTGAATAGGGCACTGAGGGGGTGCCTCCGTCGCATCACCCAGCGACGGGCCTACGTCTCCCTCCTGAACAGAGTGAAAACGGCCCAGCATCGACCCAGCCGGGAGCTTGATAGGCTCGGTAAAGGGGTTGACGCACTGCACTAAGATCTCCCCTTGCTCAGTCAGCTGATTCAGACTGCTGGCAAGTTGGATCTTTTCGTGCGCGCCTTCAACCACCCCGAGTCCAGAGATCCGGCTACTATTCACCCTGCAGTGAATGGTAGCCCGGGAGCGGCCTGGTATGATACGGTTGCGTACCACTTGCACACCTCCCACTAAAGGGCGGCCGAACTTGTCGACGCAGGCGAGTTCCCGCCCGGACATCATCATTGCAGATCTGCTAAAATCTATGTGACATCCGTGCCGTTTAAGGAACGGCATCCCGAGGATAGCATCCTCCTTGAGCTGACTGACGATGAACGTCTCTTGGATCGTTTGATCACGGACTCGTCCCGTCAGCTCAATTATACCATAGAAGGGAAGGCACGACCCGTCAGCGAGGGTGCCGTATTCCCCTTCGTATGCTTCCATCTCGCCCCTGACCCTAGTACTGAGGGTGTCGAAGAGTTGGCGGCTTAAGAGGTTTGTGGTACAGCCCGAATCAATGAGGAAAGTAACAGCTTTGCCTTCCAGTTTACCGGGCAAGAAATAGCTGTTCCCATGGGGCTGCACCTGAACTCTCCCTTCAGGCCTTACTCTCGCAGGGAGTACCTCCCTCGCTTTGGGTCGCGAAGGAGGTCTCTTAGGGCGGTGGTAGGTAGGCCTCGGGGGTGCCAAGGCTAGATTCTCAGCTACCTTTGTGTGCTCCCATCCGGATTCTTGGACTTGTAGCCCTGTGAATCTGTTGTGAAGGGGCATAGAAAAGGCAGCTGCGGGGCGAAGCCCCTTGCTGGTCCGTCGTGGCTGTTGCCACTGTTGGTTGCCAGTACGCGGTACCCGTCTGGGTGACCTGCGCTTCTTCTTCCCTGGAGGTTTCATCGTCGGCCCGCGGAAGGTGGGAACATCTGCGGGCCGCGGTAGTTTAACCCCTGATTTAGGAAGGGACAATATCGGCGGAAATGTCCTTGATTTCCGCACTCCCAGCAAAAACTGACCGTTTCTCCCTGTGGCGGCGCCGATGGCCGCATGGGCTCAGGGGCGGTACTCACTGGGTTTTGTGGGGTCAGTGTTGCTATCAGCTTGGCTAGCATGTCCGTCAGTTGAGTGACTTTTGATGCCGTCGCCAACTGGGACACGGCAGCCGCGGCGGGGGTTTCCTCCCCTTGTCCCGCGGCCGTGTCTGCGCGGTCTATCTCCACTTGGCGGGAGCTTCCGCGACTTTTATGCATTTGATTAGCTAGGAGGTAAGCTTCCCCCTCAGTCAGAGCATCTTCAACGGTGGTGACTCCCCTAGCTAGAAACTGGTGGTGGAGACCCAGATCGTCGACAGATGCTATGAAAGCGTCGAGGGTATACCTCTCGCGGTTGACTGGGGGCAAGTCGCTGTACGCGATCTGTGCCAGCTTCATGACCGCGGCGGCATGCTCCCGCAGCGGGGTGCGGGGATCACGCCGCAACCTCTGCAATCGGGCCCTGGCATCTGTAGCAGAGAGGCCAAAGCGGGCCCGCAGAGAAGCAAAGATATTATCAATGTCTACGCCCAGCCCATAGGGCTTGGCTTTGTCCATCAATGCCATTCTAAGCTTCAGCAAGGCCACCCTAGGGGGCCACTGAGCGACGTCCATTACGTCGCTAAACTCTTGGATAAATTGTTCCACCTCCTCTTCACCCGTGAAGGTGGGCGCCTTTAACCTGTAGCGGTCCTCAGCTAGTTCTCGCGGAACCCTTCGCTCTTCTACTACATGGTTAACAGGCATCGTCTCTACAGCATTGTCTCTACGCTCACCTTCGATTGCCGGTGGTTGAGTTCCAGCATTTTCAGTCTCCATCTTGGATGCACTATCCCACCGCTGCCACCACTGTTATATTTTTCAGATTTAGGGTTGATGTGCTATCCAGAGAGTCTATTTATTTACTATAGAACTACACCAGGATAAGTCGAGTGAACGAGTATATTTTACACACAATTATACATTATCAAAACGATACATTATCTCCAAACAAGTTACACATCTAATCTATTTCACACTCTAGCTTCGACTGAGTTAGCAGCGGGAAACTACAATTGCTGCTAACTATCAACTACGCTAATTGGCTATCCATTGTTCCGGGTCAATTACGCGACCCTACATGTTGTGCTGCTGGTAGTTCCACGAACCACCACAATATTCCAAAATAAATGTATTAATATATTTGAATAACATTTAGCAAAAATAATCAAATTGAACAAGGTTTGTCCCCCAATTTTTGCATGTATTATAATATCAATAACGGCCAATGTATGTTCTGTCAAATTTTTGTAATAGGCTTATAATACAAAAGCAAGACTAAATGAAATTCAGCTTAATCTCTGCCAAATATATAAGTTCTTTTTTAAGAATATATAGAAGTGCTTGCTAAATCAACTCCGACTCATTTAAATAATTTTTTGCCTAATTTTTTGTGTATAATGTTTCATATTCTCACTATAACCATTTTAATCCTTGCAGGCAATATTTCTCATGCTCAGGCTTTATTTATTTTTCAAAGCAACGTGGAGCATTTCTGAAGGTTTTGTAATAATTTATGTATATTTGTTGCATATGATGGAAGAGCCTATCTTACCTAGGTACCAAACATTCAACTATTACAACAAACAAATACGAAAATAAAAAAGATAAACCTAATAGCTCCACCACAATTCTATATGAAAATAATGCTGCTAATAGTTGAACATTCAAATGACTCATTTAATATATAGTATTATAAAAAATATTTTACATATTAATAGCTGAAAATATAAGTAAAAATACTTTATATTTCACAGGATATTTTCAATATAAATATGCCAAAAGTATTATAATCAAATATAACATACTCTTGGGAAGTATAGTAAAGGTACCAGGGCTCTCCCTACAATAAGTGTCTGTTGGGGTGGGAATGAGAGAGCACCCTAATTACATATTTTGAGCCTGAAATTATGAGCATGGTGCACCCAACGATGGGGCATAATAAACACTTGACTATAATATAATTCTGAATTGGCATTACACAAGTTAGGTTGCCATTAGGTTGTGGGAGTTATTCTCCATTGCTAGGTACAAAATTTACCAGAACACTCAGAAATGCCAAATTTGTCAACTTCCAATTTAAGGGGATTCTCTAGAGATTAAATAAATGGAAGCTATTACTGATTATACACACTAATTATTAGCATACATTTTAGTTTGCGCAGGGGCATAATTGTCTTACCACTACTCTAGGAATAATATTGATTAACAAGTAGTTTCATATAGCCTACTATTTTTAGAGTAGTGAGACTATATATAGAACTTTAACTAAGGTCCTAAATAATACTTTCAGTTTATAGGATGGTGAGTGGTGAGGTAATGAGTGAGACCCACGTATCAGTCATTCCAGCCAAACCTTCAACTGATTTCAAAAACAGTCCTTTCTCTTAATAATACACAACCACTAAAAACATTGAAATGAATGTTCTAGAATCTAGATCTTGTGCTAGCTGGGTTTACTGGATGCTTGTTTTCGTTCCTGTGGACTGAAGTGTAGAATAGTGGCAATAGCATTAAATATTGCTTGTTTACCAACTGGATCTGTCGCAATCATATATCTATATACAATGTTCTTTAGATATTCTAAATTGATTCCCTCTCTGGACTGAGTTCTGTCTAGCCTTCGGATCTCTTCTTTTAGCACCGCTACAACGGTATTAGCACAATGCTTACATACTAGTAAATAGTGTAATAATGAGAAAAGTTGAGAAAAAATGTCTTTATTATAGGTTTACATGTGTGTTGTGTGTACCACAGCAAGTCATTTACCAAGTTGCCAGTTTGGTGAAAGGCTCAGTCATCAGTCAGCTTAAAGAACCTTCATGTAATTAATTTAATTAAATGATTTATGTAATGAAAAGTTTGATACGTTCAGCTTCATTATTATTATTATTTATTTCTGTGTGAACATTGTTGATATAGCCTTAATAGTAACAGGCGTAGTAGTAATACTCAAATTTAGGAAGTAAAAACGTACTTCTTTATTATTTAATGCAGTAATAGCCGAGTATCACAGTAATATGAGTACTAATACGTATGAACAGTAGCATGTAGTAACACTGAAGTACCAGAGAAATGAAAGGCTCTTACATAACTGTTCCAGGTGCTGCTCTTCTTTAAGGCTCATATTAGACCGTAGATCATGAAGCTCGGCCTCCAGATCACGCTTCTGTTTACGCAGTGAAGTTATTTCAAGATGACTTCTAGAGAGTTCTTGGTGGAAATGTATGAGCTGGTTTGATGATGAAGTGTCAGTGTGAAACAGTTCCTCTACAGGAGATTCTACTTCCCCCTTGTTAAAAAGTAGAAGGCTTTTTATAAACTTCACAATTCAAATATAATATAAATTACATTGAGTTCATTTAAAGAAAGATATTGCCAACATATGAAATTTTTACATGCATATGTAGATGGAAGGAAACAAAAAATATTCAACAAAGTAATTTCATCTAAATTATTATTGTAAGTATATGTAAGTATAGTATATAACTAAATACACATGTAGATGAAAAGGACTTATAGTAAGTATATAATCCTCCTACTTGCTGCTCACTATATGTCTGGATAGTTTGGGACGGCCGTCCAGGGTGCAGCTTCTCTCTCATCATCTCAATCTCTTTGTCTTTCTCAGCAAGCAGCGTTATTGTCCTGTCTCTATGCTGCCGCAATCTCTGCTCGGCATCAGAGATTTTTTGATGACATTCTGCTTGGTTAGCAGACAACTCCTAAACAGAAATAAAAACCCAGTTTTAAAGTGTGCAACCCATTCCTAAGCAAAAGCCTAAAAATAAAAAGCGTAAAATATAACAATACATTAAAAGGCAAAATCCCAATGCATTTATTCAAAAGTCTGACAATTCTAAATTAATGAGTTTTCAGAAAGACTACTATTGAAATAGAAAATAATCACTTGAGAGAAGACAACTCCTTAAAGTTATTATGATTATGTTGAATTGTAATGTTTGTCAACAGAACAAGCAATATTTTAAAATATTTTAGATGCCATTTGCCAACTCTGTCATTACTTTATGGGTAAGACATAAAAAAAATTGATAAATGCATTCTAATACTGGAAAGTCGATATAACAGCTATAGCTGCCAAGCTGCAAACTCACGGAATTTGGTTTGAAAGACCAGGAAATGATGTACAGTGAAAAATGAATTTTTTTTAAATGCTTCAGTATAAGCTGAACAGAATTTCCACCTGTTTATGTATAGAATGCAGGTTGGTTATAGATTGACGTAACTCTGCTATAGTTTGTTGAGACAGGTGATCATCAGTTTGATGTTTCTCAAAGCTACCTCGTAGCCTCTCTTTCAGTTCTATGATTGTATTCCTCAGATCCTCAACTTCTTTGCTGTTATTCTGATCCTGCCATATCAATTCATAACCAAAATACAGAGAAATAAACTCACACGCAATTAACTAACAATACTTAGCTTTTCTATTCACAATGAGTTAATTAGGAATCCTTTCACCCAACCTGATGCAATCAGCTTATACCTTGGAACTTTTGTTTTTAAGCACAGACTGAGCCCGAAGCTTATATCTCTCAAACTCTTCTTTCAATTGAGAATATTCTTCATCACACTTTTTGTGGAGTCGAGTTTCGTCCATGAATATCTCACCAACCACAACTGCAGTACAAAAAGCAGATGGTATAAATACTTTTGATGCATGTACCAAATGACAAATTTGCAGCTCAAACGGATCTCAAATAAAATCCTTACTATTATATTCGAGATGAGAGTGTTGCACTTCACAAGCCTGCTGTAATGAGGTCTTTAGATGCTTGAGTTTGTCAACTAACTCCTCTATTCCAAGGTTAGTATCATCAAGAGAGGGATTAGCTACTTTAGCAAGTGCTGTGTTTTCCTGATCCAACTGCAAAAAAACAGGTATACATCTAATGACTTAGATAAATAGGTACACATGCTAGAACTTGTACAAAAGGTGACGTCCGTACAACAAATCAACGATTGTAATATAGACATATATCACATAATATAGACATATATCACATAATATAGACATATATCACTTAGCAATATAGATAAAGACTACATAGCAGTATAGATATAGACTACATAGCAATATAGATATAGACTACATAGCAATATAGACATAGACTACATAGCAATATAGATAGAGACTATATAGTAATATAGATATAGAATACTTAGCAATATAGATATAGACTACATAGCAATATAGATATAGACCACTTAGCAATATAGATATAGACTAAAACAAACAGGCAGCTAAATTACTCACGACAAGCAACCATTACACAAATTGAAACGGTACAAACCAACAACTAACCTGTGTAACTCTTTCCTTGAGTTTCTGTATGGAGATCTGGTCAGTGTACTTCAGTTTCTCA